>VWZN01002615.1:19057-66831 GCA_013396955.1 Regulus satrapa | reverse complement strand
TTTAAACTACTAATATGATAAATTATACATAGCCTTTTTTTTATTTATAAACATGAAAACTCAAAAGTGCTAAAAGAAAGATGTAGTTTTTCTCCTAGATATGGGTAGGCTAACATTTAATTCTTCAGTGTTGTAAAAATGAAAAATGTTGTAACCTTGAAATATATATACTGCTGTTATTGTTCTTAACAGATTTGTTTTGTCTTGACTGCATTGCAAATAATAGTAAAAAAAAAAAAATCCANTCTATACTCTATAAGGTCATATATACTTATTTAAGATAGACTATTATAAATCAAGCAGGTGTAAATGTAGGGTAATTATGACTTTTTACAACATACAGCATAGAAATCCTTAGAATCAGATCCTTCTCTCAAAGCTCACAGAGTATGGCATTTATCTGTTGTCATTAATAGGATTTTTCATCCATAGGGTGTCAATGCTAAATATTGACACTTACTAGGAATTTTACTCCTAGTAATAGATAAATATAATATAATATAATAGATACAATTAATATAATTAATATAATATAGTTAATATACTATACTACTAGAAATAAAATTCCTTGTAAATGCCAATATTCAACATTGACACCCCTATGTAATATATACAGTATATAGTAATATATATTATACCCTAGTAATATTACTCTAGTATTACCCTAGCAATATTATTACACCCTAGTTATATATATATAAAATCTATATACACATATTTTCAATACCAAGTAAGCTGAAAAAAATGTACAACTGTGTGAATTAATGCAATTAGGACAAGGTGTGTAATAAATCTGAAATAATAATTTTCAGAACAAAATTTATGATTTGTCTTGGTCAATTATATTCCTCTATATAGAATGTCTGTTTTCACTGCACATTATTACCACATAATAATGCACATAATTCACAACATTATTATTTCAATGCACATCTTATTATCTTAATGGGCATGTTTTCTGTCAATAGGTGTTGTTAGGTATTTATATGATATGTTGAAAATGTAGTATTCAATGCTACCAGACATGCTACGGCTGCTTCTTCACTGGAAAATTATCCTGCTTTCAGTATTAAATATTAATTTCCCCTTAATGAAAACTGTCTTTTTCATTCTTTTCTTCCCAGTGTGATCATTACTACCGTCTTGTACCTTTCGGATGCCCTTCGTAAAAACTTCTTAAATGAAAACTTTGATTACAAGGTAGAGTAAATGATAGATGTAATAGCTGCTACATCATCCTGTGGCTTGGTGGTTATTAAACATAGCTCCAGCTTCTAAATAGCTAGAATATGTACAAAACCAGCAATTTCTAGTCCTCATGGATTTTTTTTTTCTGAAATACAGGAGTTTTTAAAAATTTCACCTTATTTTTCATTTTGTTTTTTATGCCTTTTGTTAGACTGCTTATTTAGGATTTTTGTGTGCAATTTTTTTGATCGTAAAAACTAATTAAATTATTTAGCTGAGTTTTTTAGTTATTACAGAAAAAAGTTGGTTTTTTAATCAATGCAAATTTATATAAAATGCAGATTTCTATTTTTGTAATTTCTCTCAGACCAGTTAGCATGCTGCATAATTAAAATTAGAAAATTATGACACTTCAGCATGAAGGTAGTTATAGATGTTAGTGTGTACCTCATGTAGTGAGACACTGAATTTATAATAAACTGTGAATTACAGATTATGCTTTTAGGATTCAGATGAGAAGATCTAGGAATGTGTCTGAAAAGACACATTTCCATGGAAACAAACCTGAATGAATATTCTGCCCAACCAAGAGATGCTGGTCCAACTGCTGCATCATGAAAAGTCCAGCATCTCCTTCCTAGAGAAGACTCTGAGCTCCTGTTGACTTCCAGCAGGGTTGTGGATGCTTCTCCAAAAATCCAGACTCCTGTTAGATTGGCTGCAATGTGGATTTATCTACTTAACTGAATGTGGAGATACCTATCCTTTATGAATTTATGGATGTTAAGAGGCTAAAACTGATAAAAGCATTTCCTGTACACAAGGCCTCTATGTTTCTTAAACTTGATTAGCAATGTTATTGCTGTCCTGCTGAACTTCAGGGTCTGGAATAGGATTCCCTCTACACTTCCATTCATGGAGCATCTAAAATTGGGTTATAGTAATCAGTATTTCACTTTACCTTTAGTTTTATCTCTAAGTCTTTGAAACAGAATACTCAACATTTAATTCATAAAGCGTGAGCAGAAAGCATCTCATATTTGCAATATCTTAAAAAACCCTGGCTTTAGTTTTGTCCAGTGAAGGCTGCAGCGAGTGAGACTTGCAAATAGTATTATGAAGTGTGATGGACAGAGAATGTCAGTCCTGTTATGTAATAGCTTTTGAGGTGTCAGAATTTTGGGTCGTTTGGACTTAAAGGCATAACTTCTGTAGTTTTCCAGTTAAATATACCCAAAAGAAAGTTTCCAAAAGTAAGGCTTTTTGATTTGGAGGGATAAAAAACCCCCCAATCTGTAACTTTGCAACTTAGTCATTTCAAGAAGTAGGGTATGTAAATAGATGGATTTCTGCTGAGTATCTTGGGGTTGGTGAAAAGTATATTTCAAGTCAAAGAAATTGTCACTAGCAGTTTGAGTAATTTATTAGTTGAGACTGAAAAAAGGGCTGTGATTTGAAATTTTGCATTTTGAATGGTCATAAATTGTACTGAGAAAATGAAATAACCACATGCCATATGCTTATTGTAGATATGGGATTCCTACTTTTTTCTTGCTGTCATTTTTATAAACCAGTTATGTCTGCAACTGGAGATGTTCACACCTTCCAAGAAGAAAAAGGTTTTAGAAAAGTAAGTATTGCTGTCAACTTGTAGAAAACTGTAACAGATTTAAAATTTCTCAAAATGCAAGACATTGGAGGTTGCAAAAGGACCCACCAAAACCAAAGCATAAGAGTATGTCTACTGACTAAAACAAGAGTTGGTTCTGGCCTTTTGTATAGGTCTTCAGAGCCAATAACTTTCATATGAGTGCCTAAACTGGTTCAGACCCTGGGAACAAAGCAGCCATTCATTGCCAGTGAATGCAGAAGTCAACTCAAACTTGTTCAGGTGTTTCTGCCAGGCACTGCACTATTGTCTGTATGAATTAACTGTATTTCTTTAAGCTAGAGCAAAACTATTTGCTCTTAGAGAGAGAACTGGAGCATGTTATAAGAGCATGTTATGGCAAAAAATATGTTTTGCTCCATAGCTGTGATACTGATGTGTAGCATTTTGGCATTAAACCTGGCTTTAGGAATCCAGTTCTAACTGGGTACAATCAAAGGAGCAAAAAAACTTGGGAGAAATCAGCACTTTCAAAGTTGTTTTTTGTGGACTACAAATGAGACATTTCATGTAGTAATGTCACAGGATGGCATATGAACTTGATTTTCTTAAATTATCTTTCACTTTCTTACTTTAATTTTAACACACTGCAGATACGGTGACATGCGGGTAACAATGGGATGTGAAATCTTCAGTATGTGGCAAAATTTAGGTAAGTGATAAAACAAATCATCAGTAACTCATAAAATTAAAGCAAATTATTAGTTCTTCACCAATTATATATACTTCCCATTTATACACAAGTTGTTGATAATTAGGTTCAAGGCATGAAATCTTGATTCAAGTTTAGGCAAGAGTTTGTCATCTGTCGTTCCCTTCTTATAGCTAAACTCAGCTTTCTGTGCCTTGCTATTGGAGCTGACCCATCTCTATTTCTTCACAGAGAACTGAGAGAATATCATCAAAGAAAATTAAGAAAGAAAGTACTACTCCTTTTGGGCATAGTTATTGCGTCTTGAAATATACTTATGTTCTTATTTTTAGTTCTGTTGTCAAACTTTTTAAGGACAAGAGATGCCTTAATTCTGAAACTTTCCTGAGATCCTAGATTTGCATCAAGTCTTCTCTCTAGTCTTGATTGCACTAAAATATAAAGGCATAAACATGTCAGTGAATAATTTATAAATGAGACACTGGACAACATGAAAAAAAAATACATGCTTGAATATAAACTTAGGAACAGATTTATATTTTTAAGCAGTAATTGTGCAAACTGCTTGAAGTTATGTGTCAGAGAAATGCGGTTGAATGTTGTTTGAGAAAAAATTAAAAGTGAGTAGAGGATTTGGATACTACATTTTTCATCTTTATATTTCAGTTATTCAATATTCACTTCATCAGAGGGCAACTATCATCAGTGATTTCTGAGATACTGTCATATCAGTTCTGTCAATCTCTTTTCCCCAGCAAGATATGTGGTTGCAAAAGACTGGTCTTTCAGCTCAGTCTGTACTAGAGAAACATGCTCAAAATAAGAAATATTTTCTTATCAATATCTTGTTAACATCTGATAAGCAGCATATTTTACTTAATTACTATATTTAGTATTGCTGACTCACTAAGATATCCCTCTACAATTACATGTATACATTATGTGTATTTCAAAACTGGTATATCAAGAATACACTCCCAGGTCCCATCTCCTTCCTGCCCATACACCTTAGTGGGCATCACTTACCCACTTGTGTTGTTCTCTGCTGAATGGAACCTTGGGATGCAGGCACATTCTGCCTTTCAGTAGGGATGAGTTTTGAGGGACATAATATGGAGCTCATCTGGTAGTATGTCCAGCTAAATGCTAGGATATTTATTTCAATTGGTGTTATGCTAGTCAGCATTTTACAGTTCTTGTAGCAGTAAGAGTCATCGTATCGTAAGCCTTGGTCACCTTGCTTTCATAGGGATAAGCATTCTAGGATGTTTCCAGAAAAGAGACTTCTTCTTTTCCTTTGCACAAACTCAGACACTGAACAGACCAGCAAGCAGGGGTGAATGCTCACTGGAATGTCCAGAGGTAGGCAGGATGTAAATTCCGAGCTTGGAAAATCAATGCATCC
This sequence comes from Regulus satrapa, assembly GCA_013396955.1. Taxonomy (NCBI): domain Eukaryota; kingdom Metazoa; phylum Chordata; class Aves; order Passeriformes; family Regulidae; genus Regulus; species Regulus satrapa. The sequence goes on along the minus strand of VWZN01002615.1, from coordinate 61,917 downwards.
TGATTCATAATCCCTTAATTCTGAAGATGTCAGAAGTCTTACTTGTAGAAAACTGAAACTGAATGGTCAGTGTTTTTACTGTATGCCATTTCTGCCATTTCTAGCTTTTCTGACAAGAACTTTTTCTTTTAAGAAAATGTGGTGGGATAATAGATGTTTTAGAACTGATTTTAAAGCAAGTTGTTTTGAAAACAGCTGGGTGATTTTTTTTTCCTCCAATTGAAACATGTATTTTATTTACTGTGCTTGCAAAGCTAAAGAGAGGTAAAAATAGAAGTACTTACCTCTTTTTGAGGAGCATGGATTATCAGACAGTTAACCATTTTGTAAACACAAGGATGTAGAGCTTAGAAACCACATTATTCCTGTGAATTATAAATGAAATGCAGAGAGAGTGCTTTGTCTTTGTTCTCTTGCTGGAGGATTAACTTCAGATATAGCTAACCCACTGTCACTTCTGAACTCAGTATTGCATAATACAATCTGATAAATTATTTTGGCCTTATATTCTTCTGTCTATGGCTTTCACTTTTTGGGCTTAAGAAACAACCCATGCTGTGATGGACATGTGATTTTAAAAAATATCTATAGGCATTTAACATGCTATTTTTTATTCTTCAGATAGCATTTGGATTGGTGACTCACAGGACATCAAATTCACATTCAAGTTTATGTTCATTTTCATTTTAGGGGAACACAAGCTTCACTTTATTCCAGCATTGATTGGGCCTTTCCTGGAAGTGACCTTGATCCCTCAGCCAGACCTGAGGAATGTAATGATTCCTATTTTCCATGACATGATGGATTGGGAGCAAAGGCGAAGTGGCAACTTTAAACAGGTACTTCGTGTGCAGCTGTTTGTAAAACAGGACTGAATATCAAGCACCTCATAGAGTCCTAGTGGGCTTGAACCTGGGGTTCCACTGGTGGTTCAGGATGGAGAAGGTATCCACAACCCTGCCTGCCCTGGGATTACAAGGGCTTGCTCTTTTTTTCTATTTGCAGGCTAGTAAGATTCTCCAGTTAATAATATCATGTTAGTTATGTGAGATGAGGAATAAAATCCATGGCCTGCTGAAGTGAAGAACAAAACTTGAGCTGTTTTCAACTAGGTTGTGATGGTGTTTTTTCACCCCTGCTTTACAGTGTTACAGACTGCTGGTTAGATAGGATTCAGCCAGCTTCTCTTCTGGTTACTATGGAAAAAGATCAGATATTCTTCAGTAAAGATCCAAGTATGCTTGTTGCTCAAACACTTTCTTAATGGGCTAGGAAGGAACGACCAAGAATGCCATCTGCTCCCTCAGCTCCCACTCAGTTCTTTCAGACTGCCTCAAACCATTCTCAGTGCCCTCCTTCCTGCTGCTTCAAAATGAAGGAAAGTAGAATTATTTTAATTACTCCCAGGCAATCATAATGCTTAGGGTGGGAGCTGCATCTAAAACACAAACCAAGCTATTAAAAATAGAGTAGCACATGTGATGTAAGTAGGTAGCTTTTCACTATCAATACATAAGCTTATTGTTAAAAATTACCACAGAAATGTTAACACAGAGTGAGAAAGAAGAAAATCCACTTGTTCTACTTCTCTGTCTTTTCAGCTTGGTTTTAAATGTATATTGTTACAGATTTATTCTGTAATAAAATAATGACAACAGCTTGATTTATCTCCTAGATTTGTGATTGTTAATGTATCACTGATAAAAAGGAGGTTTGAAATACCTCCTTTTGTACCTAAATACACAGTGTAGCATCAGCTCTAAATTTTGTTATTATCAATGCACTTAAAAACATGCATTGGATGAATCATTAGCCACCAGATTTTCTTAACCACCAAGTTTCTTTGATACCTAATATGTAAGTCCAGGAAATTTGCTTTCTGATGAAATACACTGGCAGGTGAGAGTGTTGGAAGGGTCTGAGCTCCCAAGTATTCTGAACAGTGCAGATGTTTATGTATATTAAATTATAAATAATGGGGTGCAGGTCAGATAATATGGTATTTTTACTTCAGTTTAAGAAAATATCTTGTGCTTACAGCCTTGCAATGAGAATCCAGGCAATTTATTTGGGCTGTGTGCTTTTCCTCTGACTCCATAAATAGATAGCTGCCTTAGCAGCAGCAAATGCTACTCAGCCTGTAGTTTTAAAGTCACGTTGCTCAATTTAAATTAGCTCCCTCCCTCCAAAAAATAGAAAGCCGTACAAACCTCGGGAATTATAACAGCTTCAAAGAGATGAAGTGACTTATCACATGATTGACCAATAATTCTAAAATATGCATTTAGCAAAGTCCCTTACATAAAACCAGATCTTCACTCTGTTTTCTCTAATCTCATTAAAGGAAAAAGAAGCTGTTTACACCACACTTATATGTTGCAGGTGGAAGCAAAGCTGATTGATAAACTGGACAGCCTAATGTCAGAAGGTAAAGGTGATGAAACATACCGAGAACTCTTCAACAGTATGTGAGTAATATGTTTTTCTTATAATTCCTTGAGTTCGGTTGGTTGTATCAGATGCTAATGTCATTGTAGAGAAGTAATGTTTAAACCAGATGTGATGCTCATTTTTTCTTTTTCTTTTTTTGTTACCTTAAGATCCAAATAATAAAATGTTTCATAGTGTTGTATAACATCTGTAAAGTCTGGCAGTACTTCTTACATACAGCTATAATTGGGAAAGGCTAAATCTATCATATCACACAACATCCTCTTTACCTACTAATTTTAAAATCAGAAAAACAAGAAATGCTTCCCAATTGCATAGGGTGCAGGTAGAGCTTAGATGGAACATTTTGAAAACAAGGCATGACAATTCAACAAGAAGTATTTAACAAGTGATTTTCTATTGCTACAAACTTGTACTCCTCTGAGCAATGTCACTTGTTGATTTCTTGTTTGATTTAAACAATTATGTTTATTCTGATAAGATTGTTTCTTTTCTTTTTAAAAATAAATTATTGGCTAAGCTTTTAAGCTTTTTATTAAATGACATGTCACTTAAATCTAATGGTAAAAGCTAATGATAATGCTGAAGTCCCCAAAGTTATGCATAAATTATTCCACTGACTGAAATAAATGATTGAGACAGAGTACAGGTACATAATAACTAACTGGACTGTGTCTCTGTTGTTCCTCAGAGCTCAATTTCACCAAAGTGAAAGATTTCACTTATTTCTGATGTGTTCATTTTAGTAGGGGATGTATTGCTCCTCTTCAGGATTTCAAGCTGCTGTGTTTTCTTCAGTTATTTCCCTGTTTATATGGATTTTAAAGTATTATTTTTAGCTCTCTTGTCTTTCATAAAAGAACAAGATTCAGGTCTTGGTGACTGAAATTAGCAAGCACGTAATAATCTGTAATTTTACAGAGTTAAAAAATAGAGTTCCTAAATATTTGTTATATATAGAAGCAAAATTGTGTAGAGAGGTTAGGCAGAATAGTATGGAATCAAATTAATAATAGCAAACAGAAGTACAGTATGCTAAAGCAGAACTTTCCTGCAATTATTCATGACACTTTCATAGTCTGAGTAAAGACAATAAAAGGTAAGATGTTTTCAATCTTTTAGTAATACAGTATTCTATCTGTAAAATTAGGTCATTAAAGGAAAACTCCAATTGTAAAATGAAGCCCATGTAAAACACATCAGTGTGTCTTATCACTGAAATAACTTGTATTTCTATAAGAAAGCATATTGATATCAAATACAGCTTCTATTTTTTTATGGCTTTCCCAGTTAGATTTCAACTGGGAATGTTAAACGTGATACAGTGAAAAATGCTGAGAGCCTCTTATAAATCTAAATGCCGAAAACATAGTCATGGTAATTTAAATTGCAAAAATGTCTCACAGCATCAGTATAGTTGTGGTTTCTGTCATGGTAGAACAGAAGTTAAAACTAAACTCTGTGAAATTTCAGAATAAGTGCTCAAGTTCACTCCCAGCTAATGAAAAAGGTAGTATTTATTATTGTATGCATTACCACCTTTCAAGAGGAGAGCCTGTAGAAGATACTAATCTAAAATGGAGAATGACACATTGTTCTAGGGTATGTGAAGAAAAATGATGAAAATCAGACAGTTTGGGGAGTTGACTGCAAGAGACAGGGTTGTTTAGTCTGAGATTTTGGGATTTCTTTATTTCTTCCCTGGGTAATTTAAACTAAGCAGTATTAGGGTGTCTTTACAGAGTGCAAGGAAGCCAACTTGTTTAGGCTGAAGTGGCAGTGATGTAGCACTGTAGAGGTACCCAAAACACCTGAAATAGTAATAGTTTTGCAGCAAGCAGTGGTTTCTTAGTCTTTAATAAAAGAAAATGCTACAATATTACTTGATCTTTGGGAGGATTAGGCATGGTTACTTTTGGTAGGTATCACTGGTATCCAAGGGAGTGCACACACCTACTTTGAATACCGCCTGGGAACTGCAGTGGGTGTGACACTTTCAGGTTTTGTCATGCTGTTTATTTTGTCTGGATTGGAAAATGAATTTAAACCTCTTAACTCCCACATTAACTGCTTCTTTTTTCCCAGAGACGATCTCTGCATCTTTCCCTTGAACATCTATTTTCAAGGATAAACTATAAGCATCTCTGGAGATGGCTAAAATATTACGTGCTTAGAATTTGCTGCCTGCAATGGAATTATCTATATCAAATAAAAATGCAGAGAAAGTAGGGGGAAGGTGACTGCTGTTTATTTTGAATCAATGTCTTTCTAGGGACTTGAATGTGACCATTCACTGATTAGTTCCTGATGTCATTTGAAGGAGCTGCAGAGCATGAAGCAGTGAACATTTTGTTATCATGAGAAACTAGATGTTGCAGTTTCTATCCATTGTAATTATGGTATGAAAGCTGTTCTGATCTATATTTACACAGTAATACTGCAATTCAATTCCTGAATTAATTAGCATAGGGAAAAGAATTAGTTTACTTTATTAAACAGTTGTTGGTTAAAATAAAATCCTTAGAAGCCAAGGTAAACACTCAGGTAGGTCTTCTTAATCTGATGGATGCTGCCAGTTTATTACTTCTGTAGCTGTGTTTCAGTTTGGCCTAAGACAAGCCATTTCAGGTTTGGGAGTTAGGTGGCCACATTGAAGCACAAAACCTGGACTAATGAGTTCTGCTTGGGGACTGGCAATGAAGCTTCTCTTTGAAAAGATTGTAGCTGACGTTCAGCTGAGCAGGCATTTATAACTGAGTTCTACCAGTTTCTGGGTGATTTCTCCAGCCATAAATCTTTTATACAAAAAGTGATGGCTGCTACCTTTCTTCTGCTGTCTTCAGCCATCTTAAATTCTTCTCCAGATGCATGACTGAATTCAGCCCTACCCAGTCCATTAGAGTCTCTCTGGAGTGAGTCTTTTGAGAGCCTTCATGACTTGTTCAGGGGAACTCTGGCCATAGTGAGGTCTTTGGACTCCAAAACAGGCATCCAGATGTCTTAAGGCGCCTCTAGGACTAGCTGCCTGTGATCTAAAAGTCTGACTAACACTGTAGTTTAGCCATACAAAATCCATTTACTACATGATTGAGCTAGCCTGAATATTGTTCTAAGCCTGCTCTTCGTCCCTGGAGAACTCAGGTCCTCTGGGTCACTATTCTCTTACTCCTGGGGTACCCAAGATTAAAAACAATAAAATACACCTTTCCCCACCAAGCAAAACAAAGCAAACCATAATTAGTTCAAGGGAGCTCACGTGTCAGGCTATGCATGGACAGACAGAGACATTTTTATAGTTTCCCTTTGGTGTTTAACCCCTTAGTGCTTTGTACAAGATAGCCAAGCACCTTGCCTTTGCTTTGGGATCTGTAAGAACAAGAATTCAATTCTACCTACATTTAGCTGGAATATATTTGAGTAACTTTTTCCTTCTTAGTGTTTGTTCTGTGGATTATGCTGGAAATGCGTAGGGGGGAAGAGGGAGGCATGCATCAGAAGGCAAGTCTGAAATTTTTTCGACCAACCACATTGATGCCAGTTTCTCTAAGTACTTTGGATGTATCTACTCATCTCTTAATTAGAAATTGTGTGTTTATAATGAATGTGCCAATGCAGTTTTAAAGAAAATTCATAAGCCAAATGCAGATAAGAACTATCTGTTTTGAAAGAGATGTCATACTTCTATTGTTTTTCTACAGGATCTATCAATAATTATTTTGTTCAATCTAGATTGAAATGTTCCTTTTAAACATAGGGTTAAAATGAAGTAGAAATTAAAAAACCCTACAGTAGTCAAGGTTTAATAATGTGATAGGCTCCACTTGTATTTCTTGTTAGACACAAAAACTTCTATTAGAAGGAACATAAGGGGTTCAAAAGAAAATTAAGGTAGCCTGTATATTCTGCATGGAAAAGAGAAGTGCTGGCTTAGTGCTTCAGCATTTTCTGACTAAGGAGGGCCTTGTCATCTGCCTGCTAGCAGTGAAAGATACCTAGAGTCTGATCGTCAGGGAAAGACATGTGAGTGCCTCCTTAAGAGAAAAAGTGAGTTTATGATTTGTATACAGCTGCAGGATGAAGATCAGTATTTTCTCTTCAGTTCCAGCAGAGTGCAGCTTCATTTAGATCAAATTTTCTTGGAGAATTGCATCTGCAACATCCCCGAGCCTGTAAGGAGCAGAGCAGGAGAGTATAGCTAGTGCAGTTGGCATGTAGGAGTTCGTGAGTGCTGTTACAGGTTTGAAATGTGGATGTAGGAGTTTTTAGGGACTGAGCATGCTCAGGGTAGATGAAGGTCAGTGGAGCTGACAGACAGAAGGTTCAGAGATGCTGTTAACAACTCTCTAGAAGCTCTAAGGATGTGGATGTGGGAATTTTCAGGGGCTTCTAAATAAACCATAACTGAGTGCATTTTCAGGGAAAGTGCTGAAATATCTCCATGCACCTGTCATCCACTTGAGCTCCTGCACCAAAGCATAAAAGTAACATGGCTCAGTAGATAACTATTCCCTTGCTTATTCTTGTAGAGAAAATGTAGGAAATTCATGCCTAAATGGTAAATATTTGATGAACTTAAGCAATAAGAAACAGAGTCCTGTAGCGGAATTATATAAAGGATAATAATAAAGAAATTATGTATTAAGTATACTTTTGCTGACAGCTCCACTTATATTACCATTATGAAATCTTTCCACTTCAGTGTGTAATCTATGTTTACATTGGCACAACAGTTTTTAATGAAATAATCCTATGATACTTTAGGCTAATGGAGTTGTATATGTGCATGATAGTGTGTTCTCAGAAAGAAATATTATGTGAAGAGGGGGAATCATCTTGTTAAAATCACTCCTCTATTCTTAAATTTTATGCATACCCATGAAATATTAGAAAAGAGAGGAGAAAAGGAAAAAAAAAAATTAAATTGAGAAGGTATATTGAACTGATGAATATTCTTTTCTAGGAAACACCTTTAAATTCCATATTTTCTAATATATCAGCATGAAGTGAATATATAAATTTTATGGAAGAGTTGTGTTAAGTCTTTGGGATATTAATATATTCTGAAAATTAGGTATTTGATATATGTTACCCTGATGCAGCTAATATAAAAATCGTTTGTTTTGTCAATGCTTCCTGGACTAGAATTCCACTTTTTGGTCCTTATCCTAGGTAAGACATTGTTTGCAAATTGTGCTTCTTGGGAGGGTGTTTGTAAAAGAAAAATCTAACTATCAAAGATGTTGCTAAGGTATTAAGGTACTGGTAAAAGCAGAGAGGTTGTCATAGTAACAGTTAAAAATAAACAGTGACATTTCTCTGACTTCTTTTTTTCAGTCTGCTGAAGAAAATTGAGCGGGAAACATGGAGGGAAAGTGGTGTTTCATTAATTGCCACTGTGACTCGCCTCATGGAGAGACTCCTGGACTACAGGTGAGTGATTATCACAAGTAGAGGTAGGGTTGTCATCTTTGAAATGTTGGGAAACAAATACAGTTGCCACGCTCAGAGGCTGACTGCTCATGGATACATGGATACATCAGCTGTAAGTGCTCAGAAGCTCAGACAGCAGCTGCTTAGTCGACAGGAAAGCGCCACTGGCAGGATGCAAACAACCAAGTAGACTCCCCATGGTGTAAAAAAATCCAGTGGCATGCTTGAGTTTCCTGTCAGGGAATGTAGTAACTTCTGGCAGTAGGTTGGTGACTCAAGTCTGTCTGAAGACACAGAGCTCAGTACTAATCACCTGACAGTTGTTTTACACAATATGTAAAATTCTTAGCACTATGTCAATCATGCTTAGTTGTAGTGTCAGCTGGCACAGTAAGTATGTATACAAAGAAATGATCTCTGGGTGAACACCTCACATCTGACTGTACCATGTGATCAAAGGAGAGAGAAGTGAGAGGCATATACTCTCTTTCACGAGTGTGAGACTAAAAGCAATTTTTTCCAGTCAGTTGTGAGCCTGTGTAGAGGCTTCACATTTCAGCTTAGTCCTTATTGCCACCAGTAGCTTTTTCTAGAGCTTAAGTGTAAGGTTTTCTCCCTGGTTCCATAGCGACACATGGTGAGACCTTGTACAGCACTTGCTGTCATCACTGATAGTTTGAAAGGAAAACTATTTCATCACCCAAGAGACTGAACTCTTAATTTCTAGAAGCGTGCCACTGCTATTTATCTTCAGGGATCTGCTGGATTACAACTTCTAGGACTCCCAGTCTTTCAAAACAGTGGTGTACCATTAGTTAGAAGAGTATTTGGGGCAATTGTTTAGTTCATGTAAGAATGTGTTAAAGTTATGTTAAATGTCTTTCAGTGACTACATGGTAATGCCTGCCTGTTATTTTTTATTTCACCATGGTTATGTCTGCTTTTTTTTCCCCTGTGTGATAAAAAAAAGGTCACATAGTAATGACAGAGCCAGAAAGAAAACATTGACTTTCTTGACAGTTGAGGTATTCCATGTACTACTAAAGGAGGCATGAAATCTCTCAGCTACTTGGGTCAGCTGTTCACCCAAATGTCATCATTTCAGTCAGCTGCCAAGTCAAATATGTCTGTTTTCTGAGGTGTGCTTCACTGTTAGAGGATAAACAGCATCGCTTCTGACTTTCATTACTTTTTGCTTTAGGGACTGCATGAAAATGGGAGAAGTGGATGGCAAGAAGATTGGCTGCACTGTTAGCCTTTTGGTTTGTATAAAACTTTCCCTTTTTGATTTCAGTTGAGCATTTTCTTCTATAGAGATACACGTTTGAATAGGACATACTTTGCTTCTTGTTGCCATTTGAGTGGAATTTGACAGAATAATACTACTCTTAGGATCACCAATTATATTTTCCAGGCTGAGATCGGTACAGTAGGGAGTTAGTCTTCCTTGGCATTTCATAGCTTGGTTCTGAAAGGCCTCCAAAACTGCTTTATTCAGTTTTAAGCCTGTTCCTACTGGATAAACTTCACCGAAGTACTTTCCAAGTTTAATTAGCCTCTGAATTTGTAGAAACAAACATGCCTTCCCTCCTCTCCCAAACCCGACAAAATTTACATTTCACTTGTTTCTTTTCTTCCTCAATAACTGATGCAAGTTGGTCCTTACAGAGCATAATATGGGATAGATATCCTGTGAATACTGCAGGCTTGACTATTCTCTCCCCAGTAGAAGAGACAGAAACGCTGCTCAAGACCTCCTGTTGTCATGCTATCAACATTACCACAAACCAACAGTGGTAAACCATAGTATGAAAAATATGTCATTTTTGTTTACAAGATGCATTTTGATTCTAGGCCAGTTTCCACTGACAAGTCTGTTGACTTCTGTTAACCTTGGAAAGTTTCCATTTTCATGGTGAATCTTTTGAAAAGCTGTATTTTTAGCCAGGGTGGGGGGGGGAAAAACCAAAATAAGCTGACTTGTAATTCTGCATTTTTGACGTCAGTGAAACAATTTGGTATCACTTCTAAGTAGCAGTTATACATAAGAGAACAAAGGATTTCTCCAGCAGGGGAAAATAGTGATCTAAATTGGGATGATGTTTACTATGAAGCCATAAAGCATCTGGGTTGCTGTCAAAATATCTGCCATGATCTGAATTATGTGAGGCACCTGGATTATTTTCACCCTAAGGAGTTTTTAATCTATTATTAGCAAATCATCCAAGATTTGTGCAAAAAGAAAATTAAAATATTTTAAAATCCCCAAACACCATATTACTTTTTAATGGGATTTTCAATGACTCATATGGGCTAAGGTGGATTTCATATCCTAAAAATTTTCAAAGAAGTTTTTAATACTCTTGCACAACAGAGAGACAACAAATGCTAAAGTTTCTCAAATCAGTTTAAAAATATTTTTTCTATAAAGTCTTTATTTTTATGTTTTCATAGTGTTTCTCCCACTTTTTTCCTTGACAATAACTAAATTTAGGAAAGAGTGACACAGAATATGAATACTGTACGTTAGAAGAAAAACTGCTTAGAGTTCAAAATAGCAATTTAAATAATAAAACAGAAATTATTAATTGTTAATGAGAGCCAGTGCTTAGACTCTTCTATCCTATAAATTTTTATTAACCAAAGCAGATTATCCTGAACATGGATTATGTCTAGCAGGAGGACTTGAGCTGCATGTCCATCGTGAGTGTGGCAGTACTTGTGAACAGTGCTATAGGCTTGTGCTTCTCTTCCTGTAACTTTCTCATACTCTGCTTTAGGGCTTGTAAATATTTTAAATTTATGTATATTATATCCATTCAACAGCAAATAGCAGTTATATGCTCAGAAATCAAATCTATGCATGTATTTCTAGAATATTATGTTTGAAGTCTTTTGTTTGTAACCATTAACATAAATTTATTAACTACTACATTTTATTACAAAATTCCATTTTTTTTCAGAATTTTTACAAGACTGAACTGAACAAGGAAGAGATGTATATTCGCTATATCCACAAGCTCTATGACCTACATCTGAAAGCACAAAACTTCACAGGTAACTGAATACAAACTAGAAAAAGGTATTTAGGACTGGTCTGTGGTTTGCAGTCTTTTGCAACCCTGTAAGCTCAGTGCAGAGCATACCAATCCAGGCAACAGCTGAATTTCCTTGCCTAATTGATGTCTCAAAATACTGCTTTTTTCAGCCCCACGGCACTATTATCTGCTGAGCCATGGTGAATGTAAATTACTTCTATTGATACCCACTGGCAATAAATGTGTGATACAGTCATTTTTTTACCCAAAAGGCGTAAAGTTTGGAGAAAGATTTTATAAGTTCATTTAGTGGTATCTTAGCCTATACATGTTTTTTGTAATGCTCCTGGCTGTCTGTTTGGTGAACTGTTTCTGCACAGCTGTGTTTTAGAACCTCATTTCTGGGTTAAAAAAATAAATAAAAGAAAGGAAGAACCAGATCACTTACTCATTATGAGGTAGAGATCCTAAAATCTGTGACAAGTATTGCAATTTCATGTTGTCTTTCTAAATCTTCACATACCATATTTGCAGTACTATTGTCCAAGATTTCTCTAATTTTGTGCCAAAGCTGGTTGTTGTCTTTTACATTAAGAAATAAGAAGATATTGTGCAAGGCTGTTGTTTATACAGCTTAACATGCACTTTGTTTGGGGAATTACATATCATCAATAAGTGCTGGAGAAAATAAAATCAATATCCTTTTAAATCACATATCTTTGCCAGAATATTTTAATGTCTTTGTAATACCTCCAGCTTTTCCCCAGTGTTTGTAATTGCAATTGTTCAAAATTTCTAGATTTTTTTTCTTCTTGAAAGCTGGTTAGTTGGGTGGGGGTCACTAGGAAACAGCTTACAGGTACCTGGTGCCACTGCAACATTCTTTATGCTTTTCTACTATCAGTAAGAAAGATTGTTCAGTCTGAACTTTACAGTTCATGGATTTAAATGTAGACGAGATAGCAGGATATGTTAAAGAGAGATTTTAATTTCCTCATGTGACCTGGCAATACTGAGTCACAAAAGAATTTTGGTTATCAAGAAGTCTCTTTGCCACAGCTTGCTTTTGTATCAAGCTATTATTTTGCATAATAGATCTTAGTAACTCTTTGAGCAATGTTGAGTTCCCTTTATGCATTGTGTACTATGATGTGTCCAGTTTACCTCCAACTGTGATATGAACCTAATTTTTAAATTTTTTTTTCCATCCATTCTGATTTTAAATAGTATTTTGCTCAAAATTTATTTCCAGTTTGGTTTTTTTGTTTGTTTTGTTTAGTTGTTTTCTGTAAGAGCCCTAAATAAGACTTGTCTCACACCCATAATTAAAGAACATACTTCTGTAGTCAATTGCTTTGCCTTATCAGAGGCAATACAGTCTTTAGTAAATCATCTGGTCTAGAGAATTTGGGATTCTGAGTTTCTCCTTAGCAGTAGGGAAGACTGGGGCTAAGGAGGAAACGGTTACTTAATTTCCGAGTCCTTGGTAGTTTCAGACACCAGAAGTGTCCCAGTGACTCCACTTTAAATAATGTGTGAAAATTTTAAGCTATTTTTGTTAGAGCTGTAGATAGTAGCTCTGTCCAAAACCACCACTACCATCTGCCAAATACTCAAAATAAATCAATTACCCTTTAAAAAGGTGCCTCTCAAGAAAAGAATTCACATCTCTGTGTACTTTGTCTGTTTTATTTGTTTGGTGTTGATAAGTGCCATGCTGTAATTTGTCTTGCAGAGGCTGCCTACACACTCCTGCTGTACGATGAGCTGCTGGAGTGGTCTGATCGGCCGCTCAGGGAATTTCTCAACTACCCCATGCAAACAGAGTGGCAGCGTAAGGAGTGTCTCCATCTGACCATCATTCAAAACTTTGATAGGGGAAAGGTAAAACAGGCCAAGTTTACTGAGTGGATCTGGGAAGGGTAGTTTGTTCATTTTAGGATATTAGTTGCAGGGTTGCACTCTTTTCTTGTATTGAGGGGAAGTGTTTGTCCTTGCTTGACTGAGCAGTTACTTCACGATGCAGTATGTTTATTAATCTTTAATCTTAATCCTGTGGTTGTATCCTAGAAATCCCCCACTTAGAAAAAATTTCACTTGCATAATAGTTGGCTTTGTAACTGTCAAAGCACTTTATAAAAGGTGGTATCATTTTCCCCCATTTTTAAGATGGTGAAAATGAGCCTTATAAAGCTAATGCAATTTACTAAGTGACCAAGTGAGGATTGTGAAGTTGTATGTTTACATCTTACAGTTGTAGCTCTTAAAAACTAAAAATGAATTTGTTTGGAGGATCACAGTTCATTGTCATTACTTCAAATGCCCGTTCTGAATTAAGCAAGTGTAATTATCCTGTCTAAAATTTTACATACACATAATGCTCTGATTCATCTTACTGACAAATAAGCAATGTATTACAGTTTAGTGTAGCTAGTGTAAAATTCATGTAAGCCTATTAAATGTAATAAAATGGATGTTGATCATCATGTTTTTCTAACAATTCTGTAGCTAGCTATATTATATAGTTTGCCTTACATGGTGCAATGAAGTACTGTACAACCTAAAAAAAATTAAAGAAGATATATTAAAAGTAAAATTTTAAAATGTTAAAATCATACTGTGTCATACTGTGTTAAATCCATTTCATGTAATGTCAAAAGAGTTGTCCATCAGTCTTGCAATGACTTACATTTTGTGCTTAGTGTAAAGAGAATAATTAATTAAATAAGTCTCTAAATAGACTTCTAATTTTTCAAATAATTCAATAGTATTACTCAGAAGCTATCAGCAGGTTTGGTGGACGGTTTGCTCAAATATCTTCAGTAACAACAAAACTTAGTAAAGACAGAAAAAACCACTAGTAAATCACAATTTGTCTAACAGTTGCCTTGTATTACTGAACACCTTTTATTTACTTGCAGTGTTGGGAAAATGGTATTATCTTATGCAGGAAAATTGCAGAACAGTATGAAAGCTACTATGACTACAGAAACCTCAGCAAGATGAGGGTAATGTACTTGAATGCTTTTCATCAATCAAGAATCCAAAAGCTTTTTAATTTAGGCTATGAAATGTTACTTAGAAAATTTAATTTACCACAGAATGGTCATTAGGTTTGGTTTGTAAATCTAATTTTTTACCTTGAGGGTTTTTTCCTACAGAAAGATTATAGAAAAGGAGTGTTCAGTTTTTTGAAGAAAAATGAGAAAATCCTACTTTCATAGAGTGATTTGGGTTGGAAGCCAAAAATTATCTAGTTCCAGCCCCCCTGCTAGACACCTTCCACTAGACCAGATTTCTTTGCTTTATTATAAAATAATGTTCTTACAATATTTGTACCTGTACAGCATCCTTTTTGTGTGCATGCTTATGCAAAAAAAAAAAAAAAATTAATACTAATTCACTTCGATTAGTTTCCTACAGTTTATCCAGGGAATGCACTCTGTGCAGTCCTTCACTAGGAGCAGCAGCATGTCTTTGCAGTTGTAATTGAAAGCAAAGCCACTTTTTTTTAAAAATTTACTGCTTGAAAATATGGTCTGTTTAATGTTACATAGTAAAAAAGAATCTTTCATGGTACAGTCTTCTTGTTGTTTCTTTCATTTTAGAACTCTAAGCATTGTTCCTCATTCATTCAGATAATGTATTTTAAAGATTATTGAGTCTTCTTTTCTTACCTGCTTCTGATGTATTCAATTTTGTATTCCAGCTTCCCTTTTAAATTTTCTGTACATGTAGGATCCTTGCGGCTAGGACTGAGTGAAGTCCCTTTAATCCAGAGCTGCTTAACAGCATTATGCAAAATTCTCAACACTGAGCTATGTGGCAGGACTCTGTTATCTGCTTATTCCATATATATTTTGATATGTCAAGGGCAGAGTTCTATAAGCAAAAGCAAATTATTATCATGTGAATAAAATTATTTGCTTATGCATGTTTAATTAATTGCACTAAATGTGTTTTGTGTTTGAAATATTCTTTTACTGTATCTGTGCCACCAATGTTAATCCAAAAATGGAGGTGTAGGGATTTCTCATGGCGGTATAATTAGGCAGCTATTGATATCATATGCATACTAAGTAGCTGTCTTCATTACCTAAAATAGGGCTAAAACTGTGTTTGGCTTTTTCCACAATACTAAAAACTTTGCCAAGAATATCATCAGAAAAAGGGGACTTTGGCATTTAGATCCCCTTGTGTCAGTGTTGTGAGTGAAATAAAAACCAGATGTACTGATCAAAAATTATGCTAATTGCTATTGTGACATTTAAAGGAACTCATACTTGGTGCTTAAATCACTGGAATCTGGTATGATTTGGACACAAACTGTCTTGAATATGGAAATTAGACTTTGCTGATTTAAATGACCACATTACTGCCATGTGTTTGGGTGATTAGCAGATTACTGGGTCATATGTTTCAAACTGTCTTTCTATTTTACACCTTTGATGTATGGACTTCATATTTTAATTTTTTTTTTTTTTAATTCTTGGAAACTTTGAGGTCCTTAAGGGGTATAATTACTTAATCTCATGCATTCAGAAACTTCTGGCTATCCTAGTTGTTGTTCAGAGATAGATTGCAATTCCCATACCCCAGAGGTGGTAAAAATACACTCTCAAAAAAGACTAATTGCACTTCTTCTCAATCTCACACAGATGATGGAAGCATCTTTGTATGATAAAATTATGGATCAACAGCGTTTGGAGCCAGAATTTTTCAGAGTTGGTTTCTATGGGAAAAAGTTCCCATTCTTCTTGAGGGTAAGCGAAATGAAAATAAACAGAATGGAGTAATACTGTCATTCATAATCACTTTCACCGTGTTAAAATTTATTCATACCATATACAAGTTCTTATCCTGTGAGAAATTCTTTACCCTCATATTTCATGGTTAAGAAAAGGTCCTGAATAACGAAAAGACAAATGCTAGGTTTCTAGAGTCCCAAAAAACCCACAATATTAATATTTATGTTGGAAACCATGCACCTACACTGTTCCACAGACCAGTGGTTCATGGTAGTTTGTTCCCTTTATCCTGTTCTGTTTCTACAGTGGGTACTTGGAGAAAGGCTGTCAGAAGTGTAATATCCATTGGTGGTGGGATAATCTGGAGTTTAGTATTTAAACAATTACATTCCTAAGTTCCTTTTCTCTTTTGTAACGACTTAGAAATTGCACATGCTGAGTTTCATTGATTATTAATGTACTAAAACTGACAAATAATGAAGCTAGTACTCTTGGTGGTTAATCTGGAATTCTGAAGTTACTGCAGTGCCCTTGAAAATGTTAGTGGTGTTTACACTGTTCCCCTCTTCCACAGTCTGCAGTAGTTTAGCTGCACTGACTGTCACCTTGGAAAGAGGACGGAACCCATCTTATTCATAGAGCAGCTGCAATCATAATCCAAGCTCCTCTTCCTGTGGTAATTAAAATAAGTGATGAAGGAACCTCCTCTATGTGGTGGAGGCCTAAAAAGTCTGATTTTTCTTTGCCTTGGTGGTGGGGAAAAATGACAATTTCTATCTGGTAAATATAGCATGAAACTCTCCCCTTTAAAAGCAATGCTCAAAAAGAGTCTGATGGGAAGATAGTTCTTGATATTACCTAATATTAATCTGAATATATCTTCTGTATAAACCAATTTGAAAATACTAATCAGAAAGAATTTAACTATGGGGTAAAAGTACTGGAAGGAGTTGCACAACAGTGCAGCACTTTCAAACTTTAGGTCTTTTGCTACGTATGCATCTTTTTGTGAATTTTTCAAGTTAAACATACAGAGCACAGATTTGTGCTTGCAGCACCAAGAAGGACAGACTTCATACATTTGATTTAATTTTTTTATGGCAAAGCAGTTTGTAAATCTGTGTAAATCTACAGCTGTGTTTGCTGTAGAAAGAATAAAGACTAAACTTCATAATAAAGCTTTCACATTTTAATTTGTAGTTGAACAATAATACTGTTACAGGGGTTTTTATTGTAACAATTCCCATAAAAGTCTCAACTCTCAGAATTCACTGCCAAGAGCATTCTTTTACTCTGTGTTGTAAGAACTGGATCATTTTAATTTTCCAGGCTGATAATTGATCAACATTTACAGGGTAAGGAAAATTGAATGCCTTCATAATTTTCTTATGCAATGTTTTTCTTCAGAAGTGTATAACATCAGAACAAAGTTTCTTAGTTCCTCATGGAATCGACTTTGAACCCAAAGTTTCATTGTCTTAACTGTTGGGTTATATTTCTGTTACATATTTTATACAGTCTGATATATCATGTTAATTGCATACTTTGATCCACTAAGAACAATTTCTCCCTTCAGATTTTTTATTGAACTGTGAAGTGTAATCATTTCATTTTTTCCAGACTTTTGAATAAAATATAACTTACATGATAAAATTTACCTCTTCTAAATAACCTGTTCTTTCTATATTCCTTATTTTTATTCTTGCCTTTTGTTTCTTATTTTTTCCCTTCTTTAAATGATGCAAAAGCTGCCTGGAAAATCTATATTTAAGAGCATGTGTTTGGATCCCAATTATTTTCATGCAACTTGCTCTTGCTTTTTGTTTTCTTGTTCCACTCAGAATAAGGAATTTGTTTGCCGAGGACATGACTATGAAAGGCTGGAGGCCTTCCAGCAGCGAATGTTGAATGAGTTCCCACATGCCATTGCTATGCAACATGCTAATCAGCCAGATGAGACCATCTTTCAGGCAGAAGCACAGTGTATCCACATAATCATAGAGCCATGCTCTGCACTTACATTTTCTATGCTTTTAAAAAATGTAGGTACACCTATAGCCAATTTCAATCACATGGTGCCTCCACTGAAATAAATGGTAGGTGAGAATTTCCCTGCATTTTGTTCCAGTTCACTCTATTATGTTTGGAAGTTCTTCGTGTCATTTTGGTTCTATTTAAAAATTCCTTGACATGTTATTGACATTATTTCTTTAGCTAAAAATACCTGTAGAACTATCACCACTGTGATAATGGTGTAGCAGTTCAAGGTACAGTAATTTAACTTCTTACCATATAACATTATCTTAGCATGGCATGACATATTGTGTAAGAATATATTTAATTAAATCTCTTTACTTTATGTACTACTGCATTTAATTAGCTCTTTTCAAAAATAAAGACAAAATTTTCCACAAAACAGTACAAAGAAATCTCAAACAATCAAAAAAATCTCTCTGGTTCCTTTCCCAAACCATTAATAGTATAAAAGCATTTCTTGATGCAAGCTTTTTAAAGCATTTTTCTTCTGTAATGCTTCAGGAGTCAATATGCTTTGCTAACTTTAATAAAGTGGGATAGCCTTAACTCTTTGCATATAGATTTGCAGATATATGCAGTGACACCAATTCCAGAAAACCAGGAAGTCTTGCAGAGAGATGGCATTCCTGATAATATCAAGAGCTTTTACAAAGTAAATCACATCTGGCGATTCCGATATGACAGGCCATTTCACAAAGGGACCAAGGACAAGGAAAATGAATTCAAGGTAAAGTATCCTGATTTACTAGACCCATGGATTTGTTTGTAACATCAACAAGAGCTGCCTTATTGAAACATCATCTGCATTTGCATCATTCAGCTGAGTGTGGTATAACAAATGCTCTAGAGGAGTAGGTGTCTCAGGTTTGACTATTTCACTTCTTATTTTTAATAAAATAGTATCAAAAATATATGGGACATGCAGAGGTTTTGCTTGATATGTGACTAGGAGTGAAAAAATTCATTTGGGTTTTTGCATCTGTGATATATAGAAAGCAGAACTGGAGAGAGCAGAGTAGTCTCAGAAAACTCTCAGGCAGATGTGAAAACATTATTAAGGAGGTAGTCTGGATTATGGATAGGATTGCCTAAAGTTATCCCTCTCTAGAGCAAGGGAGAGACAGTTTTGACTGAACTGCAGCATAATGACCTGTTCCTGTGATATCAAGACTAAACACTATCTCTGAACTTAGAGACTGTCTCAGGGAACAGCAATAGTTCCTTCCCTAATAGCTAAATCCCTTCTGTTCATCCCACTAAAATATCACTGTGAAAATGCGCCTTTCAGTTTAATTTTAATTCTGACCTGTTAGAAGCACATCCTGATGCAGAATATATTCTAGTATTCAGACAGACAAGAAGAGTTATCCCATAATAGTTGTGTTATAAATTTAGAAGAAAGAACTGTAAGGGTAGTAAATTATCTGCATTGAGTCATTGTTGTCTTCTAATGTTTGTTTGGGCTTTGCTTTTAACTGTAGAGCTTATAAATGTATTTTATGTAAGCACTATCATATGTGTTTTGCATTTTTCAAACCTCTTGCACAAAGTGTTTACCAGTAGTATATTTGAGTATCCCATCAGGTATGCATTCTGGCATCTCAAGTAGGGCTTCTCAAAGGAGACCTGATCATGTTCTCTGATCTGTCAATTGTTCTGCTTCGAAACTCTTGTTCTTCTCAGATGTTAGATCACAAAAAAAATATTAAAATACCAATTCAGTTGTGAGTGACTTTTGGAGATTTGGGGAAAACATAAAATAAAGTTGAAGAGTGAAGAATCAATAGAAATTTCTGCTTAGTAGTAGGACCTAGAAAGTAAGGAGAAAAGTGAGTGTCATTAACTTAGGGGATGGACATTTCAGTAGGAATTTGGATGTTAGTATTTTTTTTAATGTGTACTGTTATTTTTGTGAAGGTGTTCATAAAGAGGCCTGATAATAATTAAGGAAAATAGAGTCAAATAGGAAAATAAATTGTTTTTATATATTTTAGAGTCTATGGGTAGAGAGAACCACGCTGATCTTGGTGCAGAGTTTACCTGGAATATCTCGTTGGTTTGAAGTAGAAAAACGTGAAGTGGTGAGTATGAGACTCATGTCAATATGTATTGTGGGTTGGTTTACCTCCTTAATCATATGTTATTTGATGAACTGCTTTAAGATTTATTACACATTTTAGCATTAACATTAGCATTTTACCATTATAGTCACCATTTCCAAACGTAAACCATAATATTTTTTCCTGGGCATGTATGAGGTCATGACTCATATTTGTGCTGGTATGTTTTGGTAAAATATAGCAGCTGCAAGCCTGTACTCTTCCCATAGCTCAGCTTTTGGTTTTTCTGGCAGTTCACTCTACCTGTGAAAGAACTTCCCCACCCTGAGATGAGAGGCACATCCAGCTTGAGGCTGCCTTTGATTATAGCTTGATCATCATTTAAGCTCAAAGCTTGCATTCAATTTCCTGATGCATAAAGTCTTCACTTTGTGTGGGGAAACTAACTCGCCAATACTTCAGCTCTGCTCTGTACTCTTAAACTGGTGAAGCTCC
Source organism: Regulus satrapa (assembly GCA_013396955.1). Classification (NCBI taxonomy): domain Eukaryota; kingdom Metazoa; phylum Chordata; class Aves; order Passeriformes; family Regulidae; genus Regulus; species Regulus satrapa. Next base: position 41,658 of record VWZN01002615.1, on the reverse strand, counting down.
CTGACCCCAAACCCATTTTAGGTAGTTTCCAAGGACAGTTTAATCCTGAATTCTAAGAGTTCACCACTGGCTAAAAGTATGTGAATGTTTTGCAGCAGGGCTGGGTCATCTCTCAAGGTCAGATAATGAATCTACAAAAGAGTAACAGTTGTTTAATTTTATCATTGATTGCATGATAAAATCAAATCTCTCTCCTAGCTGAGAAGTACTTTCTCTGTCAAACTACTTTAGGACAGAGAATAATATTGTTTTATGTTAAGAAATCAAAAATTACCTGCAATATATTTTATCTTTCAACTGAAGATTAAGTTGTTTGCAATGTTTCTCACTCATGTTTCAGGTGGAAATGAGTCCCCTTGAGAATGCTATTGAGGTCTTAGAAAATAAGAACCAGCAGTTAAGAACACTGATTAGTCAGTGTCAGACTCGACAGATGCAGAACATTAACCCTCTCACGATGTGTCTAAATGGGGTCATTGATGCAGCAGTTAATGGTGGAGTTGCTAGATACCAAGAGGTAAGCAATTTATTTTCTTTTTATTAAAAATCCGATTTCTTTCCCTCTACAGATGCAACTCCTCTGTATGAATTAAGGATAGAAGTACTATATGAATAATTGTTATATCTATATTNACATATACATATATATATATAAACCTAAATTCTCAACAAGAAATTCATTATCTTGAAGAATCATAATTTTCTAGATCCTTCTTGTATCTCTTTTCCAAGCTTTTAAGAAAAGCTGTTTTGGGGGGGGAGGGAGAAAAGGGATTTTTAAAAATAAATACAATTAANTCCTAGCTGAGAAGTACTTTCTCTGTCAAACTACTTTAGGACAGAGAATAATATTGTTTTATGTTAAGAAATCAAAAATTACCTGCAATATATTTTATCTTTCAACTGAAGATTAAGTTGTTTGCAATGTTTCTCACTCATGTTTCAGGTGGAAATGAGTCCCCTTGAGAATGCTATTGAGGTCTTAGAAAATAAGAACCAGCAGTTAAGAACACTGATTAGTCAGTGTCAGACTCGACAGATGCAGAACATTAACCCTCTCACGATGTGTCTAAACGGGGTCATTGATGCAGCAGTTAATGGTGGAGTTGCTAGATACCAAGAGGTAAGCAATTTATTTTCTTTTTATTAAAAATCCGATTTCTTTCCCTCTACAGATGCAACTCCTCTGTATGAATTAAGGATAGAAGTACTATATGAATAATTGTTATAATTATACCTATATTGCAGTTTTGGATTAGGCAACGTTAATAATGTGGTTTATTGAAATAACAATTTTGCTGCAGATAGTTCCATAAACTTACTCCAGTGATGACTCAATTCACAATTACCCTGCATTCTTCAGTGATTTGTTTGGAAAGTTTAATTAACTGGTTAATTGTCAGTAAATTATCACAATACATTGCCTATTCTAAGGTGGGAGATACTTCTGACCAACTAGCAAATTTACTTTTTTTGTGCTGACATTCTAGTTTTTATATACATATACATATACATATATATATATAAACCTAAATTCTCAACAAGAAATGCATTATCTTGAAGAATCATAATTTTCTAGATCCTTCTTGTATCTCTTTTCCAAGCTTTTAAGAAAAGCTGTTTTGGGGGGGGAGGGAGAAAAGGGATTTTTAAAAATAAATACAATTAAGAAATTTTTAACACTGGATTTGTATCTAAAATTGTTCCTCATTATTATAGTTTCTGAATCAGCTTAGGAGAACTTTAAATATTTGGGAAGCTGTATTTATACAGAATTCTGTGGCATTTTGAAACTTTAGTAAAAAGAAAAGGTAGGAGGTTTTTTGCAGCCCAACTTGATTTTTCTCTTTCTCCTAATAGTCTTATTAAATACTTGAGTCTGCTGGTTTTTCTTTTGAAAATGTTAAGTTGAATAACATTTGTCTCAAAGGCTGAGATATTCAGTGTTCACTCAACAGTTTTAAATTTGGTAAAACTGCATTTTAATTAAACTACAAGAAATTGACTCTGGTATGGTATTAGAATCTGTCATCAAAACTGCAGTGTTATGGAAATTGTGAAACTGAAGCAAAACAGCAACATTTTTTAGGTTTCCTGACTGCCTTTAAACAACAACATAACTGCTTAGCATAGTGAAGCACCATGAAGGGAGTCCCTGGAGAACTAGAGTCATGTCAGAACTATGTCTGGTTTGAATCAGCAGTGTCAGAGCTAGCTCAGTGTCTCTGCACAGCTTCCATCCTTCACAAGCATATCAAAGGTTCTAGCGTGCTCCTTATTGTTGTCCTTGGCTGTAATTCTTCATCTCTTAGACAGTGTTCATGTTTTGATTCCCTTCTGCCCTCTGCCTCTCACTATATTAAAATAGGACTTTTCAGCAATTTGTCTTGTAAATATCCAAACTGTTAGCAATAATTGTGAGACTTTTTTTCTTGCATTTCTCTCTAATTCTTCTTTTTGCATGTCCACATTTCAGTCTTTTTATTTCTACCTGTTGTTTTGCCAGCTCTTATCTTCTACCTTTCCTTCTGTCCTGTTCTCTGTAAATGTTTTTCCCTGTTTCACTTGCTTTTCCCTTCTGCCCTGTATGAAGCACAAGTTCAGTCAGTCTTGGAGCATTTGGTCTTGAGGCAACAGTGACCATGTCTTTACCAAGATCTTCCTTTCCTTCAGGCAGCTTCCAAGTTTTAAGAAGTGTCCTTTGACCATCTGCTGCCTTTTTGATTCTGTCTTTTCTTCCCTCTCTTTCCTCTTTAATTTTTTCCTGTATTTTTTTTTTTCTCTTCTCATGGGGAAGAAGCTATCTCTAATTACTCAACACCTTCATATATCAAATGTTAAAGCTATCCATTCACTATGGTAGCTATCCATTGGCTACGTTCTTTTGCCTAAGGCCACCACCAATGACTGCATGATTAATTACTTATTTAACTTGCATTACCAATTATTGCAGTATAAAGAAACTTATAAACATTTGAAAATATTATCTAGAAACCTGTTTTTTAAAAAAATAAACAAAAGTGATGTATTTGATTAACTTAGTTTCATTTCCTACTTTTGTTCTGTTTAGGCATTCTTTGTCAAAGAATACATCTTGAACCATCCAGAAGATGGAGAGAAGATCACACGCTTAAGAGAACTTATGCTCGAGCAGGTAAAGTGGGGAAAAGACTGACATAATGGCCTGCTCAGCTGTTCTAGCTAAAAATATCTACAAACAAAGGAAAAAAAATATCAGAAGGTTAACAATTATCCAGTCGTCTTCAGTGTTTTCTGTGTTAGATTCCAAGTAAAGAGTAACCTTCTATACAAGCAAATTTCTGGACCTTGTTAATATTTTTTCCCTGGTCCTTTTCATCATCACCTTAATCACTTCAAACTGTTTTGTGTAAAATAAAGGTTGAGTGAGAGGATTGTCTTGTCATACTCATTCATACACAAAAATTTGCACAAAATATTTTATCACTACTAAGGAATAAACATTACTTGATTTAAATATTTTATGCATATATTTGTATTTTACCAATATTAGAGAAAAAAATATTTTTACTACAAGTTTTGCCATAAGAGCAAAAAAGCATTCAAAATCCTATTGCAATGAAAGATATGTAGTAGTAATTGGCAATGTAGGTAGGCAGTAAAATAAATACAAATTATCAAATTAAGCATATGAGTATTCTATACATTATATTATTATAATATATGATATTATATGTTTTTTTGCATTATTTCTCCATTCATTTATAAGCCAATGACCTATCAGTCTCAAATGCAAAGTGTTTCTATATGAAAATGCTGAATTTTTTCTAATGAAAGATCTTATTAAGATTTCAGCTTTTTTAACTGGAATTTGTCTCATTTTGTTCTATGCAGTGTGTTGCAGTTTCAAATTTTATTGCCAGCTTGGAATAAAAAGGGTTGCAGTATTGGAATTTGGCAAGATGGAAATCCCATTTTTCATTGGCATTGTGGGATATTTTGGTCAGATCAGCCAAGTGACAGGTCCTCAGTATAAATCAGAATAGGTTCACTGAGCTCACTTTAATTTCACTAATTTCACATTGTACAGTAATTGACATTATAATTTTTTCAAACTGTAGTTAATCTCACTAATCTTTATGATATAAAACTGGAGTTAACAAAAATGTGGGTTCCCAACAATAGGAGTTCAACCCTTTCTGGCACCCAGAGCTGATTTAACGCGGAGCATTCGGAAAGGCCAGGGTGGCTCTGTGTGTGGATGGATGTGCTGCAGTGCTGACCTGAGGTCAGGGATGCTCTACAGCTGCATGCCCGCTCGCAGACTGCCTGAAAACATCAGCCAGGAACTCTCATCCAAAGATATTACAGCACACTGTAGCTATTTTGTTTTTAAATCTGAGTTTATCTGATTCCTCATGTAACCAATTCAGTATTTTGAATGCATGTAACCACATTTGAGCAAGATTAAGGTTTCAGCACTGCAATTCTGAAGCCTGGCATGCCTTGTGTCAAGGATATACATCAGGCCACCACTTATACCACTTACAGAGGTCTCTGGGGAGTTGAAATAGGATAGGGAACCATGGACTTCATTGCAAATACATTACAGAGTCTCTGGTGGATTTGACCTTTGCTGTTGTCTTGTGCTTTTTACAACAGTTCTTGTAGAAAATTGCTTTTTTTAGGGTTTAGAGCTGTTCCTTTGTAAAGTTTAGTTAGATTTTTCAATATGTTATCAATACTGATTTTGAATATTAGGGTTGAATTTGCACAGATGAAACCTTTGGGAAAGTTGAACAGGAAATGGTGGTAAATCCTTCTTGTGTGCTTTTGATCCTAGGCCTTTTTTTTTTTTTTTTTTTTTTTTTTACAGGTCTTTTAGAGATTTAGATAGGTGTTTTTGAGGCAACATGCATTTTGTTGGATTTTTTTTTTTTTATAAATATCCTAATTGATGATGAGAGCTTAAAAAAAATTGGATCAAAAGTATTTTTCTCTTTCTGCAGGCCCAGATTCTAGAATTTGGCTTGGCTGTGCACGAGAAGGTGGTGCCACAGGACATGAGGCCATTGCACAAAAAGCTGGTGGATCAGTTCTTTGTGATGAAGTCAAGCTTGGGAATACAGGTACTCATGTGAGCAGGTGCATGGATAGACCAGAAGACTGTTCAGCTGCATTAAGGGTTGGTTCATTTTCCCAAGCAACAAACAGTGACATCTTTTGGTTCTTTGTCCCCATTACAACTTGTAGCCTTTTTGTAATATCATATAGCAAAGAGAAACATAAACTTCCCCTACATGCAGAGAAAAACAGTCATGTTTTACTAGTAGTCACATTGTACTATCATTAGTGAAAAGTTAAAATATTTTTCATATTAATGATGAAGCTGATCCAAAATGCCATGTAACTACATTTATCTGTAACTATATACATATCTGTATCTTACAAAATGCTAAATGATATTATGTTAATTTTAATCAATCTTCTCTTAATAACTCACCAGGAATTTTCTGCCTGTATACAAGCTAGTCCTGTTCATTTCCCAAATGGAAGTCCTCGTGTATGCCGGAATTCCATTCCTGTTTCTATGAGCCCTGATGCTGCCAGGGTAATACCACGACGCAGGCAAGTTAAATACTAGTGATGATATATTTCTGCTACCCATGGAAGATGACCCATAAATACTTCTATTACAAGCATGCTTAATTCTGTGGTCTGGCTGAAGTGTGTTCAGCCTTGAATAGCTGCTATATGTATTCTCTCCCCTTCTTCCTCTCTCTCCCCCCTCTCTTCCCCCAGTTAAAGATTAATAAACATGTGCTTCTCACATGAGAAATTATGATTGACAATTACAGTTAACCATTTTATATTTCATTATTCTTATAATAGCCCCTTGAGTTACCCAGCTGTCAATCGGTATTCGTCCTCATCACTGTCATCCCAAGCTTCTGCTGAAGTCAGCAACATCACTGGGCAGTCGGAAAGCTCAGATGAAGTTTTTAACATGCAGGTATAATTTAGTGTCATTCTTCAAACTGTACAGAATCTTTCTTAAAGGCTATTTACTAAATTAATGCTTTCATTATTTCATTTAGAAATCTCATAACTATTGCTGCTGTTTCTTTTAAAAAACAAATCTTTCAATGAGATGTTAAACGCATTCAGTTAGGAGTAACTTGTTTTATGTAACTGTTTTCTCTTGTTTAAATTCAAGCATTCATTTTTTACAAATGTAATAAGTGGCAAAGGACTATGATGCAGATGCATCTGACTTTTGCATAAGACTTTTCTGTCCAGTTGTCACATTGCCATGTAATTATTTACTGTACTGATTACATTTCAGTTTATTTAGGATCTTGCCACATCTTTGTGCAGTTAGATTAACACTCTTTATACTGATTTGCTATTTTGATTTACTGATAAACTACTCTAAGTTTATCACTAATTCAAAATAGAAAATCAGTTTATTTTGAAGTTCTTTGTTCTAGTGAAAAGAATGCTATAAATTTTTGTTTTCCAAACCACTAAGTGTGATCTGGTAACAACATCTCTTCTATGCACAGCCTAGTCCATCTACCTCAAGCCTGAGTTCTACTCATTCTGCTTCACCCAATGTGACCAGTTCTGCTCCATCCAGTGCTAGAGGTCAGTGCTCATCTCCTGTGGTAAACTATAGTACATGACTCTTGATACGTTACACAGCTGAATTTCTGCATGATGTCACTGGTCAGGCATCATATTTAGCCAATTACTTGAGGAATCTGAATTGTTAGAGGCAGAGGATTTCTTTGTCATAAGCAGAGAATTGAAATGTCTGAGTTGCTCTGCATGAATTTAATCACAAGACACATTTGTATTCTAGCTTCTCCTCTGTTGTCTGACAAACATAAGCATTCCCGAGAAAACTCTTGCCTGTCTCCCAGAGAGAGGCCCTGCAGTGCCATCTACCCTACTCCTTTGGAAACTTCTCAGGTAAGAAGTTTGCTGGGAATCCTCAGAGCACAAAGAGCTAAGAAGACAATAAAGGCACATATTGAACTTTGAGCAGATTCAGTGTTGTGAATGTTCAAGGGGGTTTTTATGTTTTTATAAGCAAGTAGTCTAAAATATTTTAGATGTAAGAGATGTGAATAGAATACATAGTGCTTGATCACATTTCTGCTTGATTTCTTTAGGTGTGTAGGTCTGTTTCTTTACATTTACTTACTGAAGTGAGAGAGTGGTACAGAGACTTACCAGATGACACAGCCTGCTTGGGTGGAACTACAAGCATTAGTTCAATCTAGGGAAGAAGACAAGGAATGAAAAACTCTTATGATGGCAGTTGTCCTTGTTGAGCTCCCCTTTGTTTCTTCTGAGAGAGCTCATCCTAGCCACTGTGAGATAATAACTCATTCCATGTGGCAATTCCTATTTTCAATGTAGTTTCAGAAAAGAATGATAGACATTTTGTTACTCCTGAGAAAAGAATGCATTGTGTTCTTTCCTTAAAATACTGTTACACAGGTCTTTATGAAATGTGTATTTTTTGAGTATTCTGAAATTCAACTTGAGCTTGGTAAGCTGGCCAATATTGAATTCCTATTTCATCTTTTCTTCTTAATAGATCTATTTTCCTAAAGTGCTTTTCTTTAACACAGCTGCTGTTTTAATTCCTGCCATCACACAGTGCACCTCTTGCTGAATCTGAGAAAAATGAGAACAACGTTAGAGGCTCTCTGTTCAACACTCTCATGTCTACCAGAAATTTTACTGCTGATAAAAACCAGCTCCAGGATTCTTTATTTTAGAAATTATTTATTGGTTTCTCATTAGTACCTTTATCGTCCCTTGTTTCTTTGCTTATTGAATTGGCTCTTGATCTAATTTTTAATCTCTTTTCTGTTTAAGTCCTCGTGCTATTACCTGAGGGCTTAAGAGGTAATACTGAGGCTTAGCCAGACTTAAGGACAGTTCTGGGGAATTATTAGAGCAGATAGATCTGCTGGGCACTTCATCAGTGGTAGTGGAGCCAAAACGACAGACAGAAAGATCAGGAGATGCTCTTTAAATGAAGCGGTTTTATGGTTTGCCGCAAAGAAAAATTATCCCGTTTTTGCTCCCAGACTACAAACTCTTGCTTTGCCAAGTGGAATGCGACTTCTATCCCCCACTCTATCCGAGATTGCATAAGGGAGGCTGAGGAACTCGTGGGCCCAGTCTCCAGTCTTTCTGAGACTCGCCCAGCAGGAAAGTCTCCCAATCTGTCTCTACCCTCAGTGTCCCATGAGAGGGTAAGTAGAAAATTACCTTGCTCATACAGTGAACGTGTATTTCAAAGATGAGAAGTCCTGACGGTTTCTTTCTGCCCTTATAACCGTAAATGAGGATATAGCTTTCTGGAGAAAGGTGACATTTCTTTCTCTGCTGTTCCCTCAGCAGTAAAAATGGACTGATAAGAAACAAAATCCTGGTTCTCTGCCTTCTGAGGAAGAAGGCGAAAATAATTCCTCAGGACAATTGTAAGGAGATATCTTAGATCTACCCGCATCTCTCATTTAAATTTAGCTGCTCAAACTGTTCTTTGTCTTTTCTCCTTTGATCCTAACACCACTTCAACAGTGTTGTTTGGAGCTTCACTCTGAGACAAAAGGACCACCAATTGATGAATTACTTTGTTACAGCTTGCTGAAAGCAGTTTTCACATTAGTGTTTCAACTGGGAGAGATGAGATACACAGGCAAGTTCCCAAACTTCAAGTCTTTCGGGCCATAACTACCTTATTTAAAGAAGTTTGATGGACTTCACAGAACAGGACCACAGCAGTACTTCATCCACTTCCTCACTGAAATCAGTGTGCAAGGTTATCTACAGCTGTTTTTAGTCAGCATCCATTTGTGCTTGCTTTGTGATCTCTGGCTGAATGGTTGTACAGCATCACACTCCAGCTCTTCCCATACTCTGGAGAGGAATGCCTGCTGTCATTGACTGGTCAACAAGCCTCCTTAGTTTTTGCGCTATTATTCTTCCTATTGAAGCTTTGTGAATTTCACATTTTTGGGGTTTTTATTTGCGTGTCATTCAACATCCTGTGATTGCTCTTGTTCTTCCATATGGTTTTACATCTCATTCTTTTTAGTATGTCTTTGTTTCTCTGTATTTCATTCAGCTTTTTTTCTCTTTATCTCCTCCAATTTCAGTTGCTTTCTCAGCCATTGCTCTTTTCCTTGGCGACAGAAAACAGACTTCAGCACTTGTCCATTACATCCCAGTGCACTGCAGACTCACTAGGCAGTGAACACTTAATCCAGACCAGGCAGATATGGTCACACTTTCTGTCACCCCAGAGTACATGTGTAGGTTTACCACCTCAGTTTAATGCTAACTCCAAAAAAACAGATATTACCCGACCCAGAATGACTCTCATTTAACATACAGCACACCTACTGTAGCTCAAAGTCTTCCAAAAGCATTCTGTCTGCCAGATGTTTAAAGTGAAGTTGAAATGGGCTTAAGTATTTGTTCCTCACTTTGTAACATGAAGCTACAACATATTAGATCAATGATGATCAGGTTGCAGCTGGGTTTGCTGTCTTGTGGAACCACAGCATAGTGCCTCACCAACTTGGCATAGTGCTCTGTGAGCACTGGAAAGAGGTGCAATAATAGGATTTTATTTAGATTTAACTTATCTTGCTTTTAAAGGAAAAAAAAAAGGAAAAAATAGGAAAAAAATTTATCTGTTCCTATTTCCTCTGGAAAGTACATCTGAATTACTTGTAGGATTAACTGTATGCTGTTTACATATGTTTTCAAGACAAACTAGTGACCCATGGATTACTTGAATGCTGCCAAAGGAAATAAATGGTATAATTTTAATTTTTTTTCATACATTTACTGTGATTTGTAAACAAAATGGATTTTAAGAAAATGAAAGACAAACATACGTTATGGGTTAGCCCTTATCCACAAGAGAAGCAAGAAGTCTGCTATGAAAAAAGTCAGGGTTGGAAAACAATGCACAGTGCTTTTCTTAGGTAGCAGCTATAACTTGAATATTGTCTCATTCAGATTCTGATTCTGTAAGGAAATTACTGCAAATCTGTCCTTCTATTTTTAAGAAATCTATTAAGATATCTCTTTAGGAATGAGCTTTATTATGTTGTTTAAGGTGCTGGAAACTGTCAGAACTTAGTACATAATAATCCTCCCTCCAATTTCTGTGTGTACAGTTTTCAGAAAACTAATCTATTCCCTATCTGTATACACATACTTTAATTGAACTGTTTATGTTCTTATGTGATGTTTATCACCCTACCTCCTAAGCAGATCTGGGGGTGAGGGGGGATAATAACAAAAATATATTTGTTTTCTTAAAGGCTACTGTGATATAGCAGCAGCTATGTGTAAACCATGCTGTTCTCAATTTACAGAGAGTGCTGTTTAATCATATTGGAGATGGTGCTTTGCCACGAAGTGATTCCAATCTCCCCGGTTCTGACAAAGGTAAGTGGAAATGCTGCAACATGCCAGTCTTTGAAGAATGTAAATTTAATTCACATCATGTTCCTGTAGAATGCCAGTTCTTTTGAGTGCATATTCTCATCTCCAAGTGTCAAAACATTCTAACCGACTAAATAAATTATGCTAACAAATCTAAGTGTCAAAATGCTTTGCCAAAAAGGGGAGCACTGAATTTTGCACTCAAATAAGGCCCAGAAGTTTCCAGGAGGAAGTGATGAAGCAGCAGGTTTCATCAGGCTGCTGGTGAGACCTCTCTGCAACTCAAGAGAGACATATGGGGGGAAAAGGCAGCTTCTGGAGAATGAGGCACAGAGAAGGTAAAGAGATGGACAGAGTCCTGAAGTTTGGTACCTGCAAGTCCTGTTTACCCAATATAACTCAGTGAGCTTCTGCTTACCCTTGGATTGAAAACAGCAGTTTGTGGTTTTTTTTGCATTTTGGGGATTTTGTTTTTAATTTAAGTAAATGAGAAATATATGCATTTACATAGAAAAAAATATTGTCTCTTATAATTTTGCACATGGGGAAATCCAATATTGTTGGCATAGTAATTGTTTGCCATGATTTCATTATGTTCCTCACATCTATAATATGCTCCATCATTTCCTTATGGATTCCTTTGGGGAATGCTGAATAAAGGATACAGTAAAGTAAGTGTATAGTAAATAACTGTTTTGATAATATACTGTAATAAGAACTGACCAGAAATATTTTTTTTTAATAAGAACTGGGTTTTATAGGTATTTTTCTTTGTATTTTATGAATACACAGGTGGAATTTTTTTCACAGGACTGAAAATCATATGAAATAATTTAATATGGAAATAGCAGAACTTTTCCACTGGCTATGCAGCCAAGTACATTTTAACAGAATTGTTAAAATGAAGTGTTCTCTCCTGAAGGTTTTATCAGTCTAAAAAACTGACTGCTTGGATGACTTAAAAGAAAAAAAATTGGCTTGTCAGGAGATTCAGGCATTTGAAGTACCTAGGTCTGGTGCCAGGTGATTTTTAGATGAAGGCAAAACCATGCTGTTGGGTGACAGTTTACAATAAAAAGCAAATGTGATGTTGGGTATTTTGGCAATAACAAAGCAAAATGATCCTCTAGAAGATAGATTATTCTGTTCATTGATCCCAGGGTCAACTAAAGTGCAATTATATTGTAACAATATTGTTTTAGATATGAGACCAGTGTTATTTTTATTGTACGTGTTGTATTAAGTCTGGTGTGTACTGGGGTTACAGTCTTGAGAGCTCTCAGAGTTGCTACAATAGTGATAATTGATGCCATCAGTTAGCAACAATACTTTGCTTTTTCGTTTCATCTTTGTAAATAAACACAGGGTCCTTGCATGTGATTGTCTACTCTCAATTGAAACAAGTAAACAAGAAGGAAACTGTCATGGCAGGGCAAGAGGTTTGAGGCTTTTAAGGTGAGGGAGTTTTTTGGTGGTGTATTTGGGAGATGAATGGGAAGGTTTGAAGTGGTTATTTTCAACTCTTTTTTTTGTTTTGTTTTGTTTTGGAAGTGTAATGAAAATTGTATTTTTCAAATTAGCTTTTGTCCTGCCCATGCTAATGCCCTGTCCTTTCATCTGTCTGACTTCTTTCCAATATTGGTGAATTCTTGATGACATGAGACAATCCAGTTCTATCGATGAAGCTGTTCCAGACCTTATTGGATCATTCAGTTAAAGTCATAGAATCTGATCAGGGTAACAGACAAAGAAAACAGATGCTTTAATGCATGTCAAGGTGATAGTCAATTTACATGCTCAAGCAGAGATCCTTGACCACAGATGGAAACAGTGTACAGAATTTTCTTCAGTCCATAGTAATTTCTTAATTTTATATTTTTTTTTCTGTCAGACACTTAATTTCTTCCAATTTTAATTTCCCTACATTTTGTGCCCTTCTTTCCACCGTCTTTCAATTCTGAATTTGTAGTCTTTGCAGGCAACACAAGCATGTTAGCACAGACAGCTTTATGAGAGAGGTCAATAGGAATTTGGCAAGTTCCTTTCTCTAGTCCCTTTTGTATATAAAATGAGTTAATGGGAACAGTTTATGAGTAGTCTATTTCCCTCTGCTTGGAAACCTCTAAATAGGAGTCTGGTGCAAAGATAAACTGATTATATTAACAGGCTTCAAGCTTATCTCCCTTTGTGGCTGGATTTGCATGCACCAGAGTGCAATCTCAGCTGCTCCTGTTGTTGATGGCTGCCACTGCTGGTCACAAACTGACCTGAGGGCCAGGTGCATCCATCAGGCATCCGTGAGATTGATGGCTGCTGTTTAGGAGCTTTGCCAGTGCAGATGTAAGCACGAGAGCTTTTCAGGTGTGCTTTTTGAGTTGTTAGGTGTTTGCTTTCTGTCTATTTTTGCCCTCATGAATAAAAGCAAGTCAGGCAACTGGAAGTGTTGATGCCTATGACAGTTTTTGCATTCTCTTCCAGCTGTTAACAGCACTCCCAGCAGCTGGAGCCTGGACAGTGGGAAGGAAGCCAGAAACACATCAGAAAGTGGAAAGCTTATTTCTCCTCCTGTACCACCAAGACCTGCACAGACTGGTGAGTTAATGGACATCTCAGGTAAAGCTCCATTACTTGAGGGCTTAGATTCTTTCCACTCTGTTTGATGGTTAGCTTCTTGGGCAGGTTAACTTATTATTTGATTTCTTAGATGAAAGGCTGTAGAACTGCCTCTGTGGGTATTTTCATCTCGTTAATGTTCTCTGCAGTTTCCAATACTCTGCCCCTTTACTAATGAATGAGCAGTTTCAGAAAGTTCGTGTTAGTACAAGGAAGGATGATCAAATTTAATCTTTTGATTTTATAATAATTGGAGGTTAGCAATTAGAAATGATCATTAACCACAAAGAATCTTACTGGCCAGAAAATGCACAGCAATCATGAAAGTACATGAGTTCTGGTACTATAACCATTTTGCCTTTCAAAAGATTAATTTCCACTTAAAGGAAAGGCTGCTCAAGTGATACTATAAATATAATTGTTCTCAAGGGACTGAGTAAACTTTTTATGTATTATACTTATGTCTCTGAGTTTGTCCAGGCATGTTTCTAGTATATTTGGAGGTAAATGTTTGATATAAGTATATTATATGGTTTCTATTTTCCTTATTTGACTTACAAATATATAATATATTTCTTAAGAACAAAAAGGTAAAAGTTGTTATACTAACTCTCTTTTTTAACTTGTTATCATTTGGTAGATTATAAATCAAATTACAGTGATATAAAATTTGTCAGAAAGGGCAGATGCAGAAATTTTTTATATTTGATTGTATTGCAAGACAGTCCAGAAAACAAAGCAAAATAAACAAAATCTCTAAAAGTATTTTCAGCCATCAGCCAAGGGAATTAGAGATAATGATTATGTATCAAATGATCTACTATCCACTTAAAAAAATTTCTTAGTGAAAATTGTAATGCCAGAAATGCACTGAAATCTTTCTATCTTTACAGCATCACCAGCAAGACACATAGCCTCCATTTCCCCTTCTCCTGCTGGAAGATCACCCATGAAGGTACTGTCTTATTGCAGTGAATTGCCTTTGTGAGACAGATCTTGTTTGTTGTGGGGTAAATGGCATATATTCAGTGTACATTATTTGGGATTATATTATGTTTTCTTTTTCTTATATACCTGTACAAAAGCCAGTATTCTGTCTCCAGTGTGGAAGAAGGGGAGGTGCCAGGAAAACCTGTTGTGCAATCCATTTGTCTTTTTCCTCCAGCATTCAGAGCTGTTAGATTAGAGAGTCTATCAGAGAGTATTTCCTGCTTCAATCATTTTAATACCCATTTTCCTCTGCAGGATGGTCCAGGAAGTTTGTAAGAAGATGCAAGTAGTTTGACACCTGCCAGTAGGAAACATTAAGCATAGGCTGCGAATAAGCACTGGTTTTTCTCTGGCAGTTAAACATCCAAAGTAATTTGAGATCCAGGCTAAGCTCAGCAGGTTTAATTTCTATTTCAAGATATCTGCATGTGTTGGTACCCACATATTGGTACCTGCCTATTTTTCTGGAAAATTTGACTGGGAAACCTGTGTTTTCCTCAGTACTGGAGCACACAAATCCACAATCTGCTTATTCCAGGCAAACCTTGGTGCTGGCAGAGTGGATGGCATTGGTTTTGGGGATAGCCTCTGCCACCCCATTGAAGCAGAGATGAATCTGCAGGGAGAAATAGAAGAGTCAGCAACATGGCAGGAGAGCAAATGGAAAGGATCATGACTGGTGCTTCAGGCACTCACATGCAGCCCTGCCAAAGTAACCCCTCAGCAGCCCAATGCTTAACTAATACTGCAGAGACACACATTGCCCAAGGAGGAAAACAGCACCCCAAAGTATTTCCTTTCCCCTTGAGGTCCCTAATTACCAGTTCATGCTCATTGTCCTGTTTTCTTCCCCATAAGCCTATACCATTTTCACTTGTGTCTGCACAGTGGTCCAAATTCATAACAAAGCAATTTTGCTGGCCATCAGAATGCCCCATAGTTCTATTACCATTCTGCTGAAGTGAGCACAAATCCCAAGTTTTTCCCTAACTGCTTACTAGGAAGCTCTTTAGAATACTAGGATCTTGTCCAAAGATGAGTGACCCTTCCTTTTCATCCTGAATGGACACAGTCCTGATGATTCTTAGCAATGTTTGAAGCTTGTCCTAACACTTTTCTATAGGATCTTCTATAGATCTGCACAGAATTTAAGCATTTTACAATGTCTGGATTGCTGCTTGGAAGAGAAATGCTGGCCCAAAATACTTCTGAGAGCTGCTGGATCTCATTTTGAGCATCCATGAATTTTCAGACTGTTTTGGTGTCTAGACTGTTACTTACTATTGGTAAAAGTAGCCTACATGGTTTTATCTGAACCAAGTGGTTACCCATACAGGCTTTATATATTTGCCATTGTTCTGAACGACAAAAGCAAAGGTCCTAAATCTTATATATGGCCATTTAATCCAAGTGTCCAGTGTCCTTGAAAACTTTGACCCTGTGTGTTTGTGGCAGTAGGAGTGCAGTTGCAGCCTCCTCACATACAGAGGAATGGAACATGAAACAAGTAGTTAAACAGGCTCCTGAGAAAGTCTGAAATGTCTTCACCGTGTGTTGAGCTTTATATAAAACTCACTTTCCTTTTCCACGGCCATATACAGAGCTTAGATTTTAACCTTTCTTCTAACAGTGTGCTACCAGAGAAAACTATCCTAGTACAAAACCCACTGACATAAATGAAGATTTTTTTTTTCTCCATTGATTTCAGTGCTCTGTGGATCCAGTCTTGGATAACTAAAATTGTCTCAACAGCATAAAGTCGGTGCAGCCAGCTCTCTCACCCCAGCCCCTGTCCTCCTCCTCCACTCCCATCCTTTACTGCATGGCTCCCACTCTCACCTCAAGCTGAGCAACTGAGCATCAACCAGTCTAACAAGAATGGGAGTGAGAAATTTGTCTTTATTTTGATTTCTCCATCCCTTTTTTAGCCTGAGGCTTGAGGCCAATAAATCAGGATTGTCTCAGACTCCAGTCATATTTAGAAATTTTGCAAAAAATTTTTAACTTGGAAAGTGTGGGCTAACCTTCTACAGTTTTCAGTTGAAGTTGCTTCACTGGAATAGAACTGCTCAATGGTTTTAGGTAGGCCTTTATTGTCCATGCCTTTTATTTGTCATCAGCACTGTTGCTGCTGCTTGGGCCCTCAGCTCCTCACCATCCCTCACTGAACTACGACACTACGACTGGTACAGCCTCTGCTCACCTGTGCCCTCCATATGGCCCTTGTCCCTGAGGCACACGTCATGTGTTGTGTTTGTATGTCTAAGGAACACCTGGGAGCTGGGGGAGAGGAAGGGTGGTGATGCTTTCATCTCCTGCCATTCTGCTGCTGCCCCAAGTGGGAGCAGAAGAGAAGGGGGCTGGCCCCCAGCAGCGGCTCTTTCCTTGATACCTGCTTTGTGCTACCACTCTGACACTGGTTTTACGGTACACTCAGGAATAATGCCACGATGTAAATGCACTTGTCACTGCACGGCAACACACTAAAAGCTGTGAGGAAAAGCTTTGAAAAATGAATTGGGTGTATGAGAGCCTGCAGTAGCTCTCATGTAGCAGTGGCTGAGCTTTGGCGTTAGGGGGCAGGACACCCCCAGGTATGCCCTGTGCTGGCTGATGCATTCCACTTCCAGCTGGGAAGGGTGAATTCTAAAGACTTCCAGATTTTTCCAGGGTATTATGATAGTAAGATAACATTTTAAAACAATTTTATTTCCACTTAAATGAATTACTGGCATGACCACTATCTAAGGTGTACCCAGGCACTATTAAAATGAGCTTTTTATCACATTCTTACCAGCTCTTGATTAAACAGAGGCATTTCTGTTTATCAAAGCTCAGAGTTACATGCACTGTATCTATGTATGTTTTCAGTCTGAGCACAGAAATGCACTCCCTCCCATATGCCAAGTAAATTGTTCTTCTGGCCTTTCTTTTGAGCAGGGGTCTGTGCAATCATTCACACCATCTCCAGTGGAGTATCATTCCTCGGGGCTCATATCCAACTCCCCGGCGCTGTCAGGGAGTTACAGCAGCGGCATCTCTTCGCTCAGCCGATGTAGCACATCAGAAACATCCGGCTTTGAAAGCCAAGGCAGCGAACCAGCAGTGACTGTCCCAAGCTACAGCATTTCTGAGGAGCCTGTGAGAAAAGAAAGCAAAACCCCGCCACCTTACAGCGTGTATGAGCGGACTTTGAAACGCCCCGTTCCTCTACCTCACAGCCTCTCCATCCCGCCCGCCGCAGACCCCCCGGCACTGCCACCCAAGCCACAGCTGGTTCGGCCAAACAACCTGGAAAACAGCAGCAGGAGGACTGAGCAGGTTCCCCGGCCCAGGCCTCTGCCCCGCAAAGTCTCTCAGCTATGAGAAGCCACTTTTATATTTAATTGCAACACATTCTTTACTGTTTAAGAAGTAATATTTTTTAAAAATGGTAAAAGTCATTTAGTTAGGCACTTTAATATTTTGTCCATATTTTCTTTTGAGTAATTTTGAAATGCTTATTAATATTACGTTGCACATTTGAAATGAAATTACTAATTTAGGTTGCCAGATGTTATAGGAAGCATGAATGAGAGGAATTTTTTTTAATTTCATGGTGGTGAATACTGATAAATGCTTTTATTTGTACTTTATTTTTATTTAAAAAATCTAAAATCCTACAACTCTCATCTGAGTCAGCTGAATGCTTCTTACAAAATGCAGAATATACTGACTGGACCTTTACTACTAGAGATAAATGCACGCTTTCTAACAAAGTAGTCTGTAGACTAGGATGTTTCTGCAAGTAGGCTGAAAGTTGTTTCTCTTATCTGATAAACAGGATGGTCATTTCAAATGTATGTGGCAAAACTGAGATAGAATGCAAGTTATACAGCAGAGGACTGTCGTGAGAATGTGGTCTGGAATTTTTGAAACACTTGGATTATGTTATTTTTGAGATGGAAAAATACCTGTATTTCATTCAGTGTACAGCACCATTCTGGTGAATCCCAGTAAGGTTTTGTGCCATTAGTCTATGTACCTGACACATCCTTTTTCTTTTTGAGGTGCAATTTACTTTTATTCTTTCAGTTAATGTATTTTTTGTTGTTGTTGTTGTTTTGGTTTGTTTTTGGTTTCTTTGGTTTTTTTGGTTTTTTTTAAGCTAGTTTTCTAGCGAATGCTCTGCTGTTCTTGAAAATTCACCCTAAAATACAATCTGTGTATGAAATAGGTACAAATGAATTGTTCATTTGACTTGTGTACAAGAGTCAATACTGACTAGTATCAAGGCAATTGACTAAATGAGCCAATTTTTAAAAATAAAAATGGCTGGTTTACAATCCATACATTTCAAAAGCTAATTGTGAAGGTCATTAATAATTTTGTAAAAATCTAGCAAAAATTCTGAACAGTTCCTTGGATGTGTATGTGCCATTGGAGCCAGACTTTTGATTTCTTTCTAGCTTAAGTTCATCATCGTCATCTTTATTGTTGAGAATGGTGTTTGGCCTTAGGTTGTATTTCAGTGACTGGCATCTGAAGAGCTCTGGAAAGCTAATGCCAAGACATAGGAATGTGGAGGAGAAGGAAAAAAAAAAAGCACCTTCTGTATGTATGTTTTGTATCCTCTTTCTTTTATTGACTTTTAAAATGTGTTTGGGAACAGATGTGTGAACTGCATTTTAAATCATATTGTTAAAAATATTCTCCCTCTTTTGTTGGGAAGCTCATGTTGATCTTAGCTGTGTTTGATTTGTTGATAGTTTAACTGGAAGAAAGTGACCACTTTTTTATATTCTCTCAATTAAACCTTCAGCAGTTACAAGCTGTTGACAGTAGTTATAGAAGTTTTCTATAATAAATGTTCAAGTATTTTTGTACATAATTGGTAAATTTTAATAAGGAGTGTACCATTATGTGAAAAAGAAGCAAACAGTTGTGTATGCAGTAAGATTGTTATAATTATGCCAAATACTTTATGTATGGAAAAAAGAATATTTGTAAATATGTGCTTTTAACAATAATTCTGCCATATTGACTTTACAATTTTGAATGTCAGAAAAAAATAATATATGTTAAAATATTTATGTTTTAGTGAAAGTATTCATAACTTGAAAAGGAACATATGAATTTTAGCTTTGTATCTTGCTGATTTCAAAGTCTGAAATTCCTTGACCTAGCTCTTGCTTTCTACTATAACATTTTTATGTCAGTAACCACATCATAGATCCTGTAGAAGGCTACATATTTATGCTGATATAAAGAAGTAATGCCTGAAATTTAAATAAGGTGTCACAAGTAAGATAACAAAGCTGCTCTGATTTTTTTTTTCCACCCATGTAGTTTAATAGATTTTGTTGACTAGTGCTTGAGCACAGTACAGTATGAATCAGTGTTATTTGCTCCTGAAGCCTTTTTTGGTTTGTTTTGGTTTTTTTGTTGGGTTTTTTTTTTAAATATTTGGCAGTAAGCAGAGTTTATGACTTTATCATTTGTGTGCATTACTGGTCAGCTTTGCAGCAAAACATTTCACAAAATCTCTGTTTACCTAGACACTCATATTGGTTGCTGCATAATGTTAGTATTAAATAAAAGAACTTGATTAATCTTTACAGTACAACTTGTTTTCTACAGAATGAGAGATTCTAATTCAGTTAGCTGTGGAAGGAAAGTTCTGACTCCTTGTCTTACTAAATCAGGGGGGTTTTTTCTGTTAAAAATCTCCTGATAGATTGAGTTTTCTCCCAATTTGGACCCATAATTGCTTTGTGAGACAAGGTGGGGAGAGTATTGACATGCTCTTCTGAACAAGTGAAGAATATAAAATTTACTAGAGAGTTCACTGTAAATTAACCTGCATGAGCATTCTGTTTATATAACCAGGACATCAGAAATACTCTGAGCAATAGAAAATGGTGTAAAATTGAAAGAGTACTCTTAAGCTGAGTTGACACAGTTCTGCTTAGCCAGTTTTGACAAATTGATTCTGTAGATCATTTTTTCAACCTGATTACCTATAAAAAATGTAGTATGAAATTTTGTTATGTATGTTGCAACACCCACTGCTTGAAAACCTAATGTAAATAAAGGTTTTGTTTGAATTTCATGTAGTAGTCATAAATATAATTTTAGTACTTTCTGGATGATGGTGAGTAGTTCAGAAGCTCATATAGAAAAACCAATGGGAAAAAGTTGCTCTTACTTCTCAATAGCTTGGATGTTAGCCAATGTGCATAATAGGTGACATAATCTTGTATTCTAATACCATATTTGAGGTGCCGGTGTCTCTGGATGTCAGAGAAACATCCTCAAACTGGATGGCTTCCAAATGATGCAGTTCAGACTGTCTCTCATGATGGCACAATAGCTCTGTTAATGTAAGTGAGCTCAGTTACAACGTCCCAGGTCAGATGCTACGTCAGACCAATTGCTGTGTCCTGAGGGAAGCACAAAGCTCTAGTTACTCTTTTTAGTAAAGGTTACAGGGCAATGCAGTTATGGCCCTGTTCACACAGTATAGCTATGTGAAAATCTCTATGAAAGTGGCCCTCCTGCCTGACCACTGCTTGTCCAACAGCACCTGCCAAAAGAACAATGACGGAGCAAAAACAAAAGCACACCAGGAGCCAGTGCCTGAGGTATAAATGATGAAAAGCATCTTGTTTTGAATGTAACTGTGGTCAGTGAGGCATGTAGCAGCATTGTGTCAGTGAACCCAGGTGCTGACAGATTCAGATCTTTGCTCTAGAACTCTGCTGGTTGCTGGAATTTCTGATGACTCGTGCAGATCCCTGACATGTGCTGGCCAAAGGACAAAGTCCCATCTGGTGGGATATTGTGGAAGGATGATTTCCACTGGATCTCTTGAGATTTTGGCCTTGAACAAGATTCTGTTTCTGGGAGAAAGCCCTTTTCATATTTAATTTGTCTTTACTTTCTCATTGACATTTTAATTCAGCTTTTGACATATACTTCATAGTAGAAACTAGAATGATTTGTTTGACTAACATTAACAAAATCAGCATTATGGATTAAAACAGCTAGAATATTAGAACCTCAGGAATATGAAGGGTTTAGGGCTGCATGCCTCATGTGTACAATAAGCATCAGGTTAGAGACTCATCCTGGGTGGTAAATTAAGGCTGTTGAAGAAAGAATTTTTTTTAAGAAATGATTGCTCAGTAAGGAACTTGGTGTGTCTGTTTTGACAGGCTGAGGGCTGTCAGACTTCAGTGGGGATGCAGCCTATGACATGAGCCTTCCAGGCACAGCTGGGCAAACTTATCTAGGTTAGAACTTGTGTTAAGGACACTGCTCAGAATCCTCTTTTATTGACTAATATTCATCCCAGAAAGACTGTGTTAGAAGAAGGGAAAGGAAGGTCAACAGTTGAAAGAAAAAAATTAAAAAGAGGTGTGCAAATAAAACTTAAGCAAAACCCTTGATTGCCTGACAATTAATCTAAGTGTGCTTTGACTTAGCCTGGAGAGGTGGTGGGAGAAACTGAAATGAAGATTCAGATGGGATACCTGAAACTGAAGCATCAAGTATATTTCTTTAGGCTATTTTGTAGCATGATGTTATACCAGTTTAACTACTGGTTGAGATGAAGGGAATGGGAAGGAAGCGGGAAGTCCTGACAAAATAGAGGGTGTTTTTATTTTACAAAGGCCTCTGGTGGGGTTTTTTCTCTTTTGCTATGGCTAGTCAGAAGATAGAGAAGATTGCTGTCATGAGTTGCAAATGCAAAGAGTTCCTAAATAGCAAAGCCCTACAAAATATTCAAATATTTTCCTGCTAAATAGTTATTTTCTTAACCTGTGGTGCATAAACTGATGCAGTGTATTTGCAATTGACATCTTAGTATTTAAGGAAGCAAATCAATGTCAAAATTTCATAGTAAATAGCTTCTCTGGTAGCTCATAAGCTGCTGAAATGTTGGTTAAATATTTAAATGTTTTGCATCATTGATTTGCTATTGGAACTACACCCACTTGTGCATTCCAATTTATTTTACTTTTAGAAAATTCTGCAGAGGAACCCTCTGCATTACATTCTTGTTTGTGAGAGACTGCTATTGCTGCTGGTTTTTGTTGACCTCCCTGACTTCCCTTGAAGTGTTTCCTTCTGCTTTTCAAAAGAATAACCATCAGCGAAGAGCTACTTCTGCCTTTCCTGTGGGGAATATTTCAAAAGCACAGCCTGAAGAAGATGCAGCACTGCAACTGTTCCCAGGGGGGACTGTAAGCAAGGGCTTTGGGAACAAAAGCTGAGGGGCAAGTTTACCCATAAAGCTACTCCTGTAGGAGTTTGTGTTCACAGATAGAGCAATAGCTCAAGGACAGGGACGAAACTAATTTACTAAAATCAGGAGATGAGATGTAGGTAATGTCCAACAGGCTTTGCTAGAGGGTGAGGCTCAGTCCCAGCATGTCCTGTAAATGGGAATCCTTTGTCTTGTTTCCTGATCTTTTAATGGAGAAAGTAAGGCCAGGTAGACACACAGGGTGTGTGGGTGTGTGTGTGTGTGTCGGGGGGGGGGGGGGGGG
>VWZN01002615.1:5357-18956 GCA_013396955.1 Regulus satrapa | reverse complement strand
GTTGTTTTATTTTAGGATTGCTGAACATGGATGGGAGCAGAGAAGAAATGCTGAATCTACACTTTAAACCTAAGTTGATTTGAGAGATCATTCCCCTGGGTCTTTGGGCCATATTACATTCAAGGGATGTAACTTGTGTAATGATTTGCCCTTATACTCTGAATGTGCCCTGGAGAGCCAGCCGTCCATCTGAACTCACATGCCAGTCTCTTTGCTATGCGTTGTGAGAGGAGGGCTTGCTGCAGGTGTGCTGGAGCAGAATCTGATGTGGCCTGATCTCTGTGCTTCTTTTTGAGATGTTCAGTTCACCTTTGTAAGTACAGTGCTTTGGTAAATGCAAGGATGTGATACAACACCCAGTAAAATTAATCTGAAGATTGATATCAAGGTTTTAAAAATGGGATGTGTTCAAGAGGAGCTGGGTGAAGGCAGCTGGTACCTGATGAATTTGGTCCCATCTGAAGAAAAGAAAACTTTCTAACATGAGCACAAAGTGCTTTGCAAGGAACAAAACATATCAATAAACTCAACATTTTTTTCAGCTACTGTATTAGGAGTTGAAGCAACAAAATATTACTGTGCTGTGCTCTTCTCAGGCCATTAAGTTCAGCAAAGGAAGATTGTGCACACCGGACAGAGGCTTTTTATGTTGTCAAGGAGAGTTTTCCTGCATCTATAGTTCCCCCTCCAAGTTCTGTCTCAGAACTAAAGCACATCTTGTCAATCCCCCTGAAGCTATAATTCAGTGGACATTTTATAGCCATAAAACCTGAGCTGCATGATAATAAGCAAGCAAAACCAAAGCAAGTCATAACCTGCTGCTTTGAACATGCAGACAAGGGGCTACAGGGGAGCAAGCAGGAAGAAAAAAAGAGATAAAATTTGTTTTCAGGCCATAAAGATCAATTTTGACTTCTGGAGTATTTGCTGTGTTTTGAGAAGTACGATATTTTCACCACACGCTTTACTTGTTTTTTCCCCTCTGTGTAATGCTGGGAGATGGTTTTCTCTGGTGTCCATGTAGATTTAAATTACGCTATTTGTCTTGTACCCAAAAAAAGTGGCTTTTAGGGTTTTGTTTGTTTTTCTTCAGTCCTGTGACAGAGTAGGACAGCAGAAATAAGAAAAAGAGACTGATCAGTGCATGGACAAGGGGGAACTTCCAACTGAAAAAGAGTAGGTTTAGATTATATGTCAGGAAGAAATTCTTTACTGTGAGGGTGGTGATGCACTGGAACAGGTTGCTCAGAGATGCTGTGGGTGCCCCATCCTTGCAAGTGTTCAAGGCCTGGTTGGATGAGGCTTAGAGCAATGTGATCTAGTGGAAGGTGTACCTGCCCACAGCACAGGAGGCTGGAACCAGACTATTACCATTTTTCCAAATCAGGCCCTTGTATGCTTCCATGTTCAAAGAAGAACATCTATATTCTCTAGCTGGTTCTTGAACTCATACTTTCAAAGACTAAAATTCAGTTCACTTGTGGGCCCCTCACACCTACACACAAGGACAAAAAATGGTGAGTTCCATCTTGGTGTGGGAAGTGTGCTTCTGTATGTGCCTCAGGCATGGTGAGGTATGGACATGGATGGACACCATGGAATGCTGCCGTCTCTTTGGTGTCGTTATTCCTGCAACAGTGATGTACTTGTGTACTGTGCCACAGTATTGCACACAGTTGTCTTACCTGCAACCAGCTGCAGCTGTATAAAGTACACAGAAACAATCAAAATGTCAAATTGTAAGACAAAATTGCTATTTATCATTCTCAGCAGCTCTACACTTATTTATCTTGGAAACTGGGAGATTTGGTGGATTTTGCGAATTCTCTCAGTGAGCCTTTTCTGGTTCAGTGCTATTTGTACTAAAGATAACACCAGCTCATCTTGCAAGTGCAGTTTTCAGCAGTTGTGCTACATGAAACCAGGCACAGCATGAATGACAAATCCTCAACACTGTGTGGGCTCATTAGAAAGATTTGTATTCCATGCTGAGCTGAAGGAGAGGGAGTGACCTGGGAGACTCTGAACAGGCACTAAACCGTGAAAGCAACAGCAGAAATGACAGCAGATGGCAGGGTCAGCTCGTTAACTGCATTTATCTAATGAGAGATTTCCCATATATTGTCAAGCAACAATAAAAAAGAATAATCTATCAGAAATTCCACCTGGTCATAATTGATCATCGTTAATAGATCTGTTCCAGAACAAGCTGCCAAATCTCAGCTATGATTGTGTAACTGATACTAATCAGCAAATGATAATTGCTGAGGTGAGTTGCTTTGGTTGGGTGACAAAAGGAACCAAAGCTGTGGCTGCTGCTGGCAGAATGGAAAGCTGTTCTGTGGTAGTATGCTGGGCTGACAAAACATCTGGTGAGTGTCCTGTTTTGGTCTAGCTCTGTGTGTTATGAAACACAGGAGTGTAACACTGCTCTAGAAACACTGATAATACATAGATGAATAAATATTGTAGCTATATTAACATGAATTTGCCTTGTAAACTGCAGATTTCTAACTTGGTCTCTGAAAAGAAAAAAAAAAAAAAGCAAGAGACAGGAGTCTACTGGAACTAGAAAAGAGATTTCATTTAAACTATACTATGAATTGATTGTTGACATAATGCTGACAGGTTTCAAACTATAACTTAACATTTTATTTAGTTATCCTTACAGCACTCCAGATAGGTCCCCAAAATGAGGCTCAGGTGGTGCCAGGTCCCAATCCAAGGAGGTGGGGGCCACTGGAGATCTGATGATGGAAAGATAATCGCTCCAAGGCTGCAGTGCTGGACTTCCAGGGCAATTCCCCAGTTCCTCTATCTTGCCCCTTTGGAAGACAAGACCCCTCACCCTCCTATGCCATTGGAACTGTTGGCACCTGTCGCCATGCCAGATGCCAACATGGACTTTATGTTCCGCTGCTCCACCAGTGAACCAGCAGCACACAGCAGAGCACAAACACGCTTTAAAACACGTCCAGTTTTTCCCCATCTCCTCAGGTACCAGCACCGCCTGCACAGGATTTTCTCCCTGAGCTCCAAGGCGGTGTAGATGGCCGTACAGGGCTACCCTGAGGGGCCGCTGCCACCTTGCCGCCTGCTGCTGCTTTGCTTGTCGCCGAAGAGGGCCCCGAGTCCCTGCTGCAGGGGGTACCGGGCATGGCCTGCCTCCCCATCTTCCTTTTGAGGAGTCATTATAGAATTGGTGCCTTGAAATGCGTGCGAGTACTTTCAGTTAGGCAGGATCTTACGGGCAAGGAAGCATCATGCCATGCTCTCCTTGTATAATGTGTTTAGCGGCACTAAAAGTAATTTACTTAATAATGACAGCAAATGGCAGTTTTTAAATCTCACTGCTGAATTCTCAGCCTGGCTCCAACCCAGCAGCACTTCTCAAAGGGTATTGCTGCAGTTGTTTTTATTTTTATCTGGAGCAGACAAACTGCTGTGGCTCCTTCTCAGACTTACTGAAGGTGTCTTGTACTCCCTGTCTGTACTGTTAATGTATTGACAAGGTCATACAGCAGTTGGGGAAGACTGCACACTCTGCCTACCTGCTTTGCCTACATTTCACAAAGTGCCTATTAAATGATGCTTCAGCACAGCACAATCAGATCAGCACAATGCAAGGAGTAGGGCAGGCTCCCATCCTTGAGCATATTTCCAGCTGGAAATCATGGCATAGTAGAGCCAGAAAAGACGTGAATAAACAACATATCAGAAATATTGACTCCACAGAGAAGGTTGCTCTTGGGTAAACAGACTGAGTACATTGCTGTATGAATTCTCAGCACGCAAAAAAAATTATTGCAGTTAATATTCAGGTCAAAAAGATGTTGAGTTGTTTAAAAGGGATATGGTTTTGCACAAATGAGTTGTGAAGGGGCTCTTTTCTAATTTTTCTCTAAATGTGTTCAGAATAGATAGCAGACTGGTGGTGGATAATGAAGGTATTAAAATAATTTGTCAAAGAATGATGGTAGTTGATATAGTCGATCAATCCCAATTGATATTGATTTATTTTTTCTATTATTTTAATGACAGTATAAAATTATTTAAGAAAAATAAATTTTAAGTTATGTTTTCCAGTACTTATGTTCTCACTTTTTGTTTCGCTTTGTCTCTTCAGAATAAAGACTGTTTTAAATGCAGTTGTTTATTAATAAAAGGGGTTTTGGGTAGGCTTAGGCATTATGCAATTTGGAATACCCACTAAGTTTTTTGTATCATTTGAATTCTTCAAAGAATGGGAATGAAAGTATTTAAACTTTAAAATATTTTTGCTTTAGGTAGATTATAGGAAATATAATTTTATTTAAGCGCCTTTTATAAGATTACTGTGTCTAACAAGAGTATGAAAAAAGTGTATATGATCAGGTAAATACTTGGGGTGAAAGCTCTGTAAATCATGTACAATCAGATAGTTCAGATGCAATCATCTTCAATAGACAAATCTTGAAATGCTTGGATGTGGTAGAGAATTGAAGCATAAAATTGTAATTACTGCAGAGTTGTGTTTTACTTCTGTAATGTGTTTTAAAATCAAGTGATGCTACACATTTTAATTTTAAAAACACTTGCTAATATACAGCATACAATTAGTAAAAAACAAAAGGCATAATAAAGGAATTAATATTCTTTCTAAGCTGTCAGAAATAAATGAGATCAATGTGGCATGTTATAATCTACACATTTCTCACATGTTTGGGAAAAGACCCATCAAAAGTAAAACCTTAAGTAAACTGATAAGTCTAAAAGCATAATAAGTGTACTAAATTAATCAAATTCAATAAATTACCAGTGAACTATTACAACATTACTGGGAAAACATGTTTTATGCCACTGAATGATTATCAGAGTAGTTTTGTTATAGCAAAAGTTTGTATTCACCTGG
Organism: Regulus satrapa; assembly: GCA_013396955.1. Classification (NCBI taxonomy): domain Eukaryota; kingdom Metazoa; phylum Chordata; class Aves; order Passeriformes; family Regulidae; genus Regulus; species Regulus satrapa. The sequence goes on along the minus strand of VWZN01002615.1, from coordinate 14,065 downwards.
ATGCTGTTCCACAGATTTCAGACTTTATTGTTTCCACTTTAGAAAAGCCAAATAAATAGCCTTTTACCGCTTCAGTTCCAAATTGAGAAAACTTAAATTTCCATGCTGATTTCACACCAATCTACAAAGAAAGAGGTAGAAAAGCCCAACCCAAAAAAACACAGTTTCCAAAGTTTCAAACCTACATATTCTGATCCCTAAAAGACCAACATTTTAGAATTATTACCTTTAATATATATTTTGTCTTCACACACAGAATTTCCCTAGAACTGATCTCTTATATTTTAGTCTCCCAATTGAAATTGTAATGGGGCTCAGTGCCAATGATTTACAGTGCTATCCAGAAAATACAGGAATTTTATTCTGATTTTTAATCTTAGTTCATGCTATAATCTCTGTGCATAATATGAAAATGCCTGACACAAAACAAGTGGATATATTGTCTCACTTTTCAACAAATATCTATAAACATGCTTTACCATTGTCATACTAACTGCACAAAATATTAATGGTACTTTGATGATTTGTAGTGGTATTTATAGAAGATATGTTTTTCTAAGCTTTTGACTTTTTATTATTTGCAAATTAGTTTAAGCTATGAGACATGCACTATTCTTTGTTAAGAATAAATATTTTATTCTATGTCTTATGCTTGAAAGTTCACATTTAATGTTTCAGAGGTTGGTATTTTCCCCTTTCTTCTTAAAACCTAGGTCTCAGGCAGCTGGAAAATCTATAAAATTGTGCATTCCTTATGCAAGCTACCTCTTTAGAAGAAATAGTTCATGCTGTGGCTTAGTTACAAAACTGGGGTCTGTCATCTCAATCTGATTTTTAAAAAGAGGTTTGACAAGCAGATTCGCTGCAGTTACTTGTATTTACAGCACTGCAATTTCAAACAGAACAGTCTAACCTGGAGAGAGCTATTGAATTCCCCTTATTATATACAGTGTATATAAGGGGAAGAATGCAATACATTTGAAGGGATATATGTATTCTACTGGCACCTGGTACATGTAGTCATTGAAAGTTTTCAAATAAGAGATCCAAAAGTACAAGAACGGACGTCACTCTTCTTTGTTGATTCTTAAAATCTGTATGAGCATATACCTTTGCATTTAGCATTCTCTAGGTTTTCAAGCTTTCGTGGCCAAGGTTCCGTGGCCAAGGCATGTTGGTGTTAGCCCTATGCATGTAGCTTAGCATTTAGCTCACATGCAGGTCTGCAGTATTCAATCTAGCATGTCCAATGGCATTCCTCCTAGAATGGAGACACCAGCCAAATGTGACCAGGAGAGGCAGTACCTCTTTTACATGGTAGTCCCATGGACTCAGCTGGTCCAGGGTCTATCCATATGCAGTTTCAAGGTAAATCCTTCACTATTGCTGAGACTATCATAATGTAGTTTAGGTCGTGGAGACCATATCACAGCTTGGGGAAAACCTGCAGTAGTAATCCTTTCCCAAATTTTATGTTAAATATTATGTACTGTTAATTATGTTGAGGTTAGTAGGCATGTATTGACGTTATATGTAATATACTTTAAATTTAGTAAATATTAGTTGGTGAGCCTGGAGCACAGATTTGCAGTTAAACCCATTTGAGTATCAAACCCAACAGAAGGAGGATGTGCATTTTGTCTTCATTGTCACGTGTCTTGTTTTGTCTCAGTTGTTGTATGTGTGGTGTGCTGGTTGCTCTCACTGGAAAAAAGCTCTGCTGCACTCTGTTGCTTACAGGTTCCCCAGCACATGAAAATGCTGGCCTTAATAGGCTCCCAGTACAGGGTAAAGCACCCCTTGTACAGCTGTCACAGCTGTCTCTGTTTAGGTGACACAAGCAGCAGTTTGCCATATTGTCAAACACAGCATGATTCAATTCATGTGTTTCTGGGGGGAGGAGGACACTGTGATTACATACCTGCCTGCATTCTGCCTAGATAATTTCATTTTTCATTTAAAAGTTGCCTGCTGAAGCGGAGTCAGAGAGCAGCTCTCACAACTTCTTCATCTCCCTGGGTGAACATTTCTACAGGCATTACCCATACCACACCAGCAGCAAGGTATTAGAGCACACAGCTCATTAAAAGAGCTAATGCAGGAGCCTATCCCCAGCTCAGACTTTGGCACAGCACTTGGGACACCTTCACCTGAGTGCACCTGAGCCTTACCAATGGTGCTGCTCCAAGCACAGCTGTCCTGCAGCTTTAGTATTAACTGAGAAAACCAGGCAGCTCGGTGTGGCCACTCTGAGGACCAGCTGCCCCTGGGTGCTTCCATCAGGCCCATGCATTCCTGGGGCTGGAAAGGAGGCAAGGCAGAAACATAAAGGTACTTGTAGTTGGTACTAGAGCTAGCCCAATTATATAAACCCAGAGTATATTACAACATTTGTTTCCCTGCAAGGCGTTTATATCCTTTCACTGACAGATTTGTGGAAGAATTTACCTGGCCATAGCTGAATGTATTTTCACAGTTTTCTAAGATGCTAACCAGTAGACATTATATTCAGACGATAATATTTTGATCTTGAAGTTACAATTTATTTTTTTTTAAGCCTTAGAAGTTTCAATGTGTATGAACTTAAATGAACATCTGATATGAGTTTTTCAAAAGAAAATGAGCCTTGTAAGCTTACTTGTGAATGTACAAATATAAACAATTTTAAAACGTTACTGTTTTTAAGGGGATGCTATTGCTGAGATTAATTTCAGTGAGAGACCCAAACACTTGTGCTGCAATGTCTTCAGGCAAGGGGATATATGCATGCATGTACCTGAAGTCTGGGAAAAGCTTTAGAATAATTTCCATTGCTTTCCCTAATTTCTACCATTAAATTTCATATTTTTAGCTCCTGATGAGGCTGTTTTTTTGTGAGTTGCAGTTTTAGCGATCCATCCAGGAATGTCAAGATTAAGGCCTGAAAAATGGGTCTATAAAATGTTTTTAAATGATCAAGTATGCAATGAAAAAGAGACCTTTTCTCACTGAAAGAAAAATCTTACATCAAGTCTCAAGTAAGTGGCTCTAAGGTCAACTGATGGGAACTGAAATGCAGTATAGTAAAAAAAGGCTACATTAGATTTGACAAATTTATGTGCCCCTGAAAACTACGGTGTGTTTTACTGGTGTGACCAGCAGCCAAAGAGTGACAAGTGAGCTAAGCCTTAACTCCATCATGTCTCCTTTGCCTGTTGCTGTCCTGTAGCTTAAATGGGGCTGGCACAAAGGAATTTGTCTGTCCAGGGTACAGAACCCCAACAGAATGGACAGACCATGGTGTGTTGGGTGGACGAAAGTGGTCAGACAGGAGAATGGCTGGGTATGTTACACTCAGAAATTTTACTGGTATATTTAAATGTGCATGTAGAGATACCAATGGAACAGATAGCAAGAAGAGACCCAATTCCACTCAGTCATGAAATCATTGTTATCTCAGGTATCCTCATATAAACTCATTAACCTTTAGACTTGAGGGTTTTACAAAAGAGGTCCCGAATGACTCAAAATTTCTATCCAAACAACATAAATATGACTCAGAAGTATAAAATTAAGCTATACAGTTGAGAATTTCCTCCCACAAAGTACCACAGCTAAACTTCATGCCAGCCTGATCAGGTTTTGGAAATTACTCATTTTGTCTTCAACTATTGAGGTCTAGCAGGAAATTTTAAAATAGCCATTGAGCACTCTGAAAGAAGAAGGAGCTGTGTAAATTACAGGAGTAAGTTGCCATTTTCTTTTACATCTTAACAACAGCAGTCAACATCTTTCTTGCATGTGGAGTCAATCTAGGATGTATGGATTAACCCTAGAAAGTGTTGAGCTTCAGAACGAAACCAAAGATTTGAGCGAGGAAACTGGGATCAAAATCCCCTTCCCTACAGACTTCACTAACTACATTGATGCTTGTGCACTAAATGCTGCTATTTTAAAACAAGTTAGATGTTTTGACAATCTTGATTCTTTGGGATAAGTGAAAATCATGCTCTGGTAATTCACATCAGATTTAAAGGCCTCATGTTCAGTACTCTGATTTAGATATGTGCAAGTGTAGCTTGCAGGAAAGGAGGATTTTCACATAGAACTCGCAGGTCAAATGAGGAATTATCCACAAGGTTATACAACAGCTGAGCAGTAGTTTGGACTATAACTGTGGATTTAAGCGTCTCAATTCTGCACCTGATGCTGTAATTGTTTATTTGCTCTAATTTCATATGTTTGGAAGGAATTTTTCCCATGGGAGATTTCAAAAAGATGACAGTAGTTGTTCTTGGGAGATTCAGGCTTCAGATGGCACTGATGTAATTTAGAAAACATTTTAACTCAGCCCAGGCTATACTATTAGAAGTAAAAATTGCTTCAGCAAACAAGATGTGCTCAGAACATGGTGACCTAACAACCTGTAATAAGGTCCTCAAAATACATACCGAATAGAGGGAAATGGAGATACCAATTTCCCCTAGCAGTGACACCCACTGTTCTCCTGTAACATTGTGTCAGACACTTGTTTGAAATATATTAGAAAAGAATGCATTATACTTTCTAAAGCAACAGTAGATGAGAAAAAAAAAAAAAAAAAAGAAGATATTTGTAGCATTAAAAAAGAAAACCTTTTAAGGACGATTTGACAGTGCCACAAGGACCTAATGGTGCTGACTAGGAACTAATTACATCTGCCCGTCTGGCCTTGGGTTTGCTAGCAGGGAGGTTCTGCTTACCTGGCTCTGGTGCAGAAAACAAAGATACCACACAAGCTGCTGCTGACTGGGGGAAGGGGGGCGGGGGGCAGGGTGTGCGAATTGGAAACAAGAGACAGAAAGTGTTGCCATAAATCTTCAAAACGCTGCACTTGGGATAGGTGTCCACTCAGTAATTGCACAGGAGTTTGGTCACAGCAGGATTTTGGGATTACACATCTTAATTGTACCTGCCTTTTATAAAGGGCTCTTTGCTTTTGCCATTTGTCTTTCATATTCATCCACACTTTGGGTTATGCTTCTGCTTGCTTGTCCCCCGCTTCTCCCCAAGCAATTTCTCCAGGCTATTATTTGCTGCCATGCAATACACTCCACCATGCACGCCTCAGTTTAATTTTCTCATGCTTCTGCTCTTTCAGTTGTTTCTGTCTCGGTAGCTCTCAGCCTGCTCCCCTACTTCTAAGTCAGCTCCCACTCGCCGAAAACCTCTCCTGCTGATTTTACTTAACACAGTATAATTAAGGGTAGGGTTTTTCAGAAAGTTTCTCAGAGGTACATGCATAAGAGGATGGACTATTCACGGTGCAAGGTATTTATTCCGCTTGTTAGAAACAATGTTAAAATAAAGGTCTGCGTAGACACCTTTGACAAGAGTAGATGGTGAGGGCCCTAATGAGACCCCAGCAATGAAAGTGCCTTAAAATGTCTCCCTCCCCGCTGCATGATTGAAAGGTGAGTTGCCCCACGTAATTATTATTCTCTCTGGTTTCAAGTGAATAGGTGGGGGAGGACTGAGTAATTTGCCTAAGTTGTCAAAACCAGCATATTATTAAACAACAAGCTAAGAGTGGTCAGATGCATTGCTATAGTCAGAAAAAAAAAAAAAAAGTACTTCCTTAACCTGGTTATTTGTGTCAGGGACAGCAATGGTGTGTTCATGTGGCACTTACTGTGTTTTTTATTTAAGCTTCCCTGGACACTAATGTTTAATGGAATTTGAGGAAATGCAAATGGCTTCACAAACCACTTCTTAATCCGATGAAACAAAGAAAGAATAATACAGGTAAAAATGCCTTCACATCCTGCTTTCATCTGAGCATTTTAGGAAACATGTAAATAAAGAAAACAAATCAGAGCATCGTTCACCCTTCATCAACTGCCTAATAACTTGCAACCAGTTAATTACACACCTTTAAAATGCATGTACAGGAGAAATGATTCAGAAAAAAGCTTCTGTAATGAGAAAGGACAGCACAGAAATATTCACTCAATACAGACCCAATGCAGGTAAATTTAAGACTTTAAACCTGACAGTACTGAAAGAATGTTATTACTGCATGTAATAATAGTAAGCTAAATGTCTGCTTTATGTTAAATATTTAATAATCATTAGTCTACAGTGATTGCTCTACATTTGTTTTTTGCTATTAACCTTTGTAATTTCTGCTCCGCCTTAAAAGTGAGATAAGGATTTACACATTACATAGAAGAATTGAATGCTAAATTGATTGAATATATTGAAGAGTATCAAGCAGGAAGTAATATTAGACTGAGTTACTTTCACATTTCTAAATATTTAGGACTCATGCAGACCAGTAGCTCAGGCTCAGTAAATACATTATTGCTATGGCTAGCAGCAGAACATGGACTTTATACTGATTTTGCAAATCTTCTGGACTTGTCAAGCTTTGCTGAGCTTGCTTTAGCAATCCTGCAGCTGTTTCACTTTGCTTACCTGTAACAACAGTCTTATAATGATCAGGAGGCAGTTCTCTAATGTACTGATTTCCCCACTGGTAACCAGTGCTAGGCACAAGGACATGAGGAAGTGGAATGAAGCTGGATCAGGGGAACTTCAGATTGTACAAAAGGAAAAGGCCCTTCACTGAAAGGGTGGTCAGTCACTGGAACAGGGAAGTGGTCACAGTCACAAGCCTGCCTGTGTTCAAGGGGCATCTAAAAAACTTAGATTTTTTGGATAAGTTTTTTAGATGTCCCTTGAACACAGGCAGGCTTGTGGCTATAGTCCTGTGAGGGCTGGGGAGCTGGACTAAAAAGATTTTTATGGGTCCCTTTCAAACTGAGATACTCAATGTTTCCGTGTTTTACTTTTTGGTAATTTTATATAACTGTGGGATACAACCATAAAACATGGTAATAAGTGGTAATAAGCGGTTGGTAGAATGAAGCGTTCATGTCCTTATTATAATAATGCAGTGCAGGGGATTACACTGCTCGAATGGAAGGAGTGGGGCCAGGTGCAAGATGACACTGGAAACTTCAGGGCTGTAAACAAGTCACTGTTGGTCAGCTAAAAATACACTGACCTGGGAAGCTGGGAAAAGCCAGTGGCAAAGGTAACAAAGCAAACAGACAACTCCCATCACACTGAACCAAATAATCTAAAAACCTGGGGAAAACATCAAATGGCGAGCAAAACACCAGGGAGGTGAATGTTAGAAAGTTGTTATAAGAACTTTTGCTGTCTATTTTCTTCTTTCCTATGCAAAAATATGAGTGTAAAAACTGTTTATTGAGGAATCCAACACAATTAGATTGACTATCATAAGTTATCAATATATTAATATATATTGATATATTTTCTGGCCTTCAAAGATTATGCTATTTTCATGGATGTGTGATAGGATTTCAGGAATAAATTTCTTGTGTTTTAATTCTCTTTTCTCCTGATGGAGAGATCGCTAAAGAGTTTTATGCTCTTTGGCTTGCCTGACCAACTGGAAGCAAAATCTACTTTATTCTGACCAGACTGTGTTTCAGTGTGTAAGAGGCATAACATGAATAGCATGTGATGGTCAAAGGTAGCAGGAGTTAGGTTCCCAGTCATGTAATGAAATGGAGATGTGTAATAATACAATACTGAGGATGTTGCAAGCATATTTTTTCCACTACAATAGCAAGTTTAAGATTTATTGCCCTCTTCTGTGCCACACTATTGATTGCTGCCCTTGGGCCACAAGTTCTTCAAGACACAGCTGGGCTATTTGAAGTGTTTCTCTGCAATACCCATTAAGCAATCTGACTTTTTGATCCTGTGCCCTTTTTTCACCGCACCTGTTCCATGCTCTGAGGCAGTTTGAACCAGCCTAGCATTCTCCTCCAAAACACGCTCCCTCCGAGCAGTACACTCAACTCCACTCAAACGCTTATTCCTTTACTATATGGAGGAAGATAAAAATGCCTTAAATACCCTACAGACAGTTGTATTTGTGAATGTAAGGGCTTTAAATCAAAGCAGGTCTTGAATATCTCCCATAGATTTTTCTGTGCTCTTAAAATGCAAAATGAAATTAACCTGGAGGAAACTGAACTAAATGTGTTTTTAGCTTAAAGCTTGCTGTTTTGAGAATCTGTTGAGAGTCTTTTAAATGGATATTGTAGTGCAAAAGTTTTGTGAATTGCCAAGAACGCTTTCATGGTACTATCAACTGAAAAATAATTGAAGAGGCAGGTACAAAGGGCCCGCTTTTTCTTTATTGCAGTCACAGATGCATCAAAGCATAGAAGCAGCAAAACATTTTTAGTACTTCCTTGTTGGAGTTGAAAGCAAAAAACCTTGTCATTTAGTTTTGGCTGCCAATGCAGTGGTGATAGGAATACTTATTTAAAAAAAACAAAAACAAAAACAAAAAACAAAACCAAAAAAACCAAAAACCAACATTGCAAACATTGGTAATGCATCACTTGCAGCTCATAACTTTAGTATCAGCCTCCATGAAGCTGGGACAACACAGCCAGTCCTGACCAAACCTGGTGTGCTCTGGGGGAGGTCATCGGCTTAACCAAAATCCTGCCCTGTTGTATGTGTTACACTATAGGCAAGGTACAAAGAACTCCCCATATTACATGTGAATATCCAAAGAGATTTACTGCTGTCCAGTTGCCAAAAAATGTCCACAAGAGTAGACTTTTTGTGTATTTGAATTCCCATCCTCACTGAAGGAGAACGCAGCCACTGCAATGCAGCATCCTCAAGTTTTGGGGGAC
>VWZN01002611.1:30228-41344 GCA_013396955.1 Regulus satrapa | reverse complement strand
CACACACATATATGTGCTTTGCTTTTTCATGAGTGAAGCATTATTTCAGCGATCAGGCTGGACCCATTAATATAATTGTTTGAGAAACCCTATTTTAAAATCAGCCAACAGATAACACTGCAGATATAAAGAAAGAAATTATATATAGAGTGGATCTAAATGTTGAAAACTAGGATGACTTAGACCATTTAAGCTAGTGCTCCATATAATTGCCCTATATATTATGCCAAGAAGAGTACAAATGTGTTTATTTTGGTGAATATTTAGTATTATGCATATCGCTGGGTTAAACAGCCATGTTAGAAGACACCCTGTATATACATATTTTGTTTATGAAATAGCAAGGCCTTTCAAAGTTTATTTCAATTTTTCATGTTACTTTCAGAACTGATACAGTAAAACAGAGTCTATAATTGACCAGGGCTTAAATATAATTTTAATTTTTTTAAATACTGCATTTTAAATTAGCTTCGACTTCCCCTTGTCTTTCTGTTCATTTGGTGAAGCTCACACTGTCATGACAGTGGTTGGCAATAGTAGATAAAGTGCTGTAGATAAAAATGAGGTTGATACATTTTACATGAAAGCCCTAAAGCAACTGGGTTTTTAAATCAGCTATCTAGCTGGGATTGCTTTCACTTTCCTTTTTAGCACCTCATTAGGCTTACTGCAATTTTCCTGCAGAACTGAAGTGCTGTCCCAGTCACAGTTCATTTTCCTCCTCTAATGTCCAATTATTCTGTTTACTGAAAATTATCATATTTTAATTTCACAACAATTTAATTAAAATATTTCATTCTAGAAGATAAATCAGCAACACAGAGCAGCATCATGCTGCATTCTTCTGTTACAGCTCTGTGGCATCCTGGGAAACAGCACAGCTGTCACAGCTTGCAGGGAGCACCAGGAATGTTTTGTGCCATCCCTTTATTGTTTTTAAATATCACTGAGTGAACTAGAACATTTTTAGGCTTCTAATATCCCAGAGCAGTAGCAGCACCTCGGCAGTGTGCCCTGAAATCCTAGATGAACATCCAGTTTCTTCTCACTGCTTTTGTACTGCCATTGCTTTTGTACTGGGTTTTCTTTAGGCTTAGAATTGTGGTGCCTCTTTGGAGTACCTCTCAATGTTCCTTTTTCTACCTGTCTTCCCCAGCTCCAGACACCAAAGCAAATGGAGTTTTAGCAATCTTCAGTACAAATACCTGGGTTTTGCAAACACTTACTTGCACACTGAGATGGAGAAAGATGTGAAATTACCTAATGATTGAGAACTATCTTACAAAAAGTAGTGCAAGTTATTGTGACAAGATTTCAACGCAGTAGAGTGAGGACAACTACCACATTTTTTTCTTCCTCAAGGAGGAATATAATTATTCCTGTTTGGAACACTTTTCCTTGACATTAAAAATGGTTCCTTTTGACCCCTGTCCCTTGGGAAAAAGAACTATTTAACAACTGGGATGAGCTACCAAACCAAGGCCAGGGTGGGGGCTGCACACCTTGGCTGATGAGGAGGTAGAATGTGAAGTCAATTCACAGACTTCTACACCACTGTTTCATAGACACAAAATGAACAGCTTATATTTGTGAGGCCTCTGAAACAAATGCAAAATGAAAGCTTTTGAAAAAAAGTAATTAGGAAAAGCTCAATGGCAGAGTATTTCAGTGAATATTTTTCATAAGGAAAAAGAGAATGTGAACTAGAATGTTGAGTCCCTCATAGGAATCTCCACCCATGAAGAGCTTCAGTACTCAGATGTACAAGGTCCTGAGGAATTTCACTGTACTTTCAAGTTATGCCAGCCTCAGGCAAGACATTAACTATCACATCTAGACATCACTTTGAAACTAGACTTGTATTATGATTTGGTGAATGGGGTAAAATGTTTTATATTTCATGTTACCACTAGGCCTTACCAGGTTGTGTTCTGATTTTTTTTCCTTTTATTTTCTTCAGTAAGGTAATTGTTTTCCTTTTTCCATATTTTTGAATTAAATATGGGACAGAAATACACCCCTTTAACAACAGATATATTTGCATTTGTGAATTTGCCCTTATTCATTTAAAACATGGAATTTGCCTTACTCAAAATAATGTTGTCCTGCAGGACAGTATTTTTCACTTCATAGACAATTTTGTCTTCAGCAGACTCGCCCTCAGGCTGCTAAAACAACTAATTCAGGACTGGGATACACTTGGGCTATGGCCAAAGATTCCAAAAACAATCTGCATAGTATGACAAGTATTTTTCTCAGAAATGAGGAAATTCTTTGAAATTTATATTTCTTGTAATTTGATCAAGTTTTATTTTCCATCAAATATGGCTGGGATGTAGAGGCCAGTAAGAATGAACCAATTTACTGGCAGCAATCTATTAGGGAGGAAAATGCCCCTGTTTCCAGGTGCTCCAGGTAATCATGACACAGGCTGATAATACAGAACAAGATTCAATAAAAAAGGGAAAGTCTTCCCATTTGACGTGAACATCAGATCTCTTTAGGGCAGCTATGAAACCGAGGTTAACTAGTGAAAATGATACTTTGTGAGAGGTTGTAACTATGGAGAAAGGGGGTGGAATGCAGTTCCTGAATCTGTGGTCTTCTTACATATAGTTAATACATACATATGGCTCTATATATTCTTGCCTGATACGTACTTATTTATTAAGCATACTTATTATTTCTTGTCAAAAGAAGGTGAGATATTCATAAAAGAATGCGAGAGCACTAGTGTATCAGAATCTCAGTGCTTTTGTCAAGCATATTTGTAAAATTGTTTTTTATAATATGAGTAGGTGTTCTTTGACACTGGCAATATCTTAAGCTATAATCAGAGTAACTCTGCTGGTTCTTAATCACAGTAACAATGAGTAGGGATAAGAACTAAAGTTCTGTATCCAAATTTAATTCTGTAAAAGATGTTAATCCAAAAAACGCCACATTTTTTCATCCATTAATGCCTTTGAAAAAAGAAAACCATTCTTTCTAATAAGGGGATTTTTTTTAAGAAATAAACCTGCTTTATAAGATCAGATTACATCATCTACTCACACTATATATTTATTCATAATCCAGATGATGTTTTGGGGGGAATGTGTGTTCTTTTTTTACATAGGTTGTTTTCTGCATTCATCAAATTCAGATTATTTAGAATACTTTTCATTGGAAACAGAAATTTTGATTGGTTTTTTGTTCTCTTTCCCCCTATTTTTAATCTAGGCAGCTGTGATGGAAACAAATCCATAAGAATAGGTAGATGATGAATAGAACTGCTCAGTGATTGACCAAGGCAGTGGTCAAACTCCAGAGCACCAAATCAGGATACTGCAGTGATGATTAGCACATTATAAAAATGTTGACTGATGAGCACCTTCTATTCTTAAGCTCCAGCACAACGTGATATTTCCTTAAACCAGGGTAATTGAAATACAAGACTGTAGAGTGAACTTGACACGTGGGGGAAGGTGCATGCTGGAAAAGAAAGAAGTAATATGGAGTGTTGTCATTAGGGGCATGAGAACTACAGTGCATGACACAGGTAGTGATTATTTTCGGGTACCCAGAATTGAGGTCTATGGGATGCAATCTGAACCTTAGTAGCTGGTAAATTTCCAGTTGCACATGTAACATGAGATCTCTATATGAAAAAGTGTCTGCACTCCTCTCTAGTATAACATTTTAAGTCCCCCAAGTACCCAAACTCACAAAAGCCATGGTTTCATAACTGATTTTTCAAAGTATTTTGAATTTCCACCGTACCAAGCAGCTTAGCTTTAGCCTCAAACTGCTCATTAGCAGTCCCAAGAGAACAAGACTGGCAGCTGGTTCCCTTTTGGAAGGTAAAACTCATGTCACTAGCAATCCTGAAACTTGCTACTATTTCATTTGACTTCCTATGTTTGTATGGCTATCAAAATTACCTCAAAAAACAATTACAGCTCTGGAAAAAAATATTGTGAATTGTATTATGCATTCAGTTACTTTCAGAGCAATTAACATTATTAGTAAGTGGGTGGAATTACAGGAAACCCATGACTCTGATATTGGTAATAAGGCACAGAGAAACCTCTTTAATAAACTACATACAAATCTGTCAGGAGCTAGAACTTTACATCTGCTGAGCTGGGAATCTCATTCATGACTCTAAGTATTGTGCATCTTGAATTGACATTAAATTTATATCCCACATGCAATATGACTGAGGTAATTATTCATAACACAGAAGATATTGGTTGAATGTTTACTGTAGTCTCTCCAGAACTCTGGTCCTTTCCTCTTGGTTTTGGCATATTTTTTGCTAAAAAGCAAAACTGTTTTGGTTAACCAGCATGCTTTTTTTTTCATGTTCTTTTGCCAAAGAGATAATATAGTAGAAACCAAGAAACCTACACAAAAGGTATTGAAAAGAAAAATATTTCTGTTATGTAGCTTTTGAGAGAGGGCAAGGGCTTTTTCAAATATATCAGTAACTAAAGGAAAATGGAAATTGGGCCTATGGAACATATGGACCTGCTACTGAAAGGAGTAGAGGTTGCAGAGAAGACTGAACACTTATTTTGCTTCAGTCTTCACCGATGTGGGCAGCCCTCAAGAATCCCTGGTTCAGGAGACCAGGGAGAAAGTCGGGAGAAAAGTAGACCCCACCTGTGGATTCCATTTATTGTAATTTTTCTATTAAATTGTAACTCTGACCTGAAATCTCTCTCAAGGTAATGTGTGGGATTCATTTATCCTGCTGGTTTACCTTCAAACCAGCACAATTACTGTTCCATCAGGCTATTCTATCTGTTCCTTTGGGTCAAGGTACCAGTCCTCTTGCAGTTCAGGTTTTTTTTGGTTTTGTTTTTTTGGGTTTTTTTTTGTTTTGTTTTGTTTTTTGTTTTTTTTTATTTCTACCTATTCTGTATTATTTAATGATTTATGCAGAGTGAAGCTATACATCTAAAATACCTAAAAGATGGGAGGAGAGAGGTCCATGTACAACTTTTTTTTTTTATTGGAGACAATTCAGTTTTTTAACTTCTGAAATGTGAATCAGTCTTTAAGTCAAAGGGTTTAGACTGTGCAATTGCATTCCGGTCACACAGCTGCAGCTATTAAACTCAAGAGGCAGATACACATGTGAAAGTCAAACATTACAAGAGCAAATATATCTTCTGTAAAAGTCCAGTAGAAATTTGTTTCCAGGCCTTTGCTAGGCAAAATTTCTCCTGCTATCCTTTGATTTATGTTTTAAAAGTCAACAGAAAGCATTTGAAATTATGGTACAGAGAAAGCAAGATTAGAAGCGTTTCACAAATCCTTTACCATTTGGAGAGAAAAGGTTTTTTCTGAGCCAAGATGTCTCTCAAGAAGAAAAAAATATAGTTCTGTATTTGATTTGCTTTCTGTGTAGTATCATCCAGGCACACACACTTAGGTACAATAATCTGCAATGTAATGTACTGTTTTGTTAAGCAGCAAATAAAATGTGACCTCTTCACTTTAATGAAGAGACATCTGGAAAACTTCTCATAAATGCATCTTGTAGGCAAATGTATGGAGAATACACTACCTTGCTGATCAAGAACCTTAAGCAATAATTCAAAGCTCCTGGCTTCTAAATCATTACTACTACTCTTCTAGTGACATAAAAAGAAAATGCTGCCAACATCACTCCTTAGCAGATAATAAAAAATTGTTAGCAGTGGAAAATTTTGGACACAGTGGATGTAACCAACATCTCTTAATCAGGTGCCTTTCCCGTTTATGAAAATTATTCTCAGTGGGAGATTTGGAGGTGCAGCTACTTTGAACAGCCTCAAGAATGTTGTAACTGGATGACCCAAAATCTAGAATCGAAGATCGTGACTGAGGTTCCTCATGGCTCCCACCAGTGGGATGGGGAAGAGGATCAGAGGGGAAATAGCTATAATACTCACAGTTACAGCTAAAGACAGTTTAATATAGCAAGCAAAAGCTACACACACAAGAAAAGCAAAGCAAGGAATTGATTCACCACTTCTCATATTTGGGTGGGTGTTCAGCCACCCTCAGGAGAGTCAGGTCCCATCACACATAACTCAGGAAGAACTCCAACACTCAAAATGGCCCCTCCTCCCTCTTTCTTCCCTCTGCTTTAAATACCGAGCATGATGTCATATCTTTGGAATATCTCTTTGGTCAGCTGGGGTCACCTGTCCCGGCTGGGTCTCCTGCCAACCTCCCAGGCACCCCAGTCCCCTCACCACCATCACAGTATGAGAAGCAGAAGAGGCCTTGGCCCTGTGTGAGGCATGCTCAGCAATAACAAAAAAACAAAAAACAAACAAACAAACCAACAAACAAAAAAATCTCTGTATTACCCGCTCTGTGTTAAGCACAAACCCAAAATACAGCCCCATGCCAGCCACTGGAAAGGAAGCTAACTCCATCCCAGCTGAAACCAGCACAAGTAATTGTCTCAATGAAGATGGACCATTGGTGCTTCAAAGGCTAAAACTCAGCCAGCTCTTTTACCATGTGTAGCATGCAAGAGTATAATGAAAAAGTAGTGCCAAAAAAAGGTGGAAGATGACAGAATTTTGATGAAAAATACAGAAAGTATCTGTTCCTAATGAAAAATCTATAGCTTTTAACAGAGAATAACTGTAAGTATTTTATGAAGACAGATAAACATTATGGAAGAGCTGTTGATTTTTATGAATTATACAATCTAGTGTTTATAAACCCCCATTCTGAGAATAATATGATTTAGCAAACGATAGGTTTTGTAACTGACATAATTGCTATTCTATTAGTGTTGGCATACTTCTTTTACTTCACAAAAAGATGGAGAAAGAATTGGGGCAGGAATTTGCTTCCTGGATCAGGTCTGCCAAGTTCCTATGCAGGCAAGCTATGTGTCAGAATAAAGATTCTGTTCAGGGGCAATCATACAGGAAAATGAATTTCAGTTGATCCCAGTGTCCAGGCAAGGTGGATCAGAAATAGAGGAATTGGGTGCTACAGCCAGAGATTATATATACATAATATTATATATTATGTATACAGACTGGGGACTTCCAGACTGGCACCAAGCAGCAAGGAAAAGAGAAACACTGTTCTGCTTCCAGCCAAACCCTGGCACTCTCCCTGACTGTTACTGAGTTAATTCCAGGTTCTTGTGTACTCTGCCTTCAGCAGAGGCACAGGTTTTAATTTTCTCCCCACAGTCCTTGCAGGCAGCTCGTTTCCATATTCTCCCCTCAGCTGAGCAGGGCTGTTCTGCCAGGGCTCAGTTCCCTTTTTCCTCACTTGTCTCCTTTTTAACTTTAGGAAACTCATGAGGGAAAGTGATCCTGATCCTCAGGTTTAGGAGACTAATTCTTGCTCTCTCTGTTTCCTTACATGTCCTAAATTCTGTCAGTCTCGTCAATAGAAACCAGCTTGGTCTCATGCCAAAGCCAGGAACACTAGGTGCCTTGTAATGAGCCTCACACATGCCAAGTGGATGGGTGGAGGATCAAAGTGAAGTGCTGATGTCAGAGGTGTTTTATGTCTGACTCAAAGGCTTCAGCACTCAACTCTGGGATGGTCACAAGCTAAAACACTAAACCACACATTATTTGTTCTGCAATTTCTCAGAACACCACTTTGTGTGAGAACATCCTTTTTGTAATTTGAAAGGCACAAAAGAAATATTAAAGAAGATGTCCTTAGGATTCTCTTGGGTGAGACAGATTCTTAAAAGAAGGTAACTAGAATTCAATTATGTTTAAATGATGGCTGTTTGTCTGGGGAAGATAATGTTGATTCTGGCTAGATGAAGCATTAAGATATAAGGGAGATTGAGTTGGTTCTTAGGCTGAGTTAGAATGCAGACATCTAGGCAAGCAGAAAGAAAGCACTATAACTGTTTCTATTTCTATTAATTGTAGAAATGGTGATGGGTTTGTCAGTCCTTTCAGATATTCTGGAGGTTCTTCAAGATACATCCCTTCCAAACAAAACTTATTAGCTATTTACCACTCACAGCTGGTTTGATCCTCTGGTCAATTTTTTTTACAATAATCTTCTGTTTGTGTTAATAAAAATATATGGTAGCTCACAGCCTTTGACTATTTTAACATGTTGCTGTTAAAGATGTTGCTTGGTCTCTGTAATCTCCATAGTACAAATTGTGTTTCAGGACTGCAATTCCAGAGCACTGCCTTCTTGTGTTGTTTTTTTATGTCCTGCATAGACTTTGATTTGAATTTATACTGTTCAAGAATACTGCAAGGTTTTACACTCAGCCCTTTTAGTTCCTTTGTTCAAGGATTCAATAGTAATTTACCTTGAAATTCATATTTAGTTACCTGACCTAAAGGAACAGCTCTTTTCCTTCCAGGAAAATGGTTGCTTGGAAGTACAACATACGGAATCAATTTGTTTTAGTTGGAAGAGTTACTAAGAAGAAACTGTAAGGGTTGTTTTGGTTTTTTGGGGGGTTTTTTACACCATAACCACTCTGTACTAAAACAGCACTTTTAATGATTACCTCACATTTAAGGCTGATGAATACAAAATTGTATTTAGGCATAATTTTTTATACTTTGTGGGAGTTTCACTACATCTGCTGTTTTTATGTACTTCTTGGGAGAGGAGGACCTTAAAGCAGTTCTCTGCAAATGTTGGGAGTGCTGAAAAATTCAGCACATAAAGAAAAACCTCCTGTGGATAAACACTAGGAGAGTCACAGTGTCCTGTGCAATTTTAGCCACTGGTCTATCTGTAATTGGGACCAAAGCACAGACATTACCTACTTACTCAGCAGTGATGCTGTCAGCTCTCTCCTGTCTTCCTCCCTAGACACAAATTTGCAGTAATTGAATTTTCTCTTGGGTTTCACAAGATCCTGCTCATATATGCATAAAAGAAACCAAGCCTTACCTCGCAGGTAATCCAGTGTTAAGACAGTTTGTGAAAAAACTACAGTCACTGGAGGTACCATGGGCTTCCTTCAAGCATGTGCAGCTCTTAAGGGTTTAATTTATATGCAAATTTAGAGGTACATAAGTGATTATCTTCTGCATGGAAATATCTAGAAAACAATATGTTAAACTTACCGGTGTTTTTCTCCTTTTATTCGACCTATGACTCACTTATCTTGCCAGTTGAGAAGTATGTCACTAAGCATACAGTAGTAAAGAGAACATTTAGACTTTTAAAGAAAACTGTAATCTTCTGGGGGTTTTTATTTGTTTTGCTTTATTTTGTTGTTTATTTATATGGACAATGCACTTTGTTTTGGCCTATCTAAACTCCAAAAGGAAGCTAAAAGTAGAGTGTTTATGATGTAATTTTTATATCTGTAGAAATACTCTACCTGGGCAAAAGCCATATGACAGGTATCCCTATTATTTTCTGTAACTCCCCACTTCACAGAACTCCTTAATTATTGACTCCAGATTTGGAATTGCAAGAAATGCTGAGATCTGCCCCAAGAGTGTCAAAAAGAAAAAGCACAAAAAAGTCCATGAAGATACAAGAGACTTCATAAGTCAGTTATGGGTATCAATTACAGATGATCATGTGATTCTCAAGGAAGGTGTTATTGATGTAGTTGTATTGCTATTCATAAGGCCTAAGACTTTCACAGCTTTGTGGGATATTATGTCTTGTGTTCTGAGTCCTGAAGATATGTTACCTCCTACAGTCCCAGGCAGGCTCCAAGCCTGCACAAACACAGGGGGCACTTGCCTCAGAAAAACTTTGCTACGTGTTAAAGGAAGTCTTTTTCTTTTCTCCTCTCTCTGCATATTTCATGGAGAGCAGATGCTCCGGGCTTGCATGCACACTGCTTCTTTTAAACTGACCTGATCCCAAGCATTCTTGATTTTTATGAAACCACATCCTTCTTAGTCTCTCCATTATGAGAGTGCTCTTGTCACTTCCCCCCTTTTCAGCACTGGTAAGCCTGCTGCACTTAGCTGCTGCCCCCACCTGAGGAAAGGTTGTCTCTTCATGATCTGCTCCTTCTAAGTCTTGTTCAGGGAATTGTCTCAGCAGCAGAACTGATGAGGCAGCAATGGAAAGGGGGTAGGAGCCCCTGTGAGCATTCTTCCACAACCCTCTTTCCTAGGATAAAGAAAGAGCATGGATAAAAGCAAATGATGTAATAGCCTTTTCTGCCATAAGAGCACAAGGTGTAACTGAGCCCCAGGGACATACAGGTAATGCTGAAAATGCTAATGCCTTAGTGGATTTTTGAGACATCTTGATAAATATTAGTGACTAGAAGACAAATGATGCAGAGTGGAAATGTCAGCGATATGGGGCAATAAAAGTGTAAAAAGACCAGGTGAGGCACAAGTTTTCACTCGAATTAAGCAGGTGGTTAGCTGAATTAATTTCTGCCATGGTAGCATATGAAACATCAGNTATATATGAGAGGTGTTTTCTAGAGATTCACTAATATTTAATTTGTGAATTAAAAAATAAACCAAAGATATATAATGTTGCAGTAACCTTTCTCTCCTCCCAATATCCCTGGCTAGCTCCCAGGGAGGACAGATAAGTCATTGGACAAAACCAGAATAAGGACACCAGGGCTACCTTTCTCCGAGATGTACCTTCAGACGTTTATTCCTTGCATGGGTGACGGAAGAAAGGAGAAAAGAGACTGGAGAATGGAGGAAGTAGAAAGGAGGAAGAGGGGTTTTTGCCCGCCCCTTTTAAACCCTAGGGAATCTGGTCGAAGAGTGACAAGTATTCGGACCTATTAGGTGTCCCTAGGGAGGGGAAAGGATGGTAGGGATAGGTTTTGCAATTCACCATAGCTGGAGTTTACAGGTAACAGTGTCTGTTAGCTGTTTTGTCTGATAGGTGATACCTTTGGGGCTCAACACGCAATACCATAATATAATGCAAAGTATGGAAAAAAAGTTTATTATTGCTATTGTAGTTGTGGTAGATGTGGCAGTGATAGCTTTTACTGTAAATACGTGCATATATGTGTGGGAGGCACATATGTAGTATATATACTATTTTTTTTCTTTTTTCTCCTAGAGAACTGATTAAATGGTCATCCAAATAGCTTCATAGTTTTTTTCCAGCAGTTTCAATAGAAACAAAATAAGAAGTAGTGATGGAAAAGAAAAAAAAAAGGGGG
>VWZN01002596.1:22285-37712 GCA_013396955.1 Regulus satrapa | reverse complement strand
TACAGGATGTTTCCACAAAATGATTTGGCACTTCAATTTATTATTTATCCTTCTAAAATGAAGCTGACCTAAAATCTCCATGCTGCAGTGTTGCTGTAGGAATGTTAATATTAATGCTGTTTTTCTTAACTCCCACACTGATGGGTTTAGGTAATAAAATTTAGGTAATTGAAAATTCTTTAAAACATTATGCTTTCTTTTATCTTCTGAATTTTTGGTCACAGCAATCGCTTTAAACCATGCAGCATTAGATGCATCTACCTGAGTTTTTATTTTGGTCTGTGTGTTGTTTTAGATATGGCACCATAGCTAAATTTTAGCAGCACTAAAAAGAGTAGCTCCCCTCTAGAAGCAAACTATCTTCAGAGAGAGGGAGCAAAAGAAACGTAGACCCATTTTAAGCCCTCTGTTGTCAGTACATCTGAGAAGAGGCTCCAATTTCTGAATTCTGCTTATTCCTTATGATGAACTCTTGGTTTCATGAAAGAAAGGTTCTGTTGAATATTGTGCATGCTTTTGAATTCCTCTGGATATCAGTAGAACTAAAGTGCAAGATTAAATTCTAGCATATGCTTTTCTTATAGGAGCTGAGAAAGTCAAATCAAAATAATGTTACCCACTATTTTTTGATTAATTTTTCTGCTTGTTTAGGGAGTTAAATCAGCTCACTAGATTTGAATCAGATGCAGGAACATCAGTTTCAGGTTGGTGGTAAGGGGAAAGGATTTGGAGAGTCCCTTCTGATATTATCAAGCCATTCCATTATCTTAATTATGCAAGAATTTCAGAGCTTATCCTTGGTTTATGGGTTAAGGTTTAGCTACTGTGTCCTAAGGAAAATAATTCAACTGGAGCATTTTTAAATGCTTATTGATATCTCTAATAATCCATGTAAATATTTTAAAATTAATTTGTTTTTTCCTGACTACTCAATAGCATTGGATTAGTATGACTACAGGGGGGAAGTAACAGCCACACTTGTTCAACACATAGGTTCAAAGAAATTCTGCAAGAAATAATCTATCCCAAATAGACCAACCTATTCAGTTCTTATCTGAACAAAAGGATTGTGTGTTACTTCTCACATGTATGTAATATAACTTCATCTTTCCATTTTCTATAATCTCAATATTTCCTTCATACATAATTTTTTCCCTCTTGTGACCAGATGTAAAAATGTGGAGACCAAGCCTAAACTATGAATCAAGAGCCAATATAAACACTTGGGCTTTAGGTTTGGACCGGTGCTTTGGGACTGCCCTTCTCATCCTTTCTTTCCCTATAACCTATTTCCCTCTGGGTGGAATGACACTCCAGGGCCCAGAGGGTCACAAAATAAGCAGTGTAGTACATTCTCCAAAGGGCAGTGTGGAGTTTCTTTTGCTGGAATGAAGCTATGGAAATGCTGCAAAGTCTTGTGTGATGTAGGCACTGTGATGGCATGAGCACACAAAGGAAGCATCATTGCTCACTCTGCATTTTCTTTTAGAACCAGGAGAATGAGAGTGATGTAAGTATACCCCTAAGCTGAGCGATCCTCTGTTGTTTCACATCCAGGTTCACACAGATTAATTCTTTGCTGCTCACAAGTCTGTCTGTCAGAGAAACCCCAAAATTTTATGTACAGGATACAAATATGTGCAGTCTAAGGTTTTCATTCCACATGACAGGAAAACCACAATAGCTTTATGAAATATAATAACTACCAGTTATCATATAATATGGCTCTAGGTGCATGTAAAGCAGAGAATTATACCGATATTGTGAAGTATTCATATCCACGGAGTGCAAAGAAAAATGATAGCCCATTTTCATGCGAGGTTTAGATTTTAAATTCTTTCTTGAGATAAAGACATTAATATTTTGATAGTAAAAGGTCATTTTTCAGTAGCACTCACAGATTGCCAGTAAAAGATAATACTTCCCTAGTGGACATGCTTTCTTACAATATGTCTTCCACATGCTAATGAAATCCCCAGAAAGCAATGGCTGGTTCTGTAGTTTGCTAGATAAAGGAAAAAAAAGGGAAAAAAGAGGACTTGGGAGAGTACTTTCTGCTGAATAATGTATCTGATTTATTTCGCTCCTTTTTCTGCTTGCAGAATATCTAAGCATCCATTTAAATTTCAGATTTTTATGGATTTGTTTGCTATTTAGAAGTGCTAAGAAACCTCTTACTTCATTTTTGTATTCTTATTTAAATACCACAACATGATCTAATGGTGACCTAAGTAATACACTGTTGTTTTGTTTTCCTGATTGGATACCTTAGGTACTATTAGAAACATGTATCTGAAAATCTCTTAAAAACATATAATTGCATGAGTGTTATCACCAGTTTCAGAACTACAATTAGAGGTTGCAGAACCTTAGGGGTCCTCTTTTTCCCCTGAGAAATGCCTTTTAAAGTTCCCAGGAGATACAGCTGTTTTTCATTGATATAGAGAACTTGGAATCCTTACCCAGCAGTGCTTAGGGAGCTAATTTAATGAAAAATAATAGCAAAAGTAATTGGGAATTTTCTAATGATGGAACTTCACTCCTTGGGAAATTCCACTTTATCATAATGGCAACTTCCCATGGTAACACAACAGTTTTGAAGAAATTAAGGGATTGGAGAGGGTTAGGGAAGAGCGAGGCTGATAAAAAAGACTCACCCATACCCCAAGAGCCTGGTGATTTGGCTGCTCTGTGAGAAGTGGAAAAGACACCTTAGGCTGAGTTTATGCCTTGTTTAGTACAAAGTTTTATCTCCTGCTGGGAGTCCCAAATAATGACTTTAAGTCACCATAGATTGGCAGGGTGTTGGATAAATCCTGCTTTGCATATTTAACTGCTTATTTGGCATATGATTTTCTTGAAGCTCAATAATCTGTATCATGAAAGAATAGTGAAACATCCAGGCAGGTTTTGATTTTGAAAAGTATCTTTTTTAGTTCTCCTTAATGGCACTGGAGATCAAAAATTGCAGCATTTTCAGTAAGTCACTCTAGTCATCTCTGATCTACAGAGAATCACTCCCCCTTGCTCCTCCCAAGTTAAAATTTGAGTGCATATTATATAAACTAAATACATGTATCCAAAACAAACTTTTTGATAAGAGATTAAAAAAAAAAAAAAAAAGAATATTGAAGAACTTGAAATAACAGCACATGTCAGGTATTGAACTATTCATCCATCATCCTCTGTGAGACATTACTCATTGTTCAGATTCCATAGAATATAAATTTTAAATCAATTTTGATTTTGTACATCACTAAACCACCATTTGATATGAACAATCACAGACAACTACAGAGCTAAGAAATAAGTAATAAATAGATAAAGCAAATAATGATAATAATTAACAGTGATAGTTAATAATAGCAGCAGCAGCAACAACAACAACAACAAAAAAACAAACACAAAAGTAAAACAAAACAAAACAAAACCAAAAACAAAACCACCTACAACAGTAGCTGTAGATGGAAATATTTCATTAGAGTTCAGTATTACAGTATTTTTCTTGAAGATAAAGCAAGGATGTTTGGGGGTTAATACTGAACAAAGAGGGTACTATTAGAACATGGCACTTTACACATTTACAGATTTTCCATGTGGATATTTATGATGATGGCTATTTTCAATTATATTGAGCCACTCTAAAGCTTCTAGTTTCAATTACTCAATGTGAAAGGAGAGGGTTTCTCTGAAAGGAGATTCAGGTTCTTTCAAATAGCACCAAGTTGGGTTTCATACCACTGCTTCTGTTTGAAATCATGGCCTGTACAAGACAAGAGCAACTCTGCTGTTGAGTTCAGTGTATCCAACATTTTGTCTCACATTTGCTGCTATTGAATACACTTATCAAAGGCAGAGGGGAAAAAAAAATTCATAAGGGAAAATTAGATATCCCTTCACAGACTCATCACTTCCCTCCTTGTACCATTTTCCCGTCCCACTGAGGCCACTCATTGCCCCAACCTTTATATCAGCTTTCCAAAAATCCCAGCAGTGACCTTGAAGCCTCAGCCCCTTATAGCAGAAAATCTTGTCTGTGTAATTCTGACACAGCTGATTGCTTTGTCTTGTTTGCTATTCCAAAATAATGTCACTTAACTGCAAAACAAAACAAAACTCTCCTACAACCACAGTTGTGAGGATTATGTTATAAGGATGGTTTATGTTTGAAAGTACCTTTAAAGATTACCTAGTCCAACCCCACTGCCATGGGCAAGGACATCTTTCTCAACTGCTCTCAGTGATATGTTACACTCTAAAACGATATGTTTCCCTCTGGTGCCCTATGGCACCTCTTTGTCTAGAGAACAATTGCTGCTGGAATACAATGCTATTAAGCAGAAGGATTTGGAGGTTGATTCTGTAATGTTTTACACCATGTGTATTCAGCTGTCTGTGTGATAAATGGGTGAAAAGTGCCTTTGTTCTAACTTGGTAACACAGTGGGACTGCTGTTCAGAGCCCTAAGTGACAGCAGCATCAAGAGAGCCAAGGGTGGTTGCCTTCTGACCCACATAAACCAAGATAACATCAACAAATATGACAATAGAAACAAAGTCAAGCAAATACTGGGGTTCTTTATCTGTTCCTTTAATGTAGAGTATATCTTCAGGCAGAAAAAACAACTGTCACCCAAAAAAAAAGAGCTGAAAGGCCTGAAAATGTAAGTTCCTCCTTGCTTGCTTGAATAAAAAACCCTTAAAAACCAAAAGCTACTTTGCCTTCTCAGCAGATGATCTAGAGCGCTGGATTTTTGTTTCAGTAACAGGACTGTAATTTGGAGAAAAATGTTCCAAAAAGGAATCATTATTACTGCTACTACTTCTTTCAGGTCAAGATGATATAACCGAGAAAAAAAATGCAAATTTAGTTTTAAGTTTCAGGTCAAATGGAAAGCATTTTTAATTCCAGAATAAAACAGGATTTTCAATTATGAAATTACAAAATCTTAATGTTTTCTGAATCCTCTTTTCTTTGCATTTCCTTCATTTAAAATTTTGTAGAGTTTAATAGGAAACATTTCTCATGATAATGATAAAAATAATACAATGAAATAGAATTTCAATATTTCAAGAAAAATTTAAACTTTAAAAAATCTTGACTATGAAATGTTGTGTGTCTGTGCTTTAGAGTGTGTATTTTTTCCTTCTTCCTTCCCCAGACTGCAACAACTGGCTTAGTATTATTGTAGGTTCACTGTTAATTCTTGGTTTCCTCCTCACAGACACCCCACTTTGAGAATTCTCACTCATCAGAGAATCCAAAAGCAGAGTTAAGGAATTTTACTTAATAGCCCCAGGATTTAGTTTTTAATCTCAAGTAAAGAAGCTCTGAAGCATCTGTTTAAATTTAAATGGTTAACCCTTGCGTCGCTGTTGACTTCAGTGGGAATAGTGGCCATCTGAAAGGTGATATGAATAAGTGCTTTTGTTGGTTCAGGACACTGCTGCCATTCTCACTGGAGTTCAGCAGTGAATGTATGCAACGGAAAATATGTGTGGCACTTGAACCAGAGGGGGGTTTAAAACACTGCACAGCCAGACCCGTATGCTGTGAAAATAATTCACAATGCTGTATTTTTGATGCCTTCCTCTTGAAGTCAGATAAGTGTTGCAGGGTGGGAAAGGTTACACAGCTGCATGCAGGCACATGCCAAGAGCTCTTATCTTCTTGTTACCTTACCACACACTGAGTTGATGGGCTTATAAAATTAAGGATTAGTTTAACTGCACCTTTGAAGAGAAGTGTTTTGGGTGGTGTAGAACAGTTGCTGGTAGAAAAAAAAAAAGGAAAAAAAAGAAAA
This sequence comes from Regulus satrapa, assembly GCA_013396955.1. NCBI lineage: Eukaryota > Metazoa > Chordata > Aves > Passeriformes > Regulidae > Regulus > Regulus satrapa. The sequence continues at coordinate 31,909 of VWZN01002596.1, read as the reverse complement.
GGAAAAAAAAAAAGCTATCTCTAGAGAAGTTTAAGACAAACCAAGTGCTGAAAAAGGTCAGGAGATCCTCAAAGCCCATACAGGGAGTTATTTCTAAAGAGCAGTGATAGCACCACTGCCATGAAGGGATCACCGGCTCAGACTACCCTGCTGCAGTTCACTAGGAGCAGACTACTTTCCAAACTGCCTGTTACCTCGAGAGAGGTGTACAATAATTAAGTCATCCTGCAAAAGTATGAATTAGCTTTTTCACTGTAGGTACTTCTCACAAAATCCACAGTTCAGCCCGTACAACTCCCTGCCCACATTCCCATCACTAGAGAACTTGGGTAAGAACAGGATGTCTCAGAGGAACATGGCATTAAACTCTCTATGCTGGGGTTGACCAGAAGTTTGTACAGCTTTGTAAACCACTGTAAATCTGTCAGTAGCAGAAGAGTACAGAAAAAAAAAATGATTAATTAACTGTGCTTATATGATGAGATCAGGAAGCTGACTTGGCTGACATCACTTAGTTGTTAGTTGAAACCTTTCCTGGGCCAGCTGGATAAAGGAATGAGGCTGGAATTCCATGCCCAGGGCAGGAGGAAGTGAAGCAGTTATATCATCTTGAGCTGCTGTGAAACTGCACTCTAAGAATAAGGGTAAATACAGCAGGTCTCTCAAAGTCCCACTGCTCATCTTTGGCTAATCAGCAATGTAGAGATCCTCTGAGGAAAAGGTTGGACTTGGATGGTGCAGCTGATGGATAGTAATGAGACCAGCCTCTATGAGTTTGATTAGAACCTCAGATTTGCAGAACGGCTTGGGTTGCAAGGGACCTTGAAGGTCACATAGATCCATGGGCAGGGACACCTTCCACCAGACCAGGTGGTTCAAAGCCCACTCTTACCTGGCCTTGAACATCTCCAGGGATGGGGCATCCACAGTGTCTCTGAGCAACCTGTTCCAGCACCTCACCACCCTCACAGTGGAGAATTTCTTCATTATATCCAATCTAAATGTATTGTCTTTGCTTTTGAAGCTATTATCCCTCATCCTAATCTCTCTTTCAACCTGTTTGTACGTCTGGCATCCCCAGAATCCTCTGGCAGTTGGTTCTACAGCCTAAGTGCTCCTAAACAGAGTACATTGCTTTGAATAGGAAAAGGAATGTAAATCCTTGCTCCTCTGCCAAGTCATGTAATGCAATCAGAACTGAACCTCAGATCTGATCACTGAGCTGTTCTAAAAACAAATAGAAAAAGAAAATATTTGATGTAAAACTGAAAACTTCTTATGTAAACCTGTGGTTTATACTCAGTCTCTCATTTTATCATGTCATGCTGTATCTTAATTTTTTAAAAATTTATCAGTTTCAGCATCACTTCCCCTCCCCTTCTCCTCTCAGCAATAATCACTGAAGAATAGCAAGAATTAAATAATTTCAGGATTTTTCTCAATGCTGAAAGAAATATTAGGCTTCTATTAAGAGTATTAGACTTTAAACTACAGTATCAGAAAACTGACAAATGGGACTGTTCGTTCCATTCTAAGTTCAACAGACAGAAGATATGAAGGCTGTGACACTCTGCTTGCCCTTTGGCAGCAGAAAAAAATTATTACATCTTTTCACACCTCAAAAGTATGTCCTGGCCCTATATTTAATAAGCTCCCTTCCTTGTATCCATAAAGAACACATAGGAGGACTTTTATTCCTAGAACAAAGAAATCTATAACCAAATATGCTGACCCAAGAATCAGTCAGTCTCATCCTGTATTTCAAAGATCCCCTCTTATGAAAATTTTTGAATGACTGATATGGCTAAAGAAGGAAAAGTTAATTTTTCAAGAAATCACAAGCTCAATACTCTCCTTGAAAAATCTGTATTGTTGCTATGTTTGCTGCAGAGATTTGACAAAAGAAAATAAAAAGTCTTTCTAAGGCAAATGGAGATCATACTTATAATCTTTTTGTGTCTATGAAATATAACATTTTAAAGTCTCTGCACTGGAATTTTATCATCTCAGTTACTCAGGTTCAGTTCCTGTAAAAACAAGGATAAGCTTTGCATTATTAACTAATGTGTTCTTTTCCAGACTAAAACAAAACTGTTTCTTTTGGCATATTCTCACTTTGGTTTATCTCAAACAAGGGAAAATCCTGAAAATAGCCTTACTGTTCTAGTAGATGAGGTTTTGATTTTAGTTCAGGGCTCTCATCTCTCTCCTCTGCACACGTGTGTGTGTTTTCTGCTGTTTGTTGTTTTTCACTGTGACAAGCAGTAAAGCTGTCACACTGTAGTGAGGACTGGGGGTCTTACTGTCATTTCTAGAGGACCTCAGTTAGTTCACATGATGTCTGTGAAGTTTTGGAGTCAATTAGACCAAGAGCAGACAAGCTCTACAGGCTTCGTTATGGTATTGGGAATGGAATAACGCCCTTCAATGGCAGCTACCAGTGCAGAGAGTCACAGAAGGCTAAGAATGTTTCTAAAAGTTAATACAATATATCCACACTTGGATTACTAAAATTAAATATCTAAAGTTTTCCATAAATTCCTTAATAAAAGACTGCTCTAAAAGTTGGCAAACTGCTATACCTGTCACAAACTCAAAGGTTTCCTGGCAGTTCAGAATTAGTCTAGTGAAGCCACTTTTGGTATTTGGGATATTTTTCCTCCTCCATCTCTTTCCAGTTGCCTTGGATTGGTCTCCTTCTAGTTTTTACAAAAATTTGCCCCATTTTCTTGATCCTCTTATTTTTGGATACTCCTTCAAACCTCGCCAGGTATAGCCCTATGATCAGGATGTTAAAATATCTGAATTGTCAAAGTACAGCTGAAAATATAACAGATTTCTGTGGCTAAAAATATGAACCAGTCAAAAGTAGCCATGGAAAAATTTTTTGGTTAAATTTTGAAAACAAGGTTAGCTTCCATTTAAGTTCAAAACCAATTAAACTAAAGAGAAGATAGGAAGCTGCTGTTTTCCAAACATGTCTGTGTGCCTTTATAGCCTATGACCCTTGACCACTTTAATGAGGCTCAGGTCATGTCTGTAATACAAAATTTTGCTGGAGCAGCTCTGTTGATGAGGAGGGTGGTAAAGTGTGATGTGTGATTGACAGCACAGCGCTGGTGAAATCGCTGGTGTAAGCACAGTCATATTGGCAAAACTGCACTTTTGCTGAGGCTTCCTTTTCTTCTGAGGAGTGTGGGGGGAGGGAGAAGGAGAGCAGCCAGATTAAATTATTCCAAGCAAAGCACAACTTTATTCATATAAAATGCTTTTGTATTAGGAAGGCTTTGCTGCTAAAACAGATCAGTGATTAGAATTGGCCAGCCAGTTGTAGCATGTCCCACTGGCCCCCCAAATCTTTATTCTGGTGCCAGGGTAGGATAAATAGGTGTGATACAAAGAGCCTGCATTTACAAAGGGGTCTCTAATACCCTTTTTCTAAGTGGAAGTATGGCTAACAGAAAAGAAAGGATCACACTGTGACTGAGGAGGCATCCTGGATTTTAAACTGGCAATGAAACGCCCCCTCATTTGGCACCCAGGGATCACAGAAGTCAGTGATGACTGAATAATTTTTAAAAAGCTGAAAAGTAATAGAAGTGAGAGAAGATCTTAACATGTTCTTGGTTGATACATATAAACTTTCATAAGGAAATGATGCAATCAGATTGTTTTAATCTGGGCACCAAGTACCCAAAGAAAAGTAGTGGCTCATTTAGAACCATCAGCTCTATTGGATAATTACTTTAATTAGATAGTTTTTGAAAACTGCACATTAGCTACATGACAGATCAGAGTTGTTTTGGTCTATTGAGTAATTATTTAATTAGGCCACATTTTAAAAACTGTTTATCTACCATATAATGGTTGGAATCAACTCCTTCTAGTTTATTTTGTAATTATTTAATGAGGCCAAAGGTATCCATTGCAAAAAATCCTATCCAGGCATAGTGCCACTCTGTGCTGCACAAGAAATGGAATTAAAAATTCTAAGGTGTTTTAGTAAGAGTTTACTACATGCAGGAAGCAAATATCTTTCACTGGTAATGTTACAAGAATTGAAGGAAAGAGGACAGAAAGGCTACAGCCTTTGGACAGAAGGGCCAGTGCAAAAATCTAAAAATTAATATGAAGGAAAACATTAGCCACTTTTGTTAGACCAGCTATGCAAAGGTAAAAGTGGAAAGAAGCCAAGAGTCACCGTTTTTCATCTAGCCAAGGAAAAATGAATCAGGGATACAAGATATTCTGGCAAGGTAAAAATGAATCAGAGTTCTTAATTAAGCAGAGATAAAAGATCAAAGCAGAATCAGAGTCTAAGGTAACTTTGTTTCTTTGTAAAAAAACAGCCCGGATTAGCAGGGAATGATGATCCAACATAATTTTTTAGCTAGAGAGATCTACATGCAAGATATGACCCTGTCAACACTGAAGTCAGTGCCACAACTCCTAGTTCTTTGAATGAGAGAAAACCTGAATGTGTGCCAGGTCAAAAATTAATCATATTTTTCAAGGAGCTTCTAGCTATGGAAAATACTACTCCAAAGTGTGCTTAAAATACTTTTAAAAACACTGTTTTGGTGGTAAATGCATGGATGAATGTGTATTTTACTAAGATGTTTAATCGTACTATTCTTAAAAAGACATTAGAATAGTATGGAAAGAGAACTGCAAAACCTAAGAGTCTTAGTGAATTTTTGTACATACAGGAGACTTTTAACAACATTTTTTCCAACCAACCACAACTATGTGATTAAATTTATGTTTTCTGGATTTCATAGGGTGATGGTGTTTTCAAAGAAACCCTAAAGACAGACGAGATATAGAAACTGGAGATGGAGGAAGTAGAAGACAGCATCAGCCTTTACCCCCTGCATCCTATTGTGAGGAATTATATTTTTAAGATGCCATTGCATGATTTTTTGCAGGTGGATAAGGGAGAAAAAATTCAGGCAGAACAATGTAAAAGTAAAAGGAATGAAATGGTGATAGTGATCGTGTTGCTGTAGCTGTTATGTCCAACCTTGCTTTACTGAGATAGCAATAGAATTTCCAATCAAAAGATGAGACTCATTTCTGTAGCTGTAACATGTGAGACCTTTGCCCTTAATCCATCCAGAATTATGGCAATTTAACAAATTGCTACCCATCAGTAGAGCTTCAGGAACTGTCTGTGTGCACACTGTGCATGGTGTCTGGCTGGAGGTCTGAACCTGTTCAAGGGAGACTCATTTTATGCCACATTATCTCAAAACCAGGAGGAGATTTTGAACGTTCATAGCAGTTCCATGCTTCCCTAGCAGTGCCATGGGTCTGAGCCAGTCAGCTCCGGAATTACTTGGGAAAACTTACTTGGCTTCTGAAGATGAGTGAGTCACAGAGCTCAGGAGAGAAGGGTTTTAAATCCTCAAGGCACTGTGAGCTTATCATACTTGAACTCCCATAAACTATTTTCATCCGGCTGGTCTGTATGGGGACCAAAGTTTATTGTTTGTCTATATATTACACAGTTGAAGCCTCAAGGAAAAAGAAGAAGAAAAAAAAAAAAAAAAAAAAAAAACAAAAAAACAAAAAAAAAANAAAAAAGAGGAAATAGGCAAAAGCTTATGATGGCCAAACTGCTGCTAATCTGGATTTATATGGAATCTGAGTAATTCATATTAATTCTTCTATCTACTCCACTCCTCGGCTCAGTGGCTACCTAAAAGGATATAGTTAACAGTTTTAAAAATTCCCCAGACCTCAGTTCCTGAAAGGGTAATGTTTCTGGAGAGAAGTCAAAACATTGCCTTTCTTGGCTTCATCTCAGGAGGTCCTTCAGACATTCTTTCTACTATATTCTCTGATTCTTTCCAGACTATTGTCTCATGCCAGAATCCCCTCTGAGCTTTGTTGGAAAAAAACCCTATGTACTTCAGTTGACTTTATTTTTCCTTCTTTTTGTTTTTGGGTATTGGGGCAGATTTCTCTTTCCAAGGAAAAAAATCTGCTTAAGAGCCTAAGAGTAGGAAAGTTCAAGGAGTTTCATTGCTTCCCTCATACCATTCTTTATGTCAAGGTACAGAGGAAGTGAGGCAAGAATGGGGAGAGTAAAAAGGGCTGGATGGAGACCTTTAATTTGAGCATTTTAAGTAGTTGGTTCTTAGAATCTCTGAGGTCTGTGCCTCCTCAGAGGACCTCAATCCACAGCTCTCTAATCAAGTGTGTCATGACTGGGCACTCACTCTACTTTAAGGCATTTAAAAGTGATGCTGAGTTGGCTGAAGAGTGGGATAAAATAAAGGGCTCCAGAGAGAGGAGTAGCTTTGCACAGAATAGATATTTTGCATCTTCCTAAGTTTTTATTGCTTAAAGAAACAAAACAACTTGACCTTCTTCCTTCTAAGCCAGTGGCTCAATACTAAAAAGAAGGGGCAAAAGGGCCTTGGTAGGACTTCAGTCAACACAAACTCAATCAAACTTAGGGCTCATCTTCCATGCTTTTGGCTTCTTCCTGTTCCTCATATCTCTGCAACAAATGAGAGTTAATCTCTGTGTGCCATAGGTAAATGCTATGGGCTGGGGGTGTTATATCCCCTTCAAAGCATTAAAGCAATATGTAGCTGGTAAAAAGCTCAAATGTGTTTTTTGCTCTCTCTGGAAAAATAAATGGCTTGATACAGTTTATTTTTTGACTAAATTTTGGCTATTTTTAACCTCTCTAATAAAAGACATTGATATGAATTTTATGGTATTTTACTTAGATTAATCCCCTTTGAGAATTACACAAGTGTAAAAAACTATGTTTGAAAATATTAAGTCGATTATTTTAATACAAAACCCCCCACAAAACTCTGAGAGCCTCTCTTTATTTGTATGTAAAATTTGAGAAAGGAAGGGAAATGCTTTTTGGGCAGTTCTTATGGCAGTCCATCATATGCCAAGTTTCAAAATTTGATGTTGAGTATATTTTTACAAGTCAGTTTTAAATCATCAGTAAATATTATTTCTATTTGATTAGTAACATAAACCAAACCATAGAGCCAAAAGGATTCTGCAGGGAAGCTCATCAGTCCCTTCAGTCCTGACAGTGTCTGCCAGAGGGGAACCTTTGTTCCAGCACTGCCATGGTTCTCAGTTGTGGCAAAACAGGATAATATGCATGAAAATCATGGTGGATTTATAGAGAGCATGCCATATTCTGACAAATATTGCCTAAATCATGCTTCAGGAAACCCTCCAAAGTTCCTATTTAGCGCTCTGAGTTTTATTTCCATCATAGCTGATTGCCAGATATTTGTGCATGAATTAAATTTTATTGCCTTATTATACTTGACTGATTTATGTAGAGTCATTTGTGTAACAATGAGCAAGCCATTGGAAGGTTTTAAGGCTTTGGTTCACTGCAGGGAAAATTTCTGCTGTTTCAATCTTGTTATTGGTTTGGAGTTCCCAAGAATGGGCTATCTCATCACATTTTCCCCAGTATTTCCTAGTAATAAACCTGGCTAAAGCAACACGCTCGAGCTCAGTCAAGATTTACAGAGGTTTCTCAGAAGTGCTGCGGTTGTCATTCTGGACTAGTGGAATTTCCTTTGCTCGTAAAAGGAAATTTTAGGGCAATGACAGCTTGTTTCAATATACTTGTAACGCTGTTTTTCTCTCTGAGGGGTGCAGTGGAGCATTTTTCAAGCTAGGGAAGGAAAAAAGGCAGTTGGTGGAAGCAGATGTCTCCTCACTCTCCATGCTGGTTTTGTGTCGCCAGGGATTTACAGAGCAGCAGAAATGGGTGATGCCATCCTTTGCCTGGAAAATGGACAGACACTGCACAGTGGGCAGAGGCCGAGGAAGCCCAAGTCTAGGCAGGTGAAAGGGGACCTGCCAAGACACCCCATGGATGTTAGCTGGGGGCTGCAGAAGCTCCTTGGGGCCACAGTCTGTGTCTGTCTGGGCCCCAGCCAGGAGGACAGACGCAGTCCTGGGCACTGGGAATAGGGACAGGACAGGACAGGGTGTCAGATGTGTGTTGGTAGAGAGCACAGAGGAGCCTGGAGTTCCAGCACAGGGACAGACAGCTCTCAGAGGCTAAAAGAGTGTCTTGGGCTATGTCTGTAGCTAGAGGAGCTCAGAGAGCTGGGCAGGGACAGAGAGGCTCATCAGTCCCTTCAGCCTCGACAGTGTTCTCCAGCACTGCCATGGCTGCAAAGGTGAAAACTGACCAGCAGGAGTATAAGTGGCATGGAGCTACAGCAGAACCCCCAGGACAAATACCCTGGAGGGTGGGCAGAGGCAGAAGTGCATCTCACCCCACAGGCTGTGTCCTGCACATCGCCACAGTGGCTGTTCCTTGGGAAGAACTCAGTGCATTGAACTGGCACCATGACACTGGCAGAGCTCAGCTGGAGGGTGGACACAGTGTCCCAAGGAGTCAAGGTGGGAGCTGGGTACAAGCACAAGCCTCTGGAAAGCATCTGAGGCTGAAAAGGAAGGTGGTTTTGGAGCGTTAGTGTCTCTTGGGTGCGACAACCCCTTGCTGCATGTCTTTTCTGGATCACTTTCTTGGACTTCACTGCCTACGTTTCATCCAACTTCCATTTCAGGCACCAAGTAGGCGCTCTGGTACTCATCTTTTCAGTCGTCTCTCCATAACAGAGCTCCAAAAAAAGGCAGTGACAATATACAAAACCCACCAACCTGCTGGGAAGTGGTGCTCAATATGTGTTTCCGTGTGTTTGGCTATTTTGAGCACAAAACCAAACTTTTGTTTTGTGTTTTCTCAATTGTTGCCACTCATATAAAAGTGACAGAATGAATGCCTGAAAGAAACCTCAGTCTCTGATTGAAGAATCTCTAATGTCAGAAAGTTATTATTTTAGGACTCTGATGAAGAGGAGAAAAATGTTCTCTTTGCTCCTGCCATTGTGTCATGTCATTTAGGAAGCTTCTCCAAACAACTCTATTTTTTATTTTTTTTTTTTAATGGGAAATGAAAGACACCGCAAAACTTTAAAAAAGTTTTCTTCAATATTAGTGAAAACGTATGTGTTCTCTAGAAAGTATGGTTAGTTTGGCTTTACTTCTGAAGATATCTGAACTGAGTGTGCTCTGGTTAACTCCAGAGCTGGAACTGGGTGAAGGGACACTGTAGGTAGCTGAAGTTCAAAATCAACTTCACAGAATTTGTGTTGTCTCTTGACTGCAAAGTTCCCTGAGGATTTCATGGGCTTTGCCAGTACAAAGCACAGACCTCAGCTGTAGTCTTTTATGCAGTTCAGATTTGCCCTCAGTCTTGGTACACCTCCCAAACTCATATCAATCTGGGGATGAAAACCTTAGATTCAAAGCCTAGATATAAACAAAGAGAGTATCTGTCCCTCCACCCTCTGTTTAGAAAGAAATACAATTACTTCTGTGTTAAAGATGTGATTCTCCCCAAAGAACAGAGACTCTTGTAGATTTTAATTATTAGTAACAATATTGGCCTGAATTCTCAAAACTCTTGTATTATGTGTCCATCCATGAGAGGTAACAAAGTTGCATGACATGCAGATGTCACTCAGCATCTCTGGCAGCCATAAAATTCAATTTTTGTTACTTTATGCCAATCCTCTGGGTTGTCATATGAAATTTATTTTGAAAAATGTC
>VWZN01002596.1:7665-22265 GCA_013396955.1 Regulus satrapa | reverse complement strand
AAAAGTTAAAACTCTGTTTTTTTTTTTTTTTTTTTTTTTTTTTTTTTTTTTTTTTTTTTTTTAATTCTAAATACCTTTCAGATGGCAGTTGAGATTAGAACATGTAAAAGGTTTGAGCTTGTATACTGGTGATTTGTTTCATATTTAAACTTTAATTTTATTAGACATGTCACTGTATCTTCTGCTATCCAAAATTTATGAAGAAAAATTTCAAGTGGAATATAGTGAAGTTGTTGGGTTTTTTTTTTGTTTGGTTGGTTTTTTTTGTTTGGTTTTTTTTTGTTTGTTTGTTTTTGTTTTGTTTTTGTTTTTTTTTTTAATTTCTCTCGGCACTTTTTATCAGTATGGAGTGATAAGACCAATATTAATGTCACTTTTTTGTCTCAGAAGGAGCAGAGGGATTCTGAACAGCTAACTATTCTCATAAATTCTCAAGTTTAAAAATCCCACAGCACCCCCCGGCCCATTAGTCTTGCCAAGGGTATTGTTTTTTGCACAGATTAATGCAGGATGTTGTGGTATTTGCTTTTGATGCATGATATACAAAGGATTTGTTGAGTATCTTGGTTTGATTTTAAGATAGTCACATTTATTTCTTGTCTAGATATCCACAATTTCAAAGTAAGAGAAGTGTCTGAAAGAATTTCTGCAGTCTTCTCTTTCACAAAGCGGAAGTAGGGGTAAGAAGAAGGATACAAGAAAAAGAACTTCTTCCCCTTGCTCACACAGGTTTAGCTGAAGTGTTAATTGTTCCTTAGCAATCAAGCTATGCTTTTATTGCCTGGTCCCAGAACTTAAATTTAATTTTCTCTTATCAGACATATACAATTTCAAATCCTAACTTGTAAGGCCTTGTCTACATGCTTGTCTAACTTGTTTGACTGCCTCCAAAGCTGAGCTCTGATGATGGGTTTTGAGTTCTGTGTCCCTTAGGGGTGTGAAGATATGACCCAGTCCTTGGTGCTACAGCTTGTCTGAAAGTGACTGAAAACTCAAAGAAATTAGTATTCTCTTTTAGAAAAGAAAAGCAGAAGGAATGTAAATAAAAGCAAAGAATATTCATTCATAATGAGTGGTGAATGCTTGCCAAAACTTTATCATGTTCCAAAATAGACATGTCTGTTCTTTCATGTATGTACAGCACTTTCACCAGCTTCACAACATGTTCTGGAAGGAACCAGCATACAGTGACTAACCCAGAAGCTTTTCTCTTCAGAATATCATGCAAGTCCATCTATTCGTCTTTTCCTTACAAAATGGGAACATGCTTTAATCATAATTGTTTACAAAATTACTTCCCTCTAGGAAAGAGACTCTTTAATGTTAACCTTAATAAAGCGATTACTGGATTGTTTGCAGTACAAATTAGAATTGAGCATGAATTGTCCAATCTAGAGTGATTTTCTTTACTCTAGTCGAAGATATGGTATTTGTGATGATGTCCTTATCATTCTCAATGCAGGTGTTCAACATCTTGTAGAATAAATCTGCCCAAATATGTTAGAGTTACATGTGCTAAAAGGCAGACAAAATATGCTTAATACCATATAAAATTACTGAAGAATAATTTACATGGAATAATTCTGCTCATATACTTGGCATATTCTGAAAATTTAACTGATGAAACTGGAAATCAGGCAGTACCACTGAATGTCCTCTTCAACCCCAGACATATCATTTTGCCTAGTTAGTCCTGACTGGAAAATGAGAAACTGTGTGGGGTTTTGTGCTTATTTTCATGTCACATTTTTATTTGAAGGTTTAAAGGGAGAAAATTTGTCATTTCCCTTGAGATTTTATTTTGATAATGCATCCTTCTCACTCTCAAAATCTACTTCCTGTTGTTTTGAGGAGAGTTGACTTTCCTTCCAGCCATTTCTTTTTGGTATTCCTTAAATGACAGAGCCCATATTTTCACTATTAAATCTGTTATACATGTAAACTCTAAATCTTCTGTCTGATTAATTATCAATCAGGTCTGTAATACCTGAATTTTAAGGTATTTTGTCTATAACTTGAGGTTTAATCATGTATCAGTCATATGCATCCCACATAAGCACAAAAAACCTTTTTGCTTTTTAGGAATCAAACTGCATCCTGGTTTTGCCCTTACAAAATAGTTACTAAAAAATGTGAAGTGTGCCATCGAAAAAGGGTGTCGCCAAAATAGTGGCTCTTAAGCCAAGTAACAATATAATAAAATTTTTCTGTTATGAATTCTTCCAAAATCACTGGAAACCATCACTATGTGCCTGGAGATGTGTTCTTTATACATACTATTCACTTTTTTATTTTCCAAATGAAAGCTTAGAGATAACCTACTGTGCATACCAAAGACAGATCTTTTCATGATAAAAGATTTTTTGCATTTGCTGGTCACCTAAGCATTTAATCCTCTTTTATATGGTTTAACAGGTATTTTCATGCTCTGTTTTTGCCCCTTTGGTAGAAACAAGTTCAAGAGGAAAACCTCCCTGGTGATTGGGAAATGCATCCTTGGGAACAACATGATATTTATTAATAGTTCATGGAGATATACGTACGTGTGTGTGTGTGTGTGTATGTGTGTGTGTGTTTTCTATGCAACTTTAAACTTTCTCCATTATAATTGATGATATTTAACACACAAAGAAATTACATTTTCTTCAACAACCAGTGACTGTTGAAATTGGACCAAATGTAACCTAACAGGAGTGACATTTCTCCTATCAGTGCAAGGAGAGGACTACATGTGTTCAGTTATGCTTGGAGTTTTCTCACATTGTGTCTTGCAGAGGGCTCACAGGGCTCATTTTGCACAGAGGAACAGAATTCTTGTCAAAGCTGTCCCTTAGACAGACTCATTTTTCACTCAGGTGCTGTGAACCTGCTGCATGTTGGGACAGCAGTTGCACCAGAGCCTGCAGGATGAACTGGAGGCCGTCTGGAGAAGTTTGATTGAATGTCTGAAAACATGGATTCATCATTTAAAGACTGTGAAGATTTCAGAGAGGTTGCTTGGCTGGAGTCAGTCAGTTCCTTAGAAAGAAAATGGAATAAATTTGTCATCAATTGATGCCATATTTGACACCATGAAGTCCAAGTAGTTATATCAGTTTTCCAAGACAAGTATCTACTTTCCATTCCCCTCATGCCAACTGATTTACTGAGTTATTCTGCAAGGCTGCGTGTGCACTTTAAAGTCTTTTTAAATATCACTAAATACCATCGTGTATTTAAAGACAGGATTATGGGCAGACTCTGAAGTATGTAACCTACCAGATTTTGCCTGACTACCATGCACTTTCTCTGACTTGTGCCGAACATTTGAATTTCTATTTACTAAATAATACAATTAAAAAAAAAAAATTTCCCTTTTTAACTCCTACCCATGGTATTTCTTTACCCTTGAGTTTCCTTGGTGTATTTGCTTTCAGGGTGCAGTTTATTTTCCCAGAATAGTGATGATTCAGACTTCTCTCAGACTTTCACTTCACCTAACTGTAATTCACTGCTTTCAGTGTTTAATAGCTATGGAGACAATCATACCTCCTGCTGAGATGCTGTCCATATGCTTCTAATGGCACTCAAAAGTGATGCTCATCATACAACAGCAGTTTGAATGGGCATCAAGAGCTCTGCAACGTGAGCAGACACAAACTTTGAATTAAAAAAGACAGGTCTTTCAGCGTGTAATGTTACATTCCCTAAATGTCGAATAACAATATTTTTTCTCATAATTCTGTTTTCCTGCTGAATTCCCACATACTAATCAGAGTGAGAAAGTGTGTTGAAATTGCTAGGAAGTGTAGGGTGCCCTAGCTTAAAATAAGTGCTCAGGAGCTCTAATTCTACTTTCTTCTATTCTCATATTGGAAAATAAAGATTATAAGGATGTTGATCTCTAAGTATTTTGTTAAGACATTATTTAATTAAAAAATGATAGTTATAAAATCCCACTTTTTAATGGCTCAGATTTGTCTATTTTCATTGACTTGAGCAGTTCTATTGACAACAGTGAAGATACATTCTAACAACAAAATTTTCTTGGAAGATTTTTAAAATCATATGTGGGTTTCAGTTCAATGAAAAATATGCAGGAGAGCGAAACACTTGATATCCTGTAGTAAGTCAGTTTATTGAATAATAATTTCTGTGCTTTTTAGCAATATGGGTTGTGTCAGCTTTTGCAGTGTTTGTGCAGTCATCTGAGAGAGCAAAAGTGCAGCTTTCTTCCTCCTGGGGCAGCATCATTGGTATGCTGGAGGTGACAGCTCAGCTGCAGACTGTGCTCAGGACAATGTCACTAAACACATTAAGCATCTACCCTTTTCATTAACAGGTTTGAAACAACCTGGAAGCACTGTTGACAAAGCTTATTGCAAATATATTCCAGAGATGAGAGCAGGCATTAGCACTGCTGGAAGTGAGCAGAGCACCGGATCTCTTTAACTATATTACCGGCCTCTACTACTGTTCTGTTCAAACACTTCATGGACTTTCACATTATTTACCCTCAAAAAGCTCTGTAGTGGCAGCTGTGCCTTTATCTCTGGTTTACATTAGAGGAAGTTAGAGTATAGGCAAACAACTTGCCTAAAGTTATACAAGAAGTATATAGTGAATAGAGAAGTTAAATAATAGATTAGTTCACTGTTTGTTAGACCTTTCTTCCTCATTAAATAGTTCTTGATTTTGTAGATGAAAGGAGTTATTTACTGTGAAATGTAGTGTAGAACACAAATTCTAATGCTTTTACAGGACTAATCACAACATAGTAGATGTATCTGAGAAATTGCTTAATGCAAGCTGGAATGCAGCAGGAATCATAGAAAGATTTTTCTTGGAAATGCATGTAGGCTGCCTAAAAATGGAAATTATTTGTGTGTAAATGATTCCCAGTAATATTGCGCACAGCTGTCAGAAAACTGGCTTGGTATGGAGCAGCAAACTCACTACAAGTGACTAGATTTGAAATGAGTAGGTAATGGAAAGCCTTTGCTCTTGGTTCACATTGTGCCACCACAGAAGTGTAATCACTGAGTCCTGTATGTGAAAAACTCAGAGATATCATGTGGATGGTGGAAAATATTTTGGTATTTACAATATGTTATTGCATACCAGAGAAACTGTGAGATAGTGAGATTAAGAGTAACCACTTGCCAGATAACATCATACCAAGCATCTTTACTGGGGTTGCACATGTTAATGCTTATCTCAGAACTATCCAGGGAGCTATCCAGGGAACTTATTTCACAAAATTTCCTCTTCCCTACATTCAGAGTGATTCAGAGACAGACAAGGGGGGAAGTCTCTGGTTATGGACTTGCCACAAGGCACCTTAGTGAAAAATTAGTGAGACAGACTGGATGAGACTAGAATAATTTTATATAATCATATACAAAGGATCTTGTGCCATCCCATAGAACAAAACACTCCAGGTTGCTTTGAAAAGCTATGTGATTTCCATTAGATCCAGCCATCTGATTTTTCTCAGGTTGCTATTAATGGCCCCATCTATCACAATCTAATTTGATATACAGTTCATCATAATTTCAGTTTATTTTGGGCTAGCAGAGGGTTTGCTATGGTGGAGTGTTGCTGGAGGGTACACTAGATGGCATTCTTGATAACTGTGCATTCCTCTATACTCTTACTGATGCTCAAATACGGTTTAGGGATTCCTGGAATAATTTCAGCAAGTGTGCTAAATTCCCCATCTGTGGCAGATGCTTAAATGCTACACATATAGCTCTGGCTGCATGTCACCTTCCTGGATCCAGGCGAGTGGATAACCGGTGTTTAGGCTCTGACAGCTCGTTAACTAGTCGTCATGGAATTGCTGGGTTACCTGCTCAGAGACAGGAGTCTCTGCAGTGCAGATCAGCCGCCTCTGCTGACTTCAAAGGGAGCAGGCCTCTTTGTGTTAGCTTCGGATCTGCCCCACTGCCTTTAAAACTTGTATCCCTTGAAAGCACTCCTGTGCAGAAGCCTGGGGCACACAATTATGATGACCTTCTTCATGATCTTATTGTAACATTCATCCTCTTTTGCCTTGTAATACTTGGCACCAACAAGTTGAATTTAATATTAGATAAAACGTAGCTTGAGGCAAACCCACTTCTGTTTACATTTTAAACTGCAGAGCATTCTTTGGGGATCTGTAAAAATAAAAGCCAACAGGCCTGATGTCCATCTTTGCAAGGCCCTTATCTACACATACAAATTAGCATAATCAGTGTTTAGAGTTCTTGAAGAAGATAAATCTATTGTATTTACATTTTTGTTAGCAATCCAGGAAACTTAATATAGGATTTGTTATCAATAAATATTTATGAATTCAAGATAATGTTTCTATCTGACACATACGTAGCAGTGAGGAGCAGGGAGGATTTTATGCTGCATTAATGTAAAAGAATGAACTACGATCAAAGTGTCTGTGTTAGTTTGATTCAAAATCTCTAAGAAGGAAGTAATCTGTCAGTCAAGAATTATTACTCACTAGAGGGATATTTATCAATCATTCTAACTGAAAAGAAAATCAAAGAGCAGACTAAATCTAAATATTCATCATTACTCTGGCTTCTGAGGTTTCAGATATGATTTCCTGGTCAGTGGCAGTTTTTTTCAAATAAACCACTACAAGGCACAAGTAAAAGAGTCTGTTGATGAAAACAGCTTCTTGTGTCTGTTCTTTATAGTCATCAGACTATGATCATCAAGCATGATCTGAAGTTTTGAATCACTGAGCCGAAAGAGATCTTAAAGCTTCATCTAGTGCATATGCATGCTCTAAAACAGGATGTAGTGTTTTTAATCTGTGATATAACTCCTTCTGACCAGCATTTGGTCATCACTGTTTGCATAGCATTTTCAACATATGTTAAAACTAACAAAATAAACAATCTAATCCCGTGAGATATGTAAATATTAAATATGTTGAACATTAACTTGAACATTCAGCTGAGCAAAGTGGGGAAGGAATGCAGAATGTTGCAGTAGTATTTGTTTTTCATTAAAGGAGTTGTTTTATATGCTATAAAACTATTTTGGTGTTGGTATACTGTATACAATCCTTTAAATTTATGTTCCACCTAAATTTTCCTAGTCTTCTATTTGATTATCCCTGTTATTAATTTTCCATTTACACCTATTTAAACACACTTTTAAACTGAGGTCAGTCATGGTGTCATATGTAACTAGTTCAGCCAAGCAGCTTGGTGAGCACTAAAAATTAGTCACAAATTGACAAATAATGTCACCTGGGTTTTATTTGTGTAACTGTGTCATCTTTTGTATTAATGCACAGGGCTACACCTTTCCTTATACTTCCTTTTGCCTCTGCATTTTAGACTTCAGAGTAAGTTGGAGGGGGAAAACCCACAAAAACTTAAGCAAAACTGCCCAAATTGTTTCAGTGTTCTATTTTAACAGAAAATGGTTTATCCAGCAAAGATAACTGTTTTTGAAATATATACAAATATGCTTTAGTGTGTGCAGCATTTGAAATTACTCATCCGATGGCACACTTCAGTCAAAGGTTGATGGTGAGTTGTTCATATTGTCTGTGGGCATCCTGTCTGTGTGCCATGCTCAGCACAAGCCCATTGCAGTAATAAGTAGCAGCCCCAAATATAAAAATATTGATTTTTCTGAGTTTTTCACTATGTGTACTTTGTTCTACATGCCTAAGCCTTTGGTCATCTCTTTCATATGTGACACCATTTCTGTTTCCTTGTTGGATTAATTCCCATGCCAACATCAGCTCCCAAGACGAGCTCATGAACTGGTGCAGCACAAACACTTGTACATACAGAATCTATGAGTCAACCCTTATTGACATACTAAGCAAACAAATATTGGCAGAAAGATAAAAGCAATAGCAAGTACTATCAAACTGAATTACTGGTTTTGTTCTAAATAAACAAGCATTTTGTCATGGCCTTTTCCAGTTTTAATGTCATTTATTAAAAAAAAAAAAAAAAGTCAGTAGAGGTACTCTTACTCCCCTGAAAGATCACAGAGGCATTATAATGACCCAAAGATGAATGTCAGGCTAATAACAAACCCCTAACTAGGTGATCTTTAATTGATTTGAAGTTTCATAATGAGGTTTCACACAGCTCTGTATAGTGTGTAGCTGAATGGAGTTGAGGCACACACAATTTTAAAAGAGCAATTATAAAAATTCTTTGTCAGAATGCAATATTCCCTGTAAAAGATGAGGAGCTGCTTCAGTGCTGTCAACAAATTTCTGCATGATTTTTATATTAAATATATTAAAAAGGTACAAGTGTATGTATGTGTGTTCATATACAAAGAGATGCATATAAACTTATGTATTCATATGTATGTATACAACGATACACATCTATTCATATATGCATCTCTTTAAATAAATATATAAAGTTACAAACATGCACACTTATGGTATCTTTATACATTATACAACTGTATATCCATAGAGAAGAAATCAATCCAGCCATGGTTTGAATACAGGGGATTTATTTTTTTTTTTTTTTTAAGCGATGATGTGAAGCTAATTTTGATTAGAGGTACAAAAGAGGTCAATTTTGTATTCCTTTCTGTGCCAGGAAAGGCTAATGTGTAATTATGTTATGCTTTTAGTGTCTCTTTAATATAAAATCTCATTGGAAGAGAAAAAAGGTTCAAATAAATGTTACTTTACTTAGGCTCTCAGCGAAAATAATGGTTTTCACAGTTCATTTGCTCTTGGTTTACTTCATACAGCTGTGCATGGGAATCAGGTCTGCAGGTCATTATACAATCTTGATGTTCACAGCTGAATCATCTGAAGAGATTGATTGAAAACATACTTCACCTTTGATGTGGGTTTTTTCCCTTTGAGTTTAACTTCATATTTAGTTCATTATGGTATTCCTGGAATGCTGAGTCTTTTTGACATTCATATACCCATGAGGGCAGCAAAAGATCTAGTTTGCACTAATAGATGCAAATAATATTTAACATACTGTACTTAAATAAATCTCAGACTACTGTCTTAAATTGATAAAGTCAAAGAAATATAAATAGAAAGCAACTCTGGATCATATTGGCATGAAAAATATAATAGCACAAAGATTTAAGTGTTGAATTTTGACCTCAACTTTGCATTATACGCTGTTCCTGGATGAAGTCAAAAGCTTAATGTTAGGCTTTATTGTATTCATTAGCAATCTTTCATTTTGTACTGGCCTTGCATGTCAAGGAAAAACACATTAAAATGTGTGTTATGCCACTAAGAGATGATGTAAATCTTTATTGAGTCTTTACCTCTTTTCACTTTGAAGACTGATTAATCCCTTCAGTTTTCTTCTGTGGAAGAATGAATAGGCCACACAAGAGCCAGAGGGATGTGACTAAATCATATAATCTCTGACCAAAAAGTAGAAGAAGCATCACAGCTGAGGTAGATAGACATGGTAGAGGTAGAAACGTGACTGACCGTGGTGAAATGTACAGGCTGCCCAGAGAAGTGGTGGATGTCCCATCCCTGGAAATGTACAAAGCCAGTTTAGAACAGCTCAGGGGCCCTGAGCAGCCAGATGTAGTGGATGGCATCCCTACCCATGGCAGAGCAGCTGGCACTAGATGATATCTGAGGTACTTTCCATCCCAATTCATCCTATGGTACTATGATTTCTCAGGTGATTTTTCCCTGTCTGATAATGGTGAATCAGCTATTACTTTGTCTGTTCCTGTTTTGCATAATTAAGCATAGATTGTATTTGTGAACTCTACATGGGTACACGATTGAAAGAGATTGGATTATTAAAGAAGATAGAAATGACAAGGAATACTGATTTTCTGTGCTCACACCTTCTATCTAAAATATATACTGGATTTCTCACAAGAGACACTGATGTGTGGTATAATGCTTGCTCTCATCATAAAGATCAGGATATGGCTGACAATCTTTGAAACTTTGTGTTCAACCTCAAGCAGATTATCAGCCACAGCCACTTCCATGTTCTTTGTAAATGGCATCTGGATAGGGCACAGCCTGAGTTTGAGTCTCTTTTCAGCTTCCAGGAATAGTTCAATTCCTCCTAGCTTGTCCTCAGGCAAATGCAATAACCACAGAGCACCAGGTAACACTGGCAGCTGGGGGAGGAAAGCTAAATTCCACATGCTTGTTGAAGCTTGTTTTTGTCACTTTTCAGAAAAGAATGCACGGAATTTTAAACAGAAAGTACAGATGAGTAGCTACTAAGTTGCCAAGTCAAAAAGGATGTGTCATTCTCAGAGGAGTCATGATGACTTTTCTGGTTTCCTTCTGGCCCAAAGAACCTTAGTTATTTTATGCATAGCCTATTACCTCTGACTGCTGACCTAAGGTGAAAGAAATCCCTTTGGTAGGGACAAGAATTAACTCTCATCTCCCACTTCCTGGGGAAGCCCCATGTTTTAAATCAATGGTTTAATCGCACTGTGTCCTCTTCAGAAATTCAGTAGCTGTGAAAGCACTCCATGTTTTCTGGGGATCTGATGTGGCCTATACACATAAATTCTACCCTGATAATGTGTACCGAGCCAGGAGGGCCCTGAGGGGAATTCATTGAAGAAAGGCAGCCAGGTCTTCAGAGGGAGCCTTACAGTGCAGAGCTCGACAGTGCAGCGTTCACCCATGTCAGAACACGAGCTCCTCTGCAGTTGTGCACGAGTTAGGCTCTTCAGAAACCTTAAGGTCACAAAATGCAACAAATGTGAAGAGTTGGTTTCTTTGATGGTTATGTGGCATTTGAGAAGGGGCTTTCAGGAACTCCATTTTGGTTGTAGTTTCCAAAATGTCAACCTTTCCTCTGATAGGTGCCTATATCCTTTTCTTTTTGCTTGTTTTTGGGTTTGTATCCAACCTTAAATCCTAGGCTAGATAACATCTTGCCCCTGAGCATGACTTGTGTGTTCTTGTACCCACTAAGGTGAACTTGAGTAAGAAAGGGCCCTCAGTTACCTGTCAGTTCTCTGAAGAGCTGGCTGGTGCTCAGCATATAAGCTTTACAGCAGTTTAGCCATGAAAGACTTTGAAAGGAGGGTTTATTTTGTCTTCTGAATATATGCAATGCATTAAAAAAAAAAAAAAAAAAAAAAAAAAAGCTGTGTGTGATGCAAGCTCTCTATCAGCAGGTCAATGGTCAAGGTGATGAGGAATATAATGGTAAAAGCAGATACTCTGAATCAGGTCTTATTTCCAGCTGCAGGTAAAATCTTATCATCAATTAGAAACACGTGGCTGTCAATTCAGAGGAGGCCAGAACTTATTCTTGTAGTAATGTCAGGCATAAATATTTAGCTAACATATACAGCACTTCGTAATTTAACTATAAACTTAAAAGCTTCACTGACGTTAAGATGGACTCTTCATAAGTAAGCAAAGTATTTTTTTTTAATTGTAGAGATCATATTTTCATAGCAATACTTTTATCTTATATGCTCATCTTTGTAGATCTTGCTTTCTCCAAAAGCAGGAAATTATTCTGATAACAAAAAAAAAAAAAAAAAAAAAAAAAAAAAAAAAAAAAAAAAAAAAAAAAAAAAAGACTGCATTTATGCAAATAGTACATATAAAACAACTTCCTTTGAAGATACAAGATAAATTATCGGGCAGAAGAAGACATTTAGACATCTTAAGTGCTGGTTAAAGAATTAGTCAGGAATAATGCAATAACAAAATATTTTTTATCAGCTCTTTTGTATCAATTCAAGAAGTGGCATGTGTTGTTCCCTGGAGGAAACTACTTGCTTGTGGCTGGAGAGTGTACTTTTCAGGGGAATAAGAAGTTCATTAGCCAGTGCATTTTTGCACTGCTGCAGGCATGAGTGGGGGACCTGCTTCTATCAGTGGCAGGACAGCTGCTGATGCTAGACAGAAGCTGGAAATTCTCATGTGATTTAAGATCTTCTTCAGGTGTGGAGATACCTGGCGGGAGAAAACGTGTGAGGTGTAGTTAGGCCCAGATCTTCATATTTCAATCTGTTTACCAAGATAGTGGGAAGAATCTGAGGCCCTGGTATAGAAAAGTCTCTTGAGCTCTGCTTTTGCAAGTAACTCAGCTTTCAGCTTTTGTAAAAGTGCAGCAGAGGAGACACTGCACAGTCTGGAGAAGAGGGTTTGCTGTCCCACCAGACAAATACTCAATAGCTTGTGGGAGATACAAAGCACCTGATACAGTCAAAACTGGTATATTTTCAGGAAACAGAAATACCTGAAGGAGCAGTCCTTGTGTTCCTGATATAATACTGATCTGATATTCTCACTGCATTAGGAGCACAGGTTTTTTTCCAGCCCTTAATATAAGCTTCCAACATACTGTGGGCAATGAAGTATAGCCACGATGAAATCCAGCAGCATACTCCAGCAAACATAATAGCTAAGCATAGACAAATTAGAACAAATTGTTAACAACTCTCTGCAGATGTCCCTACTTTGCTATATACAACAGCTTCCCATATTTGAGGCATCTTCAAATGAGGTGGGTTTGTTTACAACATTTTAACTAAACACTTTGCTTGACACTGGGCATTTCCCATTATGGTCAGTATTCAAATATGGAAATATCTTTGTACTTACAGGACTCTGATGTTGTTGTTAGAGTTTTGGTTGGTTTGGTTTAAAAAGTAATCGTAATAAATTATATTTTTGGAAAATTTTTATTTGATTCACCAATTCCTCACCTTTAAAAATATGTTTTTAGTGAGATTTTTTTCCTACAGACATCAAAAACTATTCGACTTGTTAAAACTCATAGTGCCTGGGAGGCACTTCCAATCTACTGTATGAGGCATTTCTGTACCAGATTGCATCCCCACAATTTATTTTAATAGCTCCTGATATATTTAGTCTTCATGAATTTCCTGAATCCTATTTTGAACCTAAATACATACGTATATTTAGGGAGTGTAAGCTGCTTGTAGCAATAAATTTAAATAATTGTGCTTTGATCTCTCTATCTGATCTATCTATCTGTCTATCTATCTGAGCTGAGTACAGGGTAAGACCCCAAGTTTTTCATGTTTGGTATGTGAGGTTTTACAAGACAAATTGGAACCATGCTAGAATGTGTGGTAAGACTGGCAGTGGTGTAGCCATATAAAAACCTATGGTAAAAAAATTAAGAATAATTATATAACTTCTGCATGAAATGTCAAAGGTTTTAAAGAAGAGATTTTGAGATTTAATGCAACTTCAGCCTCTTTAGTCTGTTTGCAATCATTGTCAGAATTTGTGTACATACAAATTTGGTGTTTGGCCACCTGCACTACTTTACAAAAGGCAGGAACCTGTCAGTGTGTTATACTCTGTCATGTAAACTTCATTAAATTTGTTCACTTCAAAACCCTGTCAGATGTACAAGGATTATTTTACAAGTTCATTAGTGATAAAAAACCAAACTGAACTCTGTCTTACCTAATAATTGGAAATAATTAACATTTCTAACTGTATTAACTGTAGAGTGTGTTTTAAAAGACAATTAATGGCTTTTCTGTGCTGCTAATCCTCCTCCAAAAGATTAGTTCTGATGTTCACTCTTTCTTCTCTTTCCTCAGCTTTAAAAATCTCACACAGTTTTTTGTTTGTTTGTTGTTTTTGGTTTTTTCCCCCCCAGGAAGCATCACCACAACTACACAACACATTTTCATCATTCACCCGTATTCCCCATCATGAGGTTTTACCAACTGTGTGAAAATAAACAGATGGAGCACTAGAAAAAGTAGAAGAGAAGATAGTTCTCACCTGATGACAGTGGTCTGTCTCTGATTTTTGAGATTTGTATAAATTCTGCCTTTAAAAAGTGTAAAACCAGATGAACGGCTCCATCTTACTGGCTTGAACACAGTTGTATTAGATAATTATTTTATCTGTGTATGCCTATAGCTATCAAAAAGTAATATTCTGTATTCCTTCAATGAGAGCAAGACTGGCATTTAAAAATAAAATCTCTTTATAGACAAAGTAATTTAAAGAGACACTTGCATAATAGTTAGGTATGGGGTAATAATTTGCTTTGAAAGCCACATTTCAAAGAGCCAAATAGCTAATATTTCATGAGTTTTTAGGCTCCACAATTTAAACCAGAAAATATTAATTCCACTTCACAATAGTTTTTTAGTAATCTTAACATTATCAAGATTTCAAAGAAGGAGGCTATTGATTTCTTCCTCTGAAACTTTTACAGTAAGTCATCTATTATAGGAAAGGTTCCAGAGTAGATACAAGCTCAGCAGAAAAATTATAGGATCATTTGATTCCTCTTGTTTCCTTAGGAATGCTTCTCACAAAAATTGCATCTCAGTCAGAGATGGACAGTCCAGGGAAGAATCATTTAATAAAAAGTAGCCCTCAAGGATCAGAAACATTCTGACATATTGGTGTTTTCCTAAATACTCTCACCAATGCCTGCAGCTGATTGCTTTAATAGGATTTTTTATAAAGGATAGATTAAAAACTTTGTTTGTCGAAAGTGGCAGTGGTCAGTTCTGTGAAGTTAAATAAATCCTCTCTACTTCATTTATTATATAACATCCATGCACTATATCATTAAATTACATTTTAAATAAATAAGTAAATATTTTAAAGTGGATCCCATGAGATAGAAGAT
>VWZN01002594.1:2165-15198 GCA_013396955.1 Regulus satrapa | reverse complement strand
AATAGTATCTGCCAATACAAAAAGTAGAAATGTAATTTTTCCCCCAGTCTGTCACATGCAATACGGCAAATATTTTGTTCATGGAACTTCCATTAAAAAAATTATCAGTCAAAGAATTCAGCTTCTCTTAAAGCAAATAAATAAATAAATCCAAATTCATACTAGACCATGTTCTCCTGTACTGATGCATCAGTGTAGGAAGCCTGATGGAGGTGATAAGGTAGTTTGTCATGTGCTTTTAACTTAAGAAGCAACATCATTCTTGCCTTCACATTTATCATGAAAATTTCAAGGTGTAAGATATTTGCTAGGAGATGTTATAAAAAGATTAGAGTGGGGAGTTTTCTGCACAATTAAGTGAATGAAAAGCAAGAATATGCTGGTTTTACAGAAGCTAAATTTGATTACGTAACAGAAACATAATTTTAGAACATAGTAGATAATTATTCTATTCAGTATGGAAGTGGAGAAACCTCAGCAGAAACTGCAGGTTATTTTTGACATTCAGAAGATAAAAGATTGATACAGGAGACCTAAAAAAAAAAATTCGGTATACAGAAGTTTGCTGTATGATTGATATGATCAACTACTCCCTATAGCTTTAGAAAACATACAAAATTAGAACTACTGTTTGGCTTAAAGGGTTAAGAGCTATACATTAAATATTATGAATAATTTTATAACTAAAGGATTTTTATGTATTAGATATTGTTTTATGCAGAATTTTGTGGCATTTCTGTCACTAGAAAATTTTCATTCTAGGTTAAACTAACTTTTGAAGAGATGGTTGGATTTCATTTGACTTTTATTTGTTACAAGAAGTGTGAATGTCCATAGCACGGACACTCAGTGTGAAGGGATTGGTCCCATCCGGTCATGTTGGGGTGAGAAAGCAAAGGTGAATGTATTGCTTGTGACAGTATTTTTAAGATTGCTTGACCTAAAATCTTTCACTACAAGGAAACCCACAACTAAATTAGAATCATGAGAGCTCTGGAAGTTATATGCAATGAATTAGAAAAGCAATGGTGCCTAATCTATATAGCATTTATTCATCATAATGCACCTGTTGCCTTTGCTTTTGTAGAGCTCATGCTGTGTCCCCTTTCCAGCCTCTACACTTGTTTTTCCTTTCTGAGGGAAGAAGGAAAGGAGAAAATAGGATGTGCTTGAGGGTCTCATACAAACCTAGGACCAAGGATGATCAGGAAAGCCAGGAAATATCCCTGAGCCCTACAGTTTAGTGGTAGGCTGAGTGCCTTAATTTTAATAAAATAAAGGGCTATTTAGAAGCCAAGAACTTAAAATACTGTGCACCACAGAGGAAACAGAGCTGAATCAGTTATGGACTCCCATAGTAAGGCAATAAAATGAAAATTGAATGTANTAATTATTAGATGTGCTTTTAATGTATATTACTTCATATATATATATATATATACACACACAAATAATTTTTCTAAATTATTTGTATTTATACTGTGTTCCTAGTTACCTGGTGGTACCTGTGGCTAGAAGAGCAGGGTTCTCTGCCATCACTGACATTTTAAAGAGTTCCGAAAGAGTCTAGTCTCACTGCAGACAAAGATGCAGCAATTACTGCAGCCAAAATTATGAGACAGAATGGAATTAAAGTCTGTTTCAGACATTAAGTTTTATCTTACTACCTGGGAGGAAGAGGGAGCACAACTATTTAGAAGACTTTTGGTGATTTTACATGCATATTTGAAAAGCGCTTCTCCAGGGAAGACAGGAGAAGAGAAAAAATTAAGCTGTTTGGATATTTTCTGAACATGCTTCGTTCTTAATTTCCCTGTTTCCTTAGAGATTTTGTGTGCCTGTTGTTTCTTTTGGCACTGCCCTTCTTCCTTAGTCCTGGATGCTATTGGAAGAGGTCTAATTTCTTCTGGACAAAAAGTATTATATTAATTAATAGTATTAATGGGAAAGAGAACATTGTGCATTGATCAGAAGGTCTGGTTCAGCATGCTTGTGCATCATACCTTTTTATGTAGTTGTGCTGCTACTCACTTCTAGCACTCTACCCTCCATTTTTCACATTACTTTTAAAAGAGATGATGATAAACCATTGGAAGGCAACTGTATTTCAAGATTTTTCCATCATTAAAATTTTCACCAAATAAAACATAAACATTTCCAATATTCTGTAGAGGCACTTGAATCTTCTCTCTACTCTATAAGGTTTTTTTTTTTTATGCCAATTAAGGGATTTCCATTGGAGAAAGGCAGTTCCTGGTTCCTTCATTCTGCCTCCTATTATGCCTCACTCTTTTTCTAGAACTTTGTCACCTTCTTTCTTCTGTCAGAGAAAGACTGACTTTTATTGACTTCATTTCTCTGTCCTTTGTGCTCTTTAATGAGTTTTTATACTTCATCCTCTTTTACTTAGTCTTTTGAATTTTTAATAGTTCCTTTATCTGTTACCTACAGCTTAATTTTTATTTGCATTCAAAGCTTATATCTGGTATTAAACACAAGGTTTTTATGTTTGTTTGTTTGTTTTTCGCAATCAGTGAATCAGATTTATGCTGTGACCCTATACTTTACATAAATTATTTTCTTGAATATATGTCCGGGGTATATATTGTGCTCTCACAAATCTGCTTCCACTTGTCCAAAGTTAAATCTTGTACTGCCACCCTGACTGTTCCTTATAGATCTGCAATCAACAATTCTTGTTTGTCTATTCCAGGGCTCTTATTTTCTCTACATCCAGGCTGATCTTACTGATTCTTTTCTCAGTGTGTGTCATGCTGTCTTTGCTTGTGTTTCAGCTCTCTTGAGGAACCTTGCCAATATCCACTGTATAATTTTGTCAGTCCTAATATCAGGCTCCAATTATACCTCCTGTCTTCTCATCACAAAAAATATTCCATAGTTCTAAAATGTGCGTGGGTTCCTGTTTCTCTTCAGAAGTAAATGCAAAAGGCTAGGTATGTTTAGATTTGAGTATTGTAACTGACTTCTCTGGTCTGGTGAGTACTAGGAGATTTTGGGGGAAAAAAAAGGAACAAAAAAAAAGAAAAGCTCTGTAAATCCTTCACTTAACTGTTTGTAATAAACTGTTTATGATAAATATTTTTAATATTTGTGACTTCACAGAAAATAGATTTTAATTTCTTTTTTATGATTGTTTCCTTGTATGCCTATCTATATATACCCTGATTTGAATCCAGTGCAACTTCTTCACTTCTTGGAGCACAATGATAAAAAGCTGTCATATTAGTTTCTAATCATTATGGCACAAATGCGAGACACCAAAACATAAAGGTTTTACTTGATCATAATTCCCTGCTTGCATGGGGTTTACAATGTGAATCTGACCGGTGTAATTGATATTCTGTTCATATAAAAGGCTTAAAGAATCTTTTAACATGTAGCTGTTAGGATGTAGATATATTGAAGATGTATATTGAAATAGTTAAAATAGCTTCATACAAAAAAAAAAGAAGTGTGTCTCTAAAATTCTAGATAGTACTAGTAGTGTATTGCTCTATAGTGCTTTCTTCTGTTAATGCCCTTCTTAATTTTATGTATTTGTCTCCTTTTGTTTTTGAAAATCAAATCTATGCTGTGTTAATGTGACGAAGGAAGGAAATTAAGAATAAAGTACTACAAATGAAGTGCTTTTAAACAAACTAATTAATTACATGTACAAATGCATTGACTAAGTTTGGATTTTCAATTAGGTAACTAATTATGTTGAAAATGGCATAGCATATTTAAATAGATGCCAGTGCCTCTGGCTCATCCAGTTCTCTCTAAGCTGTTATTTAAGTACACAGCTAATTCTCTTGCTTTTAGGTATCACCTGTTATAATTTAAAAGCATGGTTGCATGCCTAATTAGACATATAATCTTGATGTTTACATAAGCAAAATATGAATTCTTTGTATTAATTTAAGGTGCATTTTTCTATGTCACAGAAAAGCTGTCCATCAAATGCTGTGCAAAATATCTGTTTAGTAATGCAGCATTCTTTAAAAAAACCCAGAATTTCTTACTATAAATTACAGAATTCGAACTGGGTTTGCTTGTATAATGTCTAGCAGCTATCTAGTAATTACTTTGTAATCAGTCTTTTGATTAGCCTCTTAAATCTGGTTCTAGCCTCATGTGATCTTTCAGTGTATTTTTTTATGCAAAAAAATTTTGACCTTCCCATATTAAGAAAACTTAGCGAGTTTTTTTTTTGTTGTTGTTGTTGTTTGGGTTTTTTTGGGTTTTTTTGTTTTGTTTTGTTTTTTAATAGCATAGAGAGTTATCTCTGAGAAAGAACACAGATTCAATCTAATTGCCAAAGGTAAAATGAGATGAGTAATGTCACCAGCATATGTTTATGAATCATGCCACCAGTTTCTTAGACATTTTTCCAACTAATAGATACATTTTGCATGGGAACATAACATTACTGGTTTGTATTTTTTGAATTTTCCTGTTGAATTCTAAGACATGAAGACCATATTTCTGTTAAAGAATAGCAGAGTTGTCAGATCAGAATTAAAGGTAGATTCAGAGATTTTTTTTTTAGCAGAATTTCTGTATATTAGCGGCCAGATAAACTGATTCTAAATAATAAATATCCCTTTTCATAGCCATTTATTTTAGCAGTCTTCCAAAGAAAAATACAGTTTGCTTGCATTCACACTAGCAGGAGATAATTGTATCAGTCAGTTAAGGTAACCCATTTAGGATCCTATGTACCTATGCACATGTGAGAATTTCTTTATAAAATACACAGTAATGATTGCTTGTACAGTAGGTGGTATTTTCATTCTTTTAGAATGAAGACAGGCACTCATTTAATATTGGTATTTTTTAGCATTCTATTTAGGAGAGAGGCTGAGGACAATATTTGGATTTTGAAGTTGTTCTATAATTACATAGGAACACCTTCTGTATGAATTGCATAAGAATGTTTAAAAAACTATCATTACCTTTAGCAATTCACAGACAGTGCTGAAAGAGTAAGCATCTGATACAGATTCCTCTCTGTAAAACCCAGCTTTTTTTTTGGTGAAATCTCTTTGATTTCATATTTACCATTCTGGGAAAATATAATAAACTAGTCAAGATAACGTTGGGCAGAACACACACCGTTCAATAAAAATGAATTGCATCATAGTATTTAAAATAAGGTGCAGTTAAAATTTAATAATACTTTAGATAGTTTTGTTAAATGCAGCCTTGGAGTTTTAATGGAGCACTCATTCTGTTTACAATTTTGCCCCCAGAGAATAGATCCAGAGCAGCTCTTTTGTTTGTTGGTGAACAGCATAAAGAAAACAAAGTTCATAAATCATACTGACCGAAAACATCAGTCCTGGTTGCTGTTTAATGAGGCTTTAATCCGTTTTGAACAGTTAAGTTTTTGTTGCTTTTTGGATTTTTTTTGCTTAATGTAATTTCCTTTTTCTAAAATTCCTAGGGGATGGAAAGAGGGAATATGGTTAGAAGACTAGCATGTGTTCTATCTAGTTTTTACGGGAAGTAGAGGTTAGGACATTTTTTTTCCAAAAGATTTTTCAAATAGAGATTTATTTTTAATAAACCTTTTTTTGAGCTAAATCATGATAGAGCAGGACTATCACAGAATCACAATTATGGTTGAGGTCAGAAGTGACCTCTAGAAACCATCTAGTCCAGCTTCCCTGCCCAAAAGGTTGCCCATCTCCATAAGTAAAGAAATATTTGTGGAGCAGCCACAGTGTTCTGCAAGAATGAACAATTATATGAAGTCTCTGTAGAAGTTAACAGGTAAAAGGATTTGGCACAGTCCACAGGATTATGAAATAAAAAATAGAAATACTATGGTGAGATGTGTTGGGAGAACGGTACCCCCGCAAAATGCTTAAGTATTTGGCTTTAAGTAACTGCTGTAGAGAAAAATGCTAACTTTTTATCAGGTATTACACTTGTTGAATATTTATTGTATTACACAAGCCACCAGAAAAGATGAGTCATCAACTTCTCATGTCCTTTTCCAACAAATTTCATGAGATGGTTATGACTAAACTGTTTAAGCTAGAGATTATAAAGGCAATCTCCTCAATCACAACAAGTTCAGTGTGCTTAGTGCTACATTTACTTTATTATTTTGTAGGGTTTTTACACATGCATACGTACATGCATACATATGTATTCCCCAGAAAATATTAACATCATAGGGTAAAACCACGATGATGATGATGATATATTGAATTCAGAAAATGATTAACCAAAACTTTTTTTTTTTTTTATGGTGTTCTGCAGGAAATTTTACTCAATAGGATTTTCAGAAAAAAAAAAAAATCTTTTTTTCTCTTAATTTGCTAGAAGTCTTCTCTCAAATCCTCTTTAAAACAAAAGCAATTACCTTCCTTTCTTTCCTCCCTTCCTCATCTTTTTGTAACAATCTGTGCAGAAAATAATAGATAACTTAGGCCTTCTTGATAGATTATTTTAGTATTTAAGAATATTGCTGCTAGAGATCAACTGTTAATTATCTGTGGTGAGTTTTCTAGAAATGGTTCAATTGCATTTGGAAAAAAAAATCACATAAACATCAGTATTTTTAAATGAATTTTCCTCTAAAAACCTAGATTGGTTTGGCTTCATGAATGCATCTCTTACGGTTGACTGGCTTAATATTCATTGTGTCAGCTGCATTTCGAAGGTTATTAAGCCTGACCTAGATTTCATTGCTGTATAGGTTAATCTGTTCTGTTATCTTTTTTGTGTATGTATGTGTTTTAGCTCACACCAATTTCTACTTTCAAGTTAGCCATTTGGATAAGGAAGACAATTACTCTTTTTAAAATTTAATTTCATACCCTTTTTTCCTTTGTGTTGTGTCCTATTTGAAAACAGTTATCCAAGGATGAACAGGGTAAAAATAGTGATGTAACATATCCTGGCATCATGCTTCACTAATTTGCTACAGGAACAGTCACCAGAGGAAGTCAGATCTTTATCTCTCACCCCACTCCATGCAGAGAAGACAAACTGAGATGAAGAGGTTAATAAAGAGAGATTCAGTTAATAGACAAAAAATTAAGATAGCAGTCAGATGACAGGAGGACATTGTCGAAAATGCATCTATTCCCACTCTGAAGAGTAGACAATCCTTTTTCTGGAGGGATCTCATCCTGCCTTCTGTTTTGAAGTTCTATTCTAAATAAAGTGTAAGATTTTTACTTTAGTATCTTTATGAACAAAACTGGTATTTGTTTTCTCTCATTAAATTTTAGATTTTATTTATTTAAAAAATGCTTTCTCATTTAATTTTTTGGTGTTTTGAGTTCTTTTCAACTGAAAAAGCACTGCCTAGGCAGCCCTAGACTCTGAATTATGCTATTTTTATCCACAAAACTGACTTTGTACATGATTGTACTGAAATTTATGTATGGGCTAATTCTCCCTCTATCCAAGATATGACCCTTCTGCTAAAGTCCATCCACTGAGGCTCAGTTCCATGCTCACATTTAATTTTCAATCACTCAGACTTTCTTCCTTTTTTGTATCTAGTAGATTTTCAATGATAAAAGCACCCAGAACATTTTTCTCTAAAACATTCAGTTCTGTTCATCACATCCTTTGAAAGAATGAAGCAGCAGATGTGTTGTCTCAAACCTTTATTTAATTAATTTATTTAACTTAGTATTTTTAAGGGTGCACTTTTTATTGAAATACATTTTCATTTTTCATCTATTCTTTTGGAAATTGTTGCCATAAAATACAAATGAAGCTGGAAGAATGAGCTAATCAGTTCTCTGACAAAGAAAAAAGATCAAGTATTTTCTAACAAATGTTTGTCTGTCTTATTCTTTTAAACCTTGTCAAAAGTTATTCTGCAACCTCCACGGAAAGACTATTCTAGTGCTTTGCTATTTGTATAGCCAGAATATTTTTCATAGTAATTCATAATAGTAAATTATGTTAGTGAAAATTAAACAATTAATTTCTTTTGCTTCCAAAGTTATTGAAAAAATTTATCACTGTTCCTACTAAAATATTTTATACAGCACTATAGTTTATATGAGATGCTTCTTGCACTTAGTCTAATTTTTCCAGTAGTAAGAAAATAGAAAGGCTTTCTATTTTTCCTCACAGATGTTATTTTTCCCAGGATAACCCTGCTTCTTCTGAGGGGAATTTGAAGAGAGGGCAGGTGCATAGGGACACTTTTCGGTGTTATCATCCTGGCTTTGAGCAGCATCCTAACTTAAGGCTGACGATGTCTTTGAATAAACATTTTGCTGGACTCTTTCTCCATGGGTTTGATCACGTTTCAAGCCTTTTGAAACCTGTATCATCCAAAACATTGGGTGTGCTATGGGACTTTGTCAGCGACACGGACAGGGCCATTGAGTGCACCTCAGCAGCTCTGCTGACGGCACCGAGCTGTGTGGGGTGGTCAGCATGCTGGAGGGAAGGGATGACACCCAGAGGGACCTGCACAGGATTGATTGAAGGGTGGGTGTGTGCAAACCTCATCGAGTTCAACCAGGCCAAGTGCAGTCCTGCACCTGAGTCAAGGTAATCCAAAGCTGCAGACACTATTCAAGATGAGACACATCACAGCTCTTTTTATTAACAAAATGGTGGTATCTCATTTTTTTCCCTGCCATTCTTTACTATAAATGACAATGGATTTGTCTGCTAATATATATTAAGATAATCTTTGTTCAAACTAGCAATAGTTTTCCCAATTGTACCTTTACTGTGTAGTAAAAATTAGATCAGAGCACATCCCTGTGTGCGTAAAATTGGGACATGGCTTTATTTAACTTTTCCCAGAAGCATTGTTTTACCTGCATTCTACATCTCTTTTAGAATATCCCTTCTTTTCCCTATTCTGGATTCTCTCTGTTCGTTTTCACTTTTTCTTAAATCGTGATACTCTAGCTAGGTCCTAGGCAACTGATAGAAAATCAGATGAATTGTCCATTTCCTTCATGTTTCATGTAAAACACTTTTCATAATACATCGCTGTATTACATCTCTCAAGTGTACTTATCTTTCGTTGACATTATCTCATATTTTGTTTTTTATTAGGTGTAACACTGAAATCTTTACTGCAAAATGATTACAGAAATGTTGCTCAGTTCTTTACTATTATTTAATAGTCTTGCATAAAATCAGAGTCTATCACATATAACACATTCCCTCTTTATTATGGTTTATGATCCTAGACCAGCATTAAAATTCTTTAATTAAGTGTTTGGTCATTAATTATTTTTTGTGAATGCTGAGGCTTAATAAAGTATTGAGCCCATTAGCCTTCTGTCTGCCCTGTGAACAAAAAATCGTATCTTACTGTGCAGTGTAAATACAATGACTATTGAGTAACTGAAGTACACTTTCTTTTTACTGTGTTACTGTTACAGCCATGGATTGAGGATTTCAAATTTCTTGTTCCAATTACCTCTCCCATTGAGTGTTTCTTCTAAAAATCACTAGTCGACCTCTTACTTTTGATATGTAAAATTATATTGCATAAAATAGATTGCTAAGATAGATGCAATTAATGATAATTCATCTGGATGTGTTTTCTTTGACAATAATGAATTTAAAACAGATCTGTAACTTTTAAATTTAGCTAAGTGGAATCCCAGTTAATGGGTTTATGCAGTATCTAACAATGGGACTCAAATCTTGATTGCTGCTTTTAACATCTTAGAGAACAAGGATAGAGTAGAATCTAATTATTTTGGGTGTGATGACCCTTCCTCAAAGACATTACGTAAAATTATATTTGAAATGATTGAAGGGATTTTTTGAGAATATTTACATAAACATTTAAAAAAATTATAAAGCTATGATCTTTATCAAACAGACAGCAATGGGAAAAAAATTCTGGTAGTGTTTGATCTGCTGGGTAGTGATTGATGCTGCTATTAATACAATGAACGAAATGAAGGAAATAACACTGATTAATCACTGTTAATAATTAATAATTAATTAATGATTAAAATTAGTTAATAAACTGACAAAATACTGAACAATTAATAATATATTGATCAGAGATGTTGATTAAATAACATGCATGTCAAGCACTATGGTTTGAGGAAAATAAATTCTCACGTCCTCCATTAATATATATTTTGTATATGCCTTATAGATAGTATTCAGATTTTAGTCAGTTGTAACCAAAATGTGAGGTGTGATAATGTTTGAGGAAGAGTGCTTAAAATGCATGTATATGTATTTTCATATATGTCACATGTATCCATTGTGACAAGATGAGTTGGGCTTTATTAGATTAAACTGTGTCAGCATAGACATACATCGGGAGCCAGACTTCACCACTTATCTACCAGTTTCCAAGACTAAATATCAGTTCTGAGGACATCATTATTTTGAAATATCTTGAATGCAGACAAATATCACCAGTGCACTTTCTTATAGCAAACTGCAGAAAATAGTCTGAAGACATTCAGAATTTCTAGGGGTTGTATAAACAATGTTACACAATGAAACATTGACTTTCTAATTGTGAAAAAAACTTTCTAATTAAAACACAAATTATGCAAGCATGTGTTTTTATTAAAAGCAGTACTATAGCCTTCACAGTGACTCATATTCTGGTTTAAGAACCCAGATGTTCCTGCTGTAGAACCCAGCCTCCCTTCCAATAAAGGCAGGTGAAGATCAGGTTGTCTTAGACAGGGATTTAGAGTCCACAGGGTGGACAAGTGGACTGGCTGGCTGAAGTAACTCAAGAAGTACCATAAGTCAGTTTTTTTGAGAAGTCAGACAAAATAAGAAAGATTGCATTACCATACATGAGGAGTAAATGTTTAAGTGAATAACAACAAAAATATTAATATTAATAATAGAGTTAAAATACTTTAAAAGAACATTCTAAAGATTTTTAGTAAAAAGTCATCTGGGCTTGTCCAGAGAAGAAAAGCAGTGAGATGTAATATAAGATTCAACTGTGACTCCGCTAAAAGCTGTGTGGGACCACTTTATTGAGTGTACAATAGAAAACTCAGACACTGAGATTTTGAAATACCAGTATGATGTATGTTAAATAACATAGTCTTGTCAGCTTTTTTGAATTGTTGATGTGTTTCTTTGCTCTCTTCAAGCAGTTTTAATGGTAGTGAGTTATGTATAAAAAGAGCGAATATTTGAAGCTGGAGAGATTTTTATTGTCAGGAGCAACAAAGTTTAAAAAGAGTTTGCTCTCATTATAGGTTGTACAGCCAGGTTCATTTTTTAACATTTCATTATTTCTAATCTTTGTTTTGTTTCTTAAAGACTTTATGCATTATAAACATTATGGAAGAATAAAATAAATTTCATACATAAAGCTATTTCTTCGAACCACTTTATTTTTATTTCTGTACTGTGTGCATTTCACTCATTGTTCCAAAAATGTAAAAATATATCTCTTTTTCAAGATGCTACTCTTTTTTTTGTTGAAGGTTTCACCAAAGAGTTTACCACCTAAGGTAAACTGAGGTGCTTTACTATGTGTTTTGCAGGCACACTGGTCTTCTGGTAGTGTATTTACAGAAATACTATTTCTTTCGAAAGTCAGATAGGTATGAGAGAGTAGGAGTTTTATCATTTGTATTTATCCATTGCTTTGACCCCATCACTCATCTTACTCCTCTTAAAAGATATATAAATACCAAATAAATGAAAAAGAAGCCTGGCATTTGGAGATTGACATAGTCTTCAGCTTTCAAAGATAATGAATATCTGGGGCTTCTGCTGACTGGCAAGCAAGCAGATCTCAGTTTTCCAAGAGTCACTCACAGGAGTTTACAAAATATTCTTATTCATTTGTGATAAAAGTCACTGTTTTTTAAAGAACCATACCAAAATCTGAGACCTCTGTCTTATTACTATGTAGGAAGGGAATTTTCTGTTAGCTGGGGACTGGGATAGTCGAGGAATCCATGGTTCCTGTGCATCACACAGGAGTGCATGTATAGGACACACACACACATACATTTGTAGGGCTAGATAATTTCTGTCAGAGCTGAGCAGGCTTTCAGGAGGCTAGAATGCATCTCCATTTGTACAGCTCGAGCAGGTAATTGGAAGATGACTAAGCCCCTTAAAATGCTCAACTCAAGTAGAGAAATGCCATGTCAGGCCCTGTAAACAGCAAAGTAAAGCAGACAGGCCCATAATTTTTTATGTCAAAATACTGCCATAAATTCTCCCTCTTTGGACACAATTTCCTCTAGATATGCCCAGCTATCACAGCATATCTAAACTTTTTTTTAGAGCTGTAATAAATGTCTGACTTCATTTTTAAAAAGAACAGACAAGAGGTCATTGACAGAAACCACACCAGGTAGTTCTTGAGACATAAGAACTGTTCTGATTATATTAAATTTGGATTTATACTGTTAAGCTGAATGATGAGAAAATTGCCAAAGAAATCATGTAAAGCATATAAATCTGACATGGAACAGAAGACTTGCTTGGTTTCTTGATTTCTTGCTTTGTGACTTTGTCTCGCTTTCTTATTTTGCCTTGCTTTCTTGCATTCATGCTTTTTCTGTTTCTCTCTCTCTTTCCCCCTTTTCCGTTTTGCATGAGTGAAATCAGATCAGAATCAGATCTTCAGGGCATGTTCCTAAGCAAATGTATTTGGAGCAGAGGTCTGGGATGAAATGATGCCCCCCTACTGAAGCTGAGAGTAAAAGTCACATTTACTTTAAAAAGGGCAAAAATTCAACTGGGAGGGCATTCTACCTCTTGTAAGAAAGTAGTCCATTGAAGACTGGTGGAGAAAGAGAAGATTTATTACCAAACAGTACATGAAAGCAGCATTATATCTGAAAACATGTGTGCAAAACTCAAAAAAAAAAATTATTGTTCAATGTAGCAACAATAACTGTGCTGCACTGCACACTTCTGAGAAGGTGTAATTTCTACAAAAGCATGTAGTATAATAAAACAGTATTTGATGTACCATGTATGAGAAGAAGAGGCTATATGGTCTATAAAATTGAGTTGCTTTATATTTGTGTATTTAGATCCTTAGATTTTTTTTTTTTTTTTA
>VWZN01002592.1:14059-24251 GCA_013396955.1 Regulus satrapa | reverse complement strand
ACTTTACCAAGTGGGAAACCTGACTGAATCCAGACTATGTGACATGGATAATTTTTTTTAATGGAGACTCTGGTTGTTATCTAACTGTTTTGGTCCGCTCCCACTTTTTCATCTCAAGGGTCCTTTTGATCTGGGATCAGTTTTTCCCTTACTTTTGGGATTGCTTGTTTCCTTTTGAAATAGATTTTTATTATTTTTTGTTGTTTTCTGTAGTCATACAAGTAATCTATATTAGGTATATTTGTTGTTATATTGTTGATAAGTTGGCTTGATGACAAATTGTAGTAGTTTTTAATAGCCTCTAGATATTTGCTCTTGCTGTCGGTTGTATGACAATACAATTGATATTATGAATTGAAACCATACTATTGACTGATTATACACTACAGTTTGTTGACAGCAATTGGTAAAACAGTATGTATAGTAATTCATATTCATTTTATTAATCATAGTGCAATCATAACCAGCTAGTAGTGATTTTTGTGACATTGGTGGCAACCTGAAATGAAGTAGTGAAATTTAGAGGATAAAGATGTGTTTTTGTGTACCACGTCATCCTATGAACTCACAGTCACAACTTCTATATACCTGAAGGTTGGATTGCCCTTGGTTGGATAACCCAAGTTATGACAAATAGTCAGATCCCTTAAAATTTTTTTAAAATTGTATAAAATACTGCATAAATATATAACAAATATCCAGACTCTTTATATTGTATTTGATTAATTTACTTTCTCTTCGGTTTTCATTAAAGCACAAAACATGGCAGACTTTGCTGAAGGATGTCTTGTTTTGCAGTGGTGTAAGAGCACAAAACCATTCCAACATACTAGTGAAAAAATTTCTGTATAATTTACTGTTCATAAATTTACATTTGTTAGGAGATGAAAGTATGAGAGACAGAAATTTCTCTTCTAGATGGGGACAGTGTTCCTCTCTTCCCTGGTGAATCTGTCAGTCTAATATTTTTTGATTTGCCTTATACTATCTAGGTATACAAATTTTCTCTTCTGACCTGTTATAGCATATACTCGTGTAACTTTTCTCTAGTGGTATATGTTGTGCAGATTTAAATGTGCATAATTCTCATTGTCAAAAAAAACAATACTGCAATGCAAAGAGCACACCTGTTAATTGTAAATTAAAAACCAAAAAAAACCCCAAAAATCCCAAAAAACTTCTTCAAACAAAAGTCACTTAAAACAATATACTTCAATTATATTCTGATTTCTTGAACAATGCTACAACCAGCACTAGATGATGAACAGTTGAATTATTTGCTGAAGTAATTTTGCATTGAATGCCAGAAATAAAAGCAAAACGTTTCTTCTGCTATTTTTACTCCTGTTATAGAAATGTCATCATGGTTGTAGCTGGAAGAAAAGCCAGAAGTATATTGAGATGTTAATTAGGAGGAATATGAGAGGAAAACAATCCCTCAAGGCTCAGAGGATTTCAGAAGGACATGCGAATGCTAAAATTTCAGCAAGTGAACCACAAGTTCCTATGAAGTTGAAAGGGAAATAGGAAGGAAATACCATGAAATAGTTCTGAAAGTAAGGAAGGTATATTAGAGGAAAAGCATTAAGAAAGATAGAATGGCAAAATAAAATTTAAGGAATTCCAATGGAGAAAAAAAAATAGTGTAGTCTAGAAAAAGCTGTATTTAGAATTAAGGTACACTTTCTCTTGGATGCAACAAGCTTGGAAGGGCTATTCAAAATTATATTTAAATTTTGTGTTCAAGATTCATAATAAAAATGTAATTTAAATGCCTTTAAATATATCTTTAATTACTCTAATATTTAGACTGACACTTCTTATTTGGTAGTGTTTCTTCTACCTGCTCTGTTATGAAAGGAAAATTAGGTGTCAGCTAGTTTGTGGTTATTTTTTCATTATGGCAACGTGAGCTATATTTTCACAAAAAGGAAAGAGTTTTCCATTCTGTAAAAAAAAAAATGATACAGGGTATTTGAAAGGTAATTAAAGTTCTACTGACATCAGTTCTTTGGTGCAACAGCTGCAAGTGTAGGAGGCCTGAAAAAGATAATACAGTCCTACGCTGTATATTTTTTGCCCAAGTTCTCTTGATATCGCCCACCTTGTCGACTTTTCTGTTGGATTGCTCAAATTCCACTAACTTTCATTCCATGCATTTTGCAGCCTATGTTTTTGCTATTAATAAGACTGATCCTGCATGAAATTTGTTGAAAACCTGAGTGTAATTTTTGATATACATGCACATATATCTAACATTGGTAGGCTTATTTAATTTTGAAGTCCTTCAGTGATAAAAAACAATGCCCTAGTGAGACAATGGTGCTCTTGCATGCTTAGAAGTCACACCAATAAAGATGATTTAATGCATATCACAATTAACGGTGTCAGTGCCTCTGTGCGAATGATCATTTCTCAGCTTCTAAAACCACTGCAACTAAATAGAAATTCATAGGCCATGACTTGCAATTAAGCAATAAATGGAAAAATGTCTGATTTTTACTGTGACAGCAGATAATGTACAGTACAGGCTGCTGGGGTAAAAAACGGGACATCATTTTTTATATATATGGAGATATTTGTCTCATGAAAAGACAAAAATTGTCTTTCCTTAGCTATATTTTACATGGAAGTAAGTCACCAAAGCATGAACATGGAACACATACTCTTGGACTAATTATTTGGGATATTGACAGGCTTTGGAACACAAGGATTTAGAAAACAAATTAATTATTTCTCTCTATTTCTTTTATTCTTGAAGATCATTATTTTTAGTGGATTGTTCTTCATGCAAGTGAAAGAAATTGACAGCCTCTGAATCATTCATTTTCACTTTTAATTTTTTTCATTATTAATAAAAAGAATTTTATATTAAAATAAATTACTAATAAAATAATATATATATTTACTTTCTAGAAAGTCCGATAATAAAATTAATAAAACATATTCTACATATTAATCTATATTCCACTTTCAATGCTTTTAAAAGTTAATGTTAATCCTTCCAGTAACAAATAACTTTTCATTACTCTTCCCTTCACGCGTCTTAAAACTGATTTTTTATACAATACAGCCATTTAATGATTAAACTATACTTTTAGCTTTAGAATGCAGCGGTTTGAGTCTGTAATCAGGCAGAAAACTTATTTTATGCAGAGGTTTTGGTTTGCTAACATTAATTTCCTGGCCAACGTACCAAAAGATGTGGTTTTCATGGCATTTAAAATGTCTATGCACTTGTTAGAATCCCTTACTTGTTTCTTGCTGTGAGATAGGACTAGAAGAAAGAGCAAAACAGGCTTAAATCTTCAGAAGAACAAAGAAACCTTTTATTGAATAATTAAACTGGTTTATGGACATCGGAATGAAATCTTTAAATCACTTTTCTTCCCCCCAACACCCTTTTTCCTTTCCCACCAACATAACAATGTAGAGAAGACAAAACTCTAAGATTTCTCACTCTTAAAACAGTCTTTCAATTCACTCAGGAAGAGGAGCTTCTCACTAGCAAAACCATGGAGACTCCCCGAGAAGACTTAGTTTCCCGTCTTTCTTGGGGTTCAATCTTCACAAGTGCATCTGCCTGGAGGAAAAATCTGCACTTACAAAAGCCTTCCCATCTCACAGCTCTCCCAAAGCTGTGCTTCTGGGCCACATCAAATGCATGGGGTATTATATTTTAAGGATGAATGTTCAAATGCAAAAAAAGTTCAACTTCATCTGCCCATTTTCGTCACAGGAACAACAAGAATGACATCCCCCTCCCTCAGGCCAATGGGGCTTTACTAATTCATATCTCTGTCTTCCAAATAGCTCCA
Source organism: Regulus satrapa (assembly GCA_013396955.1). Classification (NCBI taxonomy): domain Eukaryota; kingdom Metazoa; phylum Chordata; class Aves; order Passeriformes; family Regulidae; genus Regulus; species Regulus satrapa. The sequence goes on along the minus strand of VWZN01002592.1, from coordinate 20,433 downwards.
AAAGAAATTACAATCTTTGCTCCAGTCTCAAATTGAACTACACTACCCCCATGATTTTCTATGATTTACAAGGCTAATTAGCGTCCGTTACCACAGCTTACAAGAGAATTTCAGTCCAAGGATTCTCCTCACTCTCCAACCAAAATGAGGACTTCTTCTTTCATGTGTCCATGCTGTTCCTCTACATTGTTCTTTCTCAGTCTCTGTTTTCTTCCACTCGGCAGAAGATCAGTGTCTGCATATCTCAGTCTGGGTCTTAAGGAATTAAATGTCTCACAGGCAAACAGACAGAACTAAAACACAGTAGAACACTGGAATCCAGGCTGAAGGCTGGGCCAAAATATCACAAGAACACAGCGGTGAGTCTGGGCTTGAGCCATCTTTATTTTGTACACTGTTGCCAGTCTTTGCCCAGATTACTGGGCAGCTTTGCAGTCTCTGCTTATAATCCTTCATGGGGGCCAAGCTGGGGGGAACAGTCAGCATGTGGCTGCTGTAGTCCATTCCTTCCCCTTGTTCAGTAATGTTCAATAGCAGTGGCATTTCTAGCCCCAGGCCCTCTCCAGAATGCAAAGAAAAACAGAACTCAGTTCACCGGCCCAGGCCCTCCCAGCCATGTGGGCCCGGGCCCTCGCTGCCTCACCTCCCCTCCTGCCGGAAGGAAAAGAAGAGCCTCTTTTCCGGGTTTTGGATTTTAAAATGTGTATCTCACAGAGGCATAGCATTTTCTGATTGTTCTATTACTTCTGTGGGCTGGGTTTCATCTGAAACCAGCACACAGAAAAACAAAGAATACACAAAAATAATATCCTTGTTCAAAAACTTTGTGATTTCATTATTTTTATTGGTGTTTTATTTAGTTAGCTATTTTATTTGTCTTCATCTCCTTTTAATGGATCACAGAAAAAGTATTCTTGCTCTTCCCTCATTTTTGAGGCACCAAGTTCTAGTGATTGGGATGGCAATCCTCTTGGGAAAGACTATTTCATCTGGCTTTGAGCACACCAAGTAGCTTTGCAGCTCACCTGTGTGAGGAGAGGGAGATAGATACTACTTTTGGGTAAATGTTCTCTCTCAGGAGCATTCCAGTTGCTTTTGGGGCACATTGACTCACCCTAGACCTTTTGAGTAGAATAGCCCTAATGGTGTCTGTCTGCAAGACAAAGCAAGCAAATATGGACAAACTTCCATATTACTGGAATATAAAAAAAAGAAGTAGGTTGGATTTATAGCAATATCACCCTGTATTTTTAACGGGAAAAAAATTCTAATACAGATTTTAAAGAAAAAAAAAAAAAAAAGCAAAAAGCAAAAAAAAAAAAAAAAATTAATTTTTTTCNGCAAAAAATTTAAAAAAAATTTTAAAAAAAAAAAAAAAAAAAAACAAAAAAAAAAAAAAAAAAAAAAAAGCTTAATTGTTACTCTTAGTCTTTGCATTATACCAGACGTTGTCTTCATTGGAAAAATACTGCCTGTTATGATTACAGCAAAGCATATTGTAACTGTGGTTATAAGAAACACTGACATAAATCACCAGTGGGCATAAATCACTAGCGTTCCATTGAAATCAGTATGCGCAGGTTAATCTTCACCAGTAAAGGTTTTGGCCTATAATTTTGTAATTATAAGAAAGGAGGAGTATATGAAAGATGTTTTCACATTATTATTTTTCAGAATAGAAAGATACACATGAACATTTCATTCAGCTCCATACATATTGCATTGAGGATCTATGATAAAACTAAGTGGATTATTACAAATTTAAAATTGAGATTTTGTATTTCCAACCACAATGAGATAAAAATATATTAAAAATGTAGTCAGCATCATGATTATGTGGAAAAAGTACAGAAAATTTAATCTATTAAGACTTTTTAGCATATCTGAAGTTCCAAGAATAAATTTAATATGAAATCTTTTTTAGAGTAAAATCTCACTGCAGTATTTAATGATTAAAAAGCAATACGTATCTTATAAATGCCATCATTATAAAACAGTGAAATAAAGGTAACTGCCTTACTGAAAAATGAATGAAAAAAAACCAAAACAAAACAAAAATAAAAACATTGTATGCAAACAGAAGAACATTACAATATACTGTTGACCTTCACTCTTTAATAAGGAGACTCAGCACTGAATATATGCTGTTTTGAAGGGCCCCTTGAGCTTTTATTATTTTATTGTGAACTCTGTGCCTAGAACCACTTAGCCAAGTAAAAAGATTAGCCAGGGGCCTCCCATTCCTACCAAGGTCTGGTACAAAGTGTAGTTAACAGATTATGTTGAAGGGCCCTTCTGTTGGGTGCTTTCATTGTTTCATTCCTTGGAGTACTCAAGATACAAGACACCAAGCTGATTACAGGCACTGTAAACAGTCTGTCTTGTTTTGAAATTTGTATGTAGGGTAATGAGCATTGTAAACATATGTAAAACTTCACACTAAGTTATTTTAGAGCTGTGGTTCAGTGCTTATTAAAATTCTGTCTTTCTGGCCTTTATCAAGCAATGTCATTCAGCTATAGTGATTTCACCAGGGGTGAAATATTCCTTATTCAGAAATGGAAATCCTAAATTCCAGGAACACAATGATACAAAGGGGTCAGGCTCTCCCTCTGAACTATGCATGTCAGTTTTTCTTCCCCAGAAAATGAAGTAGGCATAAAAAATCCAGTTAAACAAAGAAACTGCAGCAAAAATTTAAACTATCTCTGACTGAGGTGACAAAAATGGTTAGAGGAACATGCATGCTGTTCCCAAAATGGATTATAATTACAATTCTTTATAATTAGCACCATCTTTGAATTTTAAAATATATTTATCTTTTAAAAACATTCAGATCTCTCATTTTCCACAGACCCCCACCCTTCTTTCTCTTTCTGTATAAAGCTAAAAGAAAATTAAATGTTGGCAGTTACAGTAGCTACATAAGTGTGGCAAGCATCCAACATTCATACAGACAGATCTGGAATCATCTTTCTATGTGAAAAAGTAGTTAAAAAAGATTTTAGCACTCTAGACATTTTATCTGGGTAAGATCTTACTCAGTGGAAGGTGATTGACAGCAGCTCTTATGTTCAAAGATTTTAACATAGAATGTGCAATGTCTAATAAACGTTTTTTCTTGCAGGGTTCAGCCATTTATTTTTTTAGGAAAAACACATGCAAAGCACTCTGGGTCAGATGCCAGGGAAATGCTTCATTGTCTGGTGCAGATGAGGCTGTCCTCTTGTACCTACTGACTATATTTACCAAAGTAATTAGTAATTGTTACGCCAAATATCACTTCTGCCACAGAAACATGACCACTGGAGATTTAATGAGTTGAACCTGTGTCAGAAAGAAGCAGTTTTATTTACTGCTATCAATCATTTTAAGTATCCATCAGTGTGTAATTTTGCTCCAAGAGGCTAGTTTACATGAATCAGTCAAATATAATACACCACAGTTTCAAGTATATTTGAGCTCATTAATTCTTCCTCCCAATTTTCTGAAATCTGCATGGAGAATGTAGATCCCAAGAATGGTTTTTAAAGGGTGATAAACGAAAATAAAGGTGTTTTGAAAGGAAAACCACTCTACGATAAATAACTTTAGAGTAATAAATTGCTGTCAAAAATTTTGTGACTAGATGCTGCCCTCACTTTCAGTAGTGTCAGTCAAGAATAAGTCTTCCAAAGCCAATGCAATTATTTTAGGTTTGAATCTATATATCTTCAATCACAGGGTGGTTAGTTCTCTCCCTAAATTAGGCAGGGTTTGTTCATGCACTCCTTTTTCAAACTACCATATATTGGGATAAATGTATAGAAGTTTTCACTTGGAGAAAGAATGTTTGATTATTAAAGAACCAGATTATTATAGCACAAATTACTTAATTCTAGGTGAAATCCATTCCTTCTGAAACTCCCCAATGCACATATGCAAACACAAGCCCACATATGCTTGTATAAACACATGACCTCCTGCAAACTATACAAGGACATAGGCTTTGCTCAAGGACCACCCCTGAGGTGTGAAAGCAAAATAACCATTTTCAAAACCAGAGGCAGGCAAAGAAACAGTAGTGAGATTTGTGACAAGGAGTTACAATAGCGCACACATCCCCAAGTTTTGGACAGAATTTTAGAGGTCTCTGTAAGACAGATGTTTACTCTAAGTAGAATAGAAAATCTAGCAGGGGAGAGGATTTTATTAACATCTTACTTTTTTTTAAGCCTAATATAAAATCCTCTCATAGGAAAAATGCAAGGAAAGATTATATAAAACATGCATCATAAAACCCCTTCAAATAATGAAACACTGAGAAAGTTCTTTCATTTATCTTTATTATTTTAAAAGTGCTATTCAAAGATGTCATCTAATTCATCACTTTACTGTTTTTTATGAACTCTAAGCAAGCATGCAGCAAGGTACTTCAAAAGTGCTCTTCTGTCTGGACCAAAATTTATCTACAGTATAACAATGAGTAAAGATTAATCTTTTGCTTGTTTGACTTTCTATTTTTGAATAAGATTATAATTTTGTTTATTGTCCACTCTCCTCCCCTGTTTCTAAGAATATTTGTATAGAATATTGCAAGCAATAAATCATTTGTGCCAGAAGTAGTAATAATATTGACCAAACATACCAATTTATCATTATGTTTATCATTGTGCTTGCTCTCTCCCTGCCCAGCATATTCTCCCCACCGTGCCTGCAACACCCATGGAGAGAAGGAAAGCCATGCACTACTGTCAACAGAGGGATTTCCACAGTGGAACTGGAACAGATATGATGCCACAAATACTAGTGACAAAATGATAGTATGTCTGGAGAACCAAGACAATCTTACAATGATGTATGCCAAACAACAAAGCCTGTCAATCTTACAGATTTCAGTAGTCTTTGATTTAGACCTGAAATGTGAAAGCACAATAAAAATAAACAAAGAAAGAAACAAAACAACCCAAAACTTTAAATATAGTCTTGGATTTAAATGTGAACATCCCTGACCTCAGCAAGAGGCCAAAGGATCAGACTGACTTTAATAATTTTAAATATGCACCAATATGCACCTACTATTTTGTGTATTTTAAATTTTTAAAGGATCCATTAAGTACACTTTCTATCAGATCAGGTAGCTTTTTACTGTTAATACAGTAGAGTATTCTGTGCCATTCAGCTCTTCATATATTCATAGATGTTCATATAATTTTATTTCTCTGTCTCTTTTTTCATTATTTCAGGAATAACCTTAGAGTAAATCAGTGCAATGTCAGCCTGTGGCTGAAGCTTGATTTCTGTTACCAGAAGCTGTTACTACAAAGGACATAGAAAAAATATTTTCTTTCTTAATCTTTGCAGGAAATTAATCTTTCTATTGGTTGATTAGGTAAAGGATTATAAACTTGTTAAGTCATCAAAATACGGTGTGGAAATATGTTATGCTCTGTCTAAGCCCCAAACTCTGCTCATTTCCTATAAGCCAGTTTCTGTCTCTTTTGAAATTATTCTTCACTACACTAAAACTCAATTATCAAATAAACAACTTAAAACTTGCATGGTAATGGCATATAGAATTCTTTTTCTCTGGAAAAAGTTTTGCTGTTTTGCTGAAGTGATTTCACAGGACTAGCCGCTGCAATAAGTTGGAGTTTTCTTTCTCTTTTAAAAAACTTAAATCACTTGGAGATCTAACACAATGCTCTTCCTTATCTGCTTGAGAGAAAGAAAAGTGCTAATCTCTCAAACTACTACTTCAGAAAGCTGAATGTACTGATGTAATATTTTATTTGTCAAAAATAATTTTCAAAATATCGCTGTAGAAAGCCTGATTTGGAAATTTTGAAGTAATAACATACAAAAGGATAAATGTTAAACTGGTGCTCCATAAACATGAAAGCCTTCAAATGTTGTTTAAAAGTACAAGTCTTCTTAACTTTTGTCTGTTACAAAAATTGTTCATTCTTTGATTTTGTTTTGCACCTTTTTTCCACACTAACAATCTCATGTGGTTGATCTGCAATCTATACACTTCAATTGCCTGCAACTTTTTGTCTCGGTTACACCAGCATCTATTTTATATGCGAGTCCTAGATCTGTGACTTCATCATATCCATGTCCTGCCACCAGATACAGACGCGCTTTGTTCTGCCTCTTTTCATGCTGGAGGAGTTTTTCCTAGGGGTTGCTCCTTGTTCTGAAACATGAAAATGTGTGAAGCATAAAACTCCAGCTGTGAATACTTACCTCCCTGCAGTGTTAAAAAGTTCAATATACAAAACACCTGGTTTCAAGCAAAATGTACACTAAGATATACGGCAATGAGACAGATTTAATATACCCCATAGGGCCCTCAAGCAGGTTTTAAATTAAAGACACAACATAGCTGGTTT
>VWZN01002591.1:1470-18848 GCA_013396955.1 Regulus satrapa | reverse complement strand
TTATATAAATTGCCATTTTTCAAATTACAGAAAGAGAGTTTGTGTTTTTTTTAATCTCCAGTGTGCAGTTTTTGAGAGAGGTAAAAAAGTGCATCAGCAGCTCTCCTGTTTTGCGAACATGGGAATTTATGTCAGATTTTAATACAGAAAACTTTCCACTCTTTGGTCTATTTCAAATAAGGTACTCACTTTAAAAATGTAAAAAGAAGTGCAGCAGTGGCCACAGGAAAAAAAAATAGCAATAAAATCAAATCTGGGTGTGATGCAAGCAGTAGTCTCAGCTCAGGGAAGATTTTAGACACCTGGGAAGATCACTGCAAGACTAATAAACCCAAGAAATAAAAACAGTGGTTATGTCTGCAAGGAAATTATTAACGTTGTTGAACTGTGTCACTTCATTAATCTGGAGGCACAAACTACATGGTGTCGGTTTGTGGCCTTGCATTTTCTGTTTCAACCCAAGAACCTGATTCTGATAATAACAATAATAAAAATCACTTCCATAGTGATCTTTCCACAATAGTGTAAAACCAGCCTGTAAAATTCTGTGTTCTGTGTGCATTCCAGAAAAAGCTGTTCTTACCTGCAGCCAAAGTGTCAGTTTCCCTTGCCTGAAATTTCAGTGAGCCTCTTTCCCTATGTGATAGTTTCAAATCTGGTTATCTCTGAAATGAAATTTATGTAATATTTATAAATGAGATAGAATTGGCTTGTATGAGTGCATGCTATCTCTTCTGTGTGTGTGTGTGGAAACTGGAATCTATTCCCAGTTGCCCAAATAAATAATTTTAAAATGCATACTCCAGTATTTTTAGTGCCTAAGGCTTCTGAAAATTTTCTTGATGTGTTGCTCCTGAAAGTATTTCTTGGTGTCTTTTGTCAGTTTATAAACTGAATGAAACAATGTTTTTGAGTCTATAAATTTATTTTAAGAGGTAGCCAGGCAGTACAGATGAAAAAATGCATGCGAACACTCCTGTAGTCTGATTAATTACCCATATGAGCTGAAATAATACTAATGTGGAAGGGTAGTTGGAGGGAAAATTGGACCCTGTGTACATCTAACTGAATAAACAGGCTTGAGGAGGGATGGAGTATGTATTAGTCTGAATGAAATGTAGCTAAGCTAAACTGAAAAAAACCCATAACTTGTATCAGTTACAGCACACGTTTTATATGTCTTCTACATTCACATTCCTCTCATTAGACTTCTCATCTCAAAAACACTCCCTTTGCTGAAGGATTAGTGTGAGAACAGACATGTGCAGCAAAGGCTTTGTATGGAGCTAGCCAAAAAGCTGTATTTCAGCTGCACAGAGATAAACATAAAATAAACCTAACACTAAAAACAAACAAACAAACAAACCCCCATAAGCATAACATAAAAATGTTGAGTGGTAACAACTCTTTCAAGCCCAAGTAATAATTTATTCTCAAATACAACATGATTTTGCTGTTTAGGATATGCTTCTCAACCTCACATTAATTCTGTGAAGCTTGTTGGACTTTGCTGTAGCTGTGGCCCAAACCTCCAAAATCCAGTCTGTTGTGGCTGCCATGTGGGTAATGGGCTCCTCTTTTTTGGTGTGTATGAAGTGTAAGATGTGCAAGTGTGGACAGTGCAGAAATTTGGGCCCTATAGAGGAGGAATTTGATAATTTGTTTTGATAGCTAATGGATGCTAGCTCACTGGGTCAGACTGCAGGTCCAGGGCTCAGAATATCATTGAGTTCTCTGTGTGGCCTCTAGTTCTTTTAGCAGAGACTCCTGTGTTTCTGATGAGGGAGTTACACAAAGCTGCAGTGCTGAAAATGTGCTGTTCACATCACAGAAACCTGGATAATCCACTTCAGAAAAAACAGCCGTATCCCACACATCACATAAGGAATTTGGGCTGCCTAACGTCCAGTAGTGCACAGGTGATTGGAATTTGCAGCATATTATTTTTCAGGTTATTCTGATAGACTTGGATACACCAAGAAGAGAGATCATGTAAGGAAATGTATTCAGTTTTCTACTCTGAATTTTGATTAAATGGATAACAGATGAGCATGTCACAGCTAATAATTTGAGATAAATTGATTTTGCTTTCAAATATTTAAGTTTTATGTATATGCCTTTATTATAGAAATTACTTGTAGGGAAATTGAAAATACCTTTCTGCATCTGATTTAGCTCTTTCCTATACAGTTACATATTCAGGGCATATTTCTGCAAAAATACGCATGCAGCATGTTTATAGATGAAGAATAATTCTGATTATTTACCACTAACAGCTGGGATTGGCAATTTTTATTGTAAGTCTCTTCATTCACCAGTAGTACATTTTCGGATATTTTCAGATAGAGGAAGTAACAGCACTGCAGCCTAAGCACACCACAAAGAGATGGGGCTGCAGAGGAGTCTCTGAGTAGCAGTGTGGCTCTGTGACCCTTCTTCTTGCTTGTTGTTGCATATGAACAGGGAGATCTAGCATCATCATATCTCAGAGCGGCATCTCGCTGTGGGTGGGAGATACAATTTTTGTCACAAGGTTTATATTAATTTCAAGTCATAGCAGTTATAGTGAAAAAAAAAAAGTATTATTTGGTCTCTTTATTCTTTCTGCTGCCATCAGTTCAGCTGTTTTTGTTCTGTTAAGAACAACTCCTTGGAACTTTCCTGTGGAATAGCTGAATTATGAATGGGTGCATCTGGATGGGACATGAAGTGTTCCCTTCCTGAGTCTTCCTGTAAATTCCCCAGAGATCTCACTTTTCAAAAACCTAGCCATTTCAACAGAAGATGTAGTACTGATGGAACTGTTGAACTTCAGCCACTGTCATGTCCAACTGATGATCAGATTTCTCATCTGCATGCCTTTTCCAAAGCAGCAAAATTATTTGTTTTCTGAATGTACTAGCCAGCCAAATTGATATCCATGTACCTTGGAGAGTATTCTCATTAAAATGTAGGTGCTGTTTTCTAAAAAATTAATTCAAAGGCAGTTGAAAAGTCAGAGGTTAATGTTATACCTATCTGTGTCGCTCCCTACATATCCTATTTATATCTGCTTAGGGTGAAAAAAAAGGGAGAAAAATTAACTGTCACAGTTGAAATCAGTGTGCACCTATGATTCATAGGAAGAATTTTGCAGTTTTGGACAAGTTTGAATGAAACCGCTATTCTTACAAATAGATCTTGAATTAATCTGAAAGGCGGATTATAGAGAGCAGCATTTAGTTGAAACAATTATCTCAATTGCATCTCTTTTGTTTGAGCAAGTCAACAGTGCCAAATTTTTTGATAGTTATTTGCAGCTGATTCTGATAAAAGATTAAAGTGGTTTTTTAAGCACATTGTTTCTGTTTATCAAATTTTGGGAGAAAAAGTGTATGAATGGGTGAAAGGGCAGTTTATTTTCTCATAAAAGTTAGGCAGTAAATAACATTAAAGCTTAAAAGGGGTTGGAGAGAAAGGTGTGTCTCCATCTAGGATACTGATGAGGCTCCATATGTCCACTTACCATTACTAGGTCTAATAAAGGTTTTGGCAAATGTACCTTAAATGCGCTTTCAGTTATAATGCCTCAAGTCTTTGAATGTGAAGGTCTGTATTGTATTACAGTGGTAATTGTGTATAAAACCAGTGCTATGCATGTTGAGCTATATTTGTTTATCATGTAAAATGGATGGCAAATACACAATGTGTAATTAGTTTGTGAGGAGGACAACTCCATGTTTAGTGAGCTCTTTGCAAGATATGCTCTCTCAGTCCATGCATTTTGTGCTGCAATTTCACAAAGGCCAAAGGACATTTAAAGATAGAAATCTGTATAATTAGCTAAATATGTTTTAATTATTATCACCCAGAGGAGCTGGCTAGGTGGTTAGAATAATTCATTCAATTTATCTAATGTGTCCTTAGAATTTAAAGTTGCTTAGATGAATTGAACTACATTATTATATGAAATCCTTTCAGAAACTTTTTAAAAAAATAGACACTACTGAGACACTGGAGCAGTTTTTGGACAGGTAGTAATTTTCCCAGATGTGAACTGAGTTAAATGTTACACTTCTTTCTATTTATACACAGTTTTTTCTCTGTTGTAGTTTGCTATTCTGCACTTCATTGTGGCACAGAAAGATGATGAACTGAAAGAAATTAAGCTAGCTTATTTTAATGCTGCACCCCTGAGCCCTTTGTGGACTTCTGTTTACCTGTGTTTGCTCTTTCCTGTAAGTTTGTGGTGCCTAATGTGGCAGCAGAAGATTTGTCAATTTGTTGAGTTACTTCATGCTTTGCCCCCAGAATGCTAGCCTTTATCTGGTAAAACTGGTTAACAGGAAGATGCAGAAACACATGGATATGAAAGAAAGCACCTAAACAACTAGGTAGGTCAAAACTTGTATCAAGTCAGTAGCAGCAGGCATTGGTAACTATCAGCATGTATGGATAGGTAGCTAAATCAAATACCTGTAGTCACAGGGATACTGATAACTACTCAGTTAAAAAGCTAGTGCTTTTGTTAGGAAAACTCAACCCTCCCCTCTGGCATCTGACAGATACCTGTGTGAGGTCCAACGATCTGGGCACCAAAACTCAAGGTAAAATATGTCTGCGTAGACCCTTGACATGTCTAGCTTGCCTACCGTGGGCTGCAACCTGCGGAATAACCTGAAGTGCTATTTGTTGGGACAGCACCAACCTTCAGGAACTGAGCAGGACAGAATGTTGAAGAGAAGATTATGGTAGATGCAAGCTTTTTAACAACTGGACAGACACTCCAGCAAAAAAAGACTTGCTAAGAAAAAGGTCTTACATTAACATCTTACATCTGCAGAGATTGCTTCTATACCCCCTTTGTGGGACTCAGTGTTGGAGAGCCAAAGAGAAATCAACCTTATGCCAAGGGGCACAACCTTTGCTCAGTTGTCAGTGCAGCCTCTCTGACTGACTAGAGCAGTAAAGACTCTCACAGTGTTGAGTGTGCTGCTGAACACTAAAAACCTCTGCTTCTTGCAGATAGGAACTCATGCAGATAGTGCATTAGCATTCACCACAGAATCAATTGTGTTGGGCCTGACCCAGCCTGGTGGTGGGTGAAGGCAGAATTCTTGCTTAGCATCTGGAGAGGATTATAATTGCTGTCAACATTATATATGGAAGTCTCCTTTTGCTGGCAGATGCTGTCAAAGACATCAACTGGTCCAGGGGACTTAATAGGACATAGAGTTCCTAGATGTTTCAAGTAGGAACTTTTTTAGTCCTGGCCTATTCTCCCCTTTTCTCACTTCAGTTGAAAATCACCCAGGTGAAATAAATTGCAGCTATGCCACAATGCCTCACCCTACATAAAGCTTAACTGTACCTCTGTAGTTTTCTCTTTATGACCAGAATGGACCTTCAGACTGTGAACTGCATGAGGATGTGAATGAGCATGAAAAGGCTCATCAGGGGGAAATCATTAGCCATTACTGCCTGGGCAGCCACATAGAATGAAGATAGCTATAAACCTTACTCAGAGATAAGCCAGTAGATACGTTAATACCATTCCGTTATTCTCAGCAGATTCACAAATACATGATGCCCCACAAACCAACAAGACTCCACTATCTGTGCCTCATATCTAATACAAACCCTTTTTACATCATTCCAACAAAAACATTGAAATTAAATAAAGGGTAAATATTCTGGAAAGAAATTAGCTGGAACAAGACTTTCCCCTTTCTTTGCTCTTCACTTTCTCAGGAGTTTTGTTTCATCAAAGAAAACTGCTGGGGACGATATTTTCTGTCCCAGCTATGCCATCTCTTGTTTGGCCAGCACTCAGACCAAGGCACCTGCCATGCCCAGTCCTTTTGCCCTGGAAAAATGTGCTGTCAGGGCCTGGAGTTGGCATTCAACCACATGGGAAAATCCCTGAACATTAGCAAGTTAGCCATCAAGCCCCAAGGATGGTGTGCCAGACCAAGAGGTTACCTCAACAATCTCTAGCTAAGGAGCAATGACTGCTAGTCGTAATTCAACTTGCATGTCTCCTTATCCAAGAGTAAGTACTCCTCACGCTTAACCAGCTGATAGAAAGAAGACAGCGGAATACTCAATGTATGTGATGACTATAGAGTGTCAGTCTTGCTTGCTTTAGCCAAAGTGGCCCCAAAAAAGCCCTGTTTTGAGTTGACCCTAGTAGGATGCCAGATGTCCACGAAAACTGCTCTGTCACTTCCCTCCTCAGCTGGAGAAAAAAATATAATGAAAAGGTAGTTGAGGTAAGGGCAGAGAGAGATCATTCACCGATTACTGTCATGGGCAAACAGACCCAACTTGGGGAAATTAGTTGAATTTATTACCAACCAAAATCAGAGTAGGATGGTAAGAAGTAAATTTTAAAAAAATAAAAATCCTTTCCCCCACTCCTCCCTTCTTCACAGACTTAATTTTATCACTGATTCTCTACTTCCTCCCCATCAGTAGTGCAAGGAGGCAGGGAATGGGTGTTGGGGTCAGTTAATCACATGTTGCCTCTGCTGCTGCCCAGGGAGAGGAGTCCTTCCCCAGTGTAGAATGCCTTCCATAGGAGACACTCCTCCATGAACTTGTGCAGTCTCAGTCCATCCTATCAGCTGCAGTTCTTTTAAACTGCTTCAACATTGGTCACTTTCCATAGGGCGCAGTCCTTCAGGAATAGGTTTCTCCTGAGTCTCACAGGTCACAAGTCTTGTCAGCAAACCTGCTTGAGCGTGGGTTTCTCTTTCCACAGGCCCACAGATCCTGCATAGAGTAGGCTTTCTGTGGAATCACAGCCATCTTTTGGGCATCTGCCTGCTCCTGCATTCTCAGCTGAAGGTGGGTCTCTGCTCCACGATGGTCCTCCATGGACTGCAGGGGCAGAGCTGCTTCATAGTGTCAGGGAAATCTCATCTCCAGCACTTGGAGCACCTCCTTCTGCACTGACCTTGGAGTCTGCAGGGCTGTTTCTTCTTTTTTCTGGCTGTGATTATTTCAGTGCGATAACTATTTTTCACTTTTAAAATATGTTGTTATGGAGGTGTTACTGCCATTGCTGATGGGCTCAGCCTTGGTCAGCAATGGGTCCCTCTTGGAGCTGGCTGATATTGGCTCTGCTGGACGTGGAGGAAGCTTCCAGCACCTTCTCACAAAACCTGCCCCTGTAGCCTCCTGCTACCAGAACCTTGCCACACAAACCAAATACAAACCAACCTACAGAACTGCAAAATCACTAGCAAAGATTTTAAGTCTATCAAATCAGGAGAAAAAGTTGCCACTTCTGATGAGTTACAAGCAAAGGAAATACCTGAGTTAAAAGGCAAGAAAAGGCAGAAGGAGTCTTGGAGCTAGCTTCCTCTCATACCAAGCAAACATTAATGCTAAACATAGAAAGATATATTGGTAACAACTAAAGTTCTGAAAATGAATGGAAACTAAGAGTAAAATGGAACTAAGAGTAGGAATGTGTTGCAGCAAGAAAATATGCCAACCTACTATTTGTTTGGAGATAATTTATTTCAATGGCATATTAAATAAAGGAAATATATCTAGACTTTCTTTTTTTTTTTTTTTTTTTAGCATTTAATATGTCCAATAATTAGCTCAGTTAGCCTGAAGATATAAATAACTGATTAGAAGTTGTGAGGTGGGAAAAGAATGGGATAGAGCTATCTGAGAGAATAGCAGCAGTTGTGAACTGATGTATACCTGGCATACGTGGTGTCTTAATAAGTAAGTGGTATGTTTGCTCCAGTGGCAGGTGCTGGCTTTGAGGGCCTACAGTATCCCCACCACTCCTTCTCACCTTGAGTGCACTCGGCATGGCTGTGAGGGCACAGAATGACATTGCAGGCTTTGGGCACTGTTGTGCAAAAGGGACAGCATTTCATGGCAGTAAAATGGCAAGGAGTCACTGCTGAGGGTGGGTTTGGCTGCCAAACTTTTACTGCTTCCAGTGTCCGAGGAAGGGGAAGCAATCAGCTTTGATTTGTTTTAGTACCTACCCTGCCCCCTCAGATTTGCAATGCAGTCTGGGGTAAGGGCTCTGCTTTTCCTATAGCCCTCTGCTTTTACTGTTGTCCATGCCAGCTCCCAGTGAGCACCATGTAAGTGTTTTGGTCCTGGCTTATAGAGCTGTTTTATCAGCCACTGAACTGGAGATGGACTGTAAGCAAAGTGCTGGCTCCACATCCAGTTACAAAAGTGCACTGTATTTGCTAAAGCCATTCAGTATGCCCTTTTCTTCAAAGAGAAGGTGAAAAGAATCCATCCCTTCTTCTAAGGAGGCTGTGAGCCGGCGACATAATGAACTCCATTTATTTCTGGGCTTCTTACCACTGAATCTCTGGGGATACAATTCAGATTTGTATGATTCCCACATTGCTCACAGAGATGAAATATAATCCACAAATGAGATGGAAGAGTATTATCCTGTACTGAATATTAAAGGCTACCCTCCTCAAACAGGTACTTGCTGAATAAAGAATGCTTGTGTGAGACACACAATTCTTAAATATTGAACTTCTTTTTTCCAAAGTAAGGCAAGTTTAACTCTGCCTTCACATTTGAATAATGTTTTCCCTTTGGGATACGTATTTTTAGATATGAAAAAAAATTATATACTGCATTTATAAACTTTTAAAAAGAAATGAATGTAAAAGAATGCTAGAAGTTTAGCATTTTGATTTTTTGTGCATTGAAGTAATTATTGTGCATGGATTATTTTTATGGAAATAATGCAAATGAATAATTTTATTTGCCCTAGAATGTACAATTGAATGTACAATTGAACATTCCAGTTCTGGGCATATCTCCATCATTTGCTATCTGACTTTCTTCTGCCCAATTTGCAATATGCCATAGCACACAAACATATATACACAAGCTGTGTTCTTTGTACATAATGAAATTATGTAATTATTCATTTTTCAAGTTAAACTATCATATATGCCTCTCAGTTGGACTGATGTGTATTTGTGGATGTAACAGCGGTTTTCACTTTGCCTTGCTAGTCAGCACTTATCATCTATTACTTCAGAAACCTGTTTGAAACAAATACTTTAGCATTAATTTTGTTCCTGAGTATCATCAGACTAGGAACATAGTCTCAAGCCTTTTGGAAGCCAGCTGGTCCATCCCAGGTGGTACCTGCTACCCTCTCTTCTCTGCCTGTCCCAGAAAAGTGCTTTGCCAGGCCCGGAAGACTAGCAGAAATTGTGACAGGAGAAAGAGTGTTGGAAGGACACTACTAGTAATAAGAAAACCTCCCTGTCAGCTTTCGCTTCTTCTTTCAGTGAAACTGTTGTGACTTCTGCTGGATCCTCTGCCAGGAATGTTTGTGATTTAACTATGGAGTTCTTCACATTCCTGGAAGTTTCCTGCCATGTCTTGGACACCCTAGATCTTCACAAAAGAGGAAGTATTTCTACACACAACAAAGAGAATGTGTACCTGGAAGTTTGTAAGTCTGTTTGTAAGATGCCCAGTAAACAAGTTCATAAGAATGATGGCTTTTCATCCATCTGGCAGTCAGCAAAGATGTTTATTGGGTAAATACTGCCGTGGTTTAATTAATTTTTAAAAAGCTTTATTTGTCTCTTCACTAATGTCAAATGAGGAAAAATAGAAAGGCTAAGCAAAGTTAATAGCAGTTATTCCCCACCCCCATTACTGCCACATTATAAAGGAATAATCCAATTTATATTTTCCAGGCTACATAACTCAGTCAAAGGCAGCAGATTGTCAGGCTTCTGTAGCCATGTACTGCTCCCTTAATAGAAAGGGTGCCATTAAGGATGTTTCTCTGTGAGTTTATTTCAAGTTTTGCAGCTGCCAATGATGATGAATTAAAATATTTACCAGAAATACCAGAAAACAGCAGGAGAAACAGAAAAAAGTACATGCTGAGGAGCAATGTGGGGAAATCTCCCAAGAATCGCTGGGTTCTGGAGATCAGCAGTTCCTCTGGATTCCCATGAAAGTCTGAGGCAGGCCTGTGTGTGCACCTGGTAAAAGAAGGGAACCAAAGGGGCTTCCCTTCTAAAACCATAAAATCTAACTCTCTCTAAAACCTGTAAAATTTGTCACTCTAAATAGCTGGGACTGGTCTCCCAGCTTCATCCCAGCATCAATGAGTGTGTGTAAGTGTGGATGCATTTGTTCTCTTTAATTACAACTACTTTAATCTACAATATTAGTTTGGGTCTCTCTGTCCCAGCTCTTCCTATCCTCCATAGGAATGCACTGAGAATTCTTTCTTTGAGCCTATTAGTAGGTGTTGGGACTTTATAGAAATAAATTAAAGCATTCCTGAAGGTTCCTTCTGGGTATTAAACGGTGCTGTTCCCTGGAGTAGAATCAAAAGCTGAGTCAGCCTAGAGAAAACAAACCTTACAAAAACCTAAATCTTTGGGGAAAATCTGGACTGGCAATTATTTCTTAATGTGTTAGGAAGACAGACAATAGAAGTGTGTGTGAACTTGCTTGCATTTTATTTAATTTAAATATGAAACAGATTTTAGTTTTGCCAAATTTTATCTTTTCATACATGAATTATGTTTCTTTGAAAATATCTTAGCCAAAGACATTTGGGTCAAGTTCACTAGAAAAATTAACTTTAATAATCCAGTTTACTTGAAAATTAAAATTATTCCAATAAAAAACTCCAAACTTCTATCAACACAGAAGCCTGAATTACCTTGAAATTCATTGCTATTAAGTAACAAGCATATTGTACCATATGCTTTCTTCATAAATCTGTCTTTTTCTGAAAGGAAAAATAGGTCATCTGAAAAATTTTGTCCAATAGCATGTGTAGTGTCTGTGTTTGGTGTGACTGCATCTTCAAGCCACACAGGAGACGTGGTATCTCCACATATTACAGCATTTAAAAAATCCCATCTGCAAAACAGGCATGGCTGGGAGAAAGGCAGGCCACCCAGAAGGCATGGGAGCAGCATGTGTAGGGGAAGCACACACTGACCAGCACTGCAGGCATTGTTTCCCTGGGTGCCAGAAATCTCCATTCTGCCTTCAGCTACTGCCAGAAGGCAACATGCAGCGGCAGAAGGGAGGCTCATCATTAACTCTATCTTTTCTGGATGTACAAAAGCAAACATCCATGTGGTGCTTGTGGCTATAGGAGATGTGTAGTCCTCCTGAAACTTCAGGAGCTCTCTGGGATGGAGCAGCTTCACCGTTCACTGAAGACTTGGTAGAAGACGCTGCAAGATTGTATCTGCTGTAGGCTGGGCATCTGAGAGCAGCTTGAGACCTCTCAGCTTGCTACCGTGTGATAAAACTTTTATCCTCTTTTAAGCACAGTGAACTGGCTCATGATTACCTAAAGTGTGGGCTCACACTCGCAGCCATCACAGTGCTGCTGGGGATTTGTGAATTGCCCTAGTAAGGCAGATTAGTGGCTGAAGCAATTGGTCTCTTCACCTGCGATCAGACTTCAGAGGGTGGGAAACTGCAGAGAATCCCCTTTCCAACATCAGTCCTATTTTCCCTTGTGCTGGCAAATATGCTTGTTAGCATGTTTGAAGTTAGGGGTTTTGTGCGAAAGCAAATGTTCAGGGTTTATCTCACATCCACAGTTGACTGCTTTCTGTATTCACACCGTGATGTGCCTGTTAGTGAAGGCCACATGAAAGATTCAAGGCATCTGCCTGTGCACTTCTTGCCAAAAACTGGATAAAACTCTGCTGCTGGTGCTCTCCATACCTTAAATTGTTTATCACAAAGCCAGGAGCAGGCTATTGTGTACAGAGCCAGAGTTAATCCCTCCTGTTCACTCCAAGTGTGCTGAGCGATCACACAGCACCTGATCATAGGCAGATTTTACAGTATTCAAAAATTTTCTAATGTCCCAATTGGTCATTGTGACCTAAAAGAAATTACAAATAAAACATCCTCATCTATACCAACAGAAACTCTTCTAGAAAAAGATCTATACAAATGTAGGGGATTGGGATGTCTAAAATCCCCATTAATTTTTGGTCTGACTGTTTTAGTGCTGGACTCATCCATGTATTTAAAACAACTGAGAAACTGAGGCTGCAAACACACCTCAATAGGACACAGGGAGAAGGGAAAATGGTTTTTATCTTTTTGATGTACTGGGTGCTGCCACAGAGCTGTTCTGTTTTCAGCATTCTGGACTGGCTCAGGGAGTCATTTCTTTAGGTGCTGTCAGTGTTTCAGGACCTAAATAAAAGGGCCCTTAACTCAGGATCTGGTCCTGTGGAAACAAGGGGGGAAAAAAAAAAAAGGAGAAAATAGTAATAATAATAATAATTAATAATAATGATAGGAACCCAGCTGTTGTTGCTGTTACTTTGTTGTTATTGCTATTGTTATTTCCATTGTTACTATTTTAATTTGTTAATTTTAAAGAGAAAATTTTGGAGATGTGGAAAGGGTGATTGTTTTGATTTGATTTTTGTTAAAGAGGGATTAATTACTAAGGCATATACAGAATCTGCAATATCTGAGTAAAACTGATGCTGATCACTTCATCCAGGACTGGCAAATCCTGGTCCTTCTTTATAAAGAATTTATAAAATGTAAATTTTAAATGTAAGTCAAGGTTTATTGATTTCCTCTATGTGCTCATGTATGTGCTTTTTCTTTTCTGCACCTTAAAACAAAGTTAGAATTATTTGCTCTTCTAACCTAGTCCTTCCTGCAGGGAATGACAAATTTTCCATTAGGGGAAAAGCCCTCCAAGGAAAACTTTGCAGGAAGAATGCCTTCTCACCCTGGTTGTGGTATGTAGATGAGGCAAATGACCTGAAGCTGTGGGGCAGAAGGGAGCTGTGATTAAAGTAGTTCCCTGCCCACTCACCTCCCCCTTCCCAGCTAGATCATCCAGAGCAGAGGAGATCAAGAGCATCCATACGAAAGGGAGGAGGAAAAGTCCGTGTCGCTGAAATTCTAACTGCACTCCCTCCCGTCTCCTCCTCAGGACTTAGAGCCTTCCTATTTCTTGTTGAAAGGCGATTGCAAAGAGTTAAACTGTTTCCATATGTCCAGTTCCAGAGTTTGTAGCCTTTGGCAGCCTCTGCTGCATCCAGCTGCAGCTGCTACCTGTGTGTTCCTGGGGCGCCCGCCCGTGCACACGTGTGCCCAGATCCGCGTGTTCACACACGTGTGCTCTGGCCTCTGGGCCAGGGCCTCACCGTGACGCCAAACCCGCCTGTCCTTCTTGAGGAAAATACTAATTCAGAGCAATTTCTTCCCCTCCTTTCTTACGCTCGGAGCTGACCATGGATCATGTCAAACAATATACAACTGAGAAGAATGCAAATAAACTTAAGTCCGTGTAGCCCAGAAATGCAGCTAGCCGCCCACTTGCGAGATACTAAACGGGTGTATACATGATACACAAAGAACACTGGCTGGTTTCACCAATCCCTTCGGACAAAAAGGAGGAAAAAAAAAAAAAAAGGAAGAAAAGACCTGATCCTTGTCTTTATATCAGTGAGGCTGGAGTTCTTGCTAATAAAGGAGCTTTTCCCATGATGCAGTGTGATAAGGATTGGCCTACATGTAGCCCAGCAAGCCACTGCTGATGTTTTCTTGATTAGGTGTCTTATCTTCCATTGAGCTGCATCTGATGAAGGTTGCTGACAGCGTCATGGCAGGAAAAGCATCGGACAGCTCCATAAAATGGCAGCTTTGCTATGACATGTCAGCCAGGACCTGGTGGATGGTAAGTTAGTGTGATAACTTTTTTTCCTCTCCCTGGAAGTGTTTTTTTTTCTTTTCTGAACTCCTCCTTCACTGTTGCAATGCACGTGCTGCAAAGTTCAGAGCGCGCAGTGTGCAGCTCCAGCTCAGTGACTCTTCAGAGCTCCTAATATCACAGTGAGATAGATAGGGTTTCTCTGCTGCTGTAGGGGCATGGGCCTTCTCATTAAAACACAGCAAGTACAGCACAGGATTTTTCTTTCTCGGTTTTCTCTATTTTATTTATTCTCATCAGCTCTCCTCTTTTTTTTTTAATTTTTTTTTAAATTTTTTTTTTTTTAAATTCTCCCCATCCTTGCACCCTGTGAAATGCAAATTTTTCAGTTTTCCAAGCTAGCTGGTATGAGAATGTGGAGGTGGAAGCAGTCATGGAAAAAAAGAAAGCAGCCTTGTCATCATGCTCTTGGCTAATTGTCCTTGAGTTAGTCTTAAAAACAGAGCAATCTGCCTCTTTATTCTGTTTCCTCTGAATAATTATTTAGAAAGTGTATTGTATCATGTTGTGAGCAGCCTCCTAATCACTATGCGATTGTCCCCCACGCTTCTCTTTAATTTGGAGTCCTCCTCCCTACCAATGAATGAAGTAACTGGAGCAACTACTGATTAATATGCCGCTTGTCATAATTAAATTTAGTTAATGAGGATATGCATATTCAGTCCATTTTTTCTTTGTTTGGATGAGCATGGCTTTTTTGTTCATATTTATACAGCTGCAAATTAAAGCGGAGAGCTGGAAAAAAAGAAAACCTGACTGAGCTCAGGGAAGGGTGGACCCTGAGAGACAACTTTTTTAAATGTTACCAGGCAAAAGAGCCCAAAATTTTACTTAATCAAAACAGTTGGACCAGGAGAAAGTATTTTGGGAATGAAAAGCTTTTCTCCTCAGCAAAACGACATTACATTTTCTTCACATGCGGATTTTTTCACTTGTGGACAATGGTCTCTTGTATGCAATAGCCAAGCCATGAAAGGGACATTCGGCTGGTTTGCATTCCATTATGAATATTGATTTCATTCTTGGGTTGCTTTGTCTGGTGGCGTATTTTTATCCTTTTCATTCCTTCATTGATTGCCTTTGCTTGTTTGTCTGGATAATTATGATGCTTACTGCATGCGCTGCATTTTCACAATTAGTACAGTGCTGAGACAATAGGCACTTTATTCTTGGGCAGTGGGTCTGGGGAGCACCAGTGGAGAGCACATCCCAGTGCCTGGACAGAAGGCAGGTTTCTGCCTATAACTGCCTTCCTACACTGCTTTGCAAGGACTTCGTTATCTTTCCTAAGGTGGCTGTTGATACATGCCTTCAGTGAGGGCATCAAACCTGAAGGGAGTATTTAATTTAAATTATGCTTATTACTTGTGATTGTTTCTGTAGTTTCTGAGTAAAGGGAAGAAGAATTATTCTATATTTGCTACTAGTTGAACTACTCGGGTAACTTTAAAAAGGATGGTAGAATGTAGATTATAAAAATCTTTTGTTAGCCTTCTATTTTGCTGGGGGTTACATTGTTTAGTATCATCTTTTGATTCATATTTAGCTCTTTAATCAGATTTTCTTCTTGTAATTTTGTACATTATTGAGAAGAGCTGTTAAGGTGATTGACAGATGTTTAGACATAGACACTATGAAATGCTTGCATAGTGTATTTCCTTAATATTGCGTGTATGAATGCTTGCTTTTATTAAGGAGCACATCTTAAGTTTAATATAGTGTTCACTAAGGATAGCTTTCAGTGAGATGGCATTGCTTCTAAAGCGAAAAGAAAATCAATACTTTCACTGCAGTATTTTATCCTGAACTGTAAATCTGTAATCTGTAATATACATGTAATATAAGTGTATTTCATGCACACTTTGGGAAAGAAGTTTAAGAATTCTTGACTGTTCTGTATGGGTAAAAATCCAATTATATTTTAGCTCTGCATTCTGTTCTGCATCGTATTTCTAACTTATATGTTCAAACTGTAAAATCTAAGGCAAACCCATATACAGTACTTATTGTTTTCTTTCAGAAAAGAAAAACCTCATACTGCAATGTCATAGTGTGCAAAATATTATCACAGAATATATTGTATAATTATTTACAGTAAACTCCTATCCAAAATATGCAGTGTAAGTAAAACATTAAGACTTCTGAGTGAAAAAAAACCAAGGAAGACAGACTTATTAATCTATCTGCTTCTGCTTTTCTTGAATGATTGTAAACACAGAATTTTAAATGCCTTATGTGGGACAGGAAATATTGGATAAGATAGCTACTTGTAGTTATAAAGAATTAATTAACAAAAGTTATTATGACAGGCATCATTATAAACTTAGTGGGGTTTTATTGTACATTAGCTGCATATAGCTACTATGCAGCATGTAAATAATAGTATTAAGTTCCATTTCAATAAACCTAGAACACTGGCTTTTGATAATTTTAAAGTAATTGCGTTGAACTATTCTCATCAAGAAAGAAAATATTCTGTTTTCTCTTTAAATTAAGTAGAAATTATTGCTATTAAGTGGAAATAATGACTGTTAAGTTTTCAGGGTGATTTTTGTTTCCTATCTTACTGTTTATTTCCTTCATATTCTTTCATTTGGCTACAATAACTTGTGGTTTGTCAGAGAACAACCAAATAAACATAAACTACACACTCTCCATCTGTGTTCTGAACACAGACATATTTACTAAAACACAAGAAGGCAAAAGTTTTGCTGAGAGTGCAATAAACAACCAAATGCAAACCAAATTAAACTTTTAATATACTAGATAACTGAATATATAGAAAACTGTTAACTGATTACCTATTTATTTCAGATTGTGTAAATATGATCATCTTAGTTGTGCATCCTTTTGCATTAAACTTTGAGTTGAGGGAAAGAACATGAAGTGAAAAAACAGGACCTGTTTATCAAGTGCTATTCAGTACAGCTGGGAGATAATCTAGGAACTTTTTTTGCTGTAAAATCCCCATTTAAAAATTGAGGAGGAATCCTGATGAGGGTGATTGAATGAATGATTTCCATAGAAGCACTAGATCTTTTTTCATTGTCCCTTCATTAATGCTAAATAGCTAGTTTAGGATTTTAATAATAATGTTTTGGGATTGTCTTCACAAATTTAACGATTCATCACTTTACAGATCTCAAAATTAAAATCAAAGTAGCCATTTAGAAAACTTTATGGCATTGCTAATAGCGTGTTGGGTTTTTCTTGGGGGAAAAATTCCAGAAATTTACATATAGGACATGTATTGAAAGTTTTGTTAATTCTGTGCCTAAGTCTACATCGGTGTCTCTGGTTTGCCGATCATTTTAAATGCAATTCCTTAGAGGGTAAATACATATTCTGAATAAAACTTCTTCTTCCCAAATTTAAAAATCCTATTTTTCACACAAATTTACATACACCTGCAGTAGAGATAATGAAAAACTGTCTATTTAAGCTCTTGGGAAAAAACTATTGAAATCATAGGTTTCATTAAGAAAAATCCAGAGACAATGAACAACTTCTGGTCTATTGTAAATGCTGCACATTTCATTATGCTTAATGGCTTGATCTCATGATCAAAAATGTTATAACAAAATTTTGGAATAGAAGTCTGTCAGTACAAAGTTTATCATGCATATTACGGCCGTATTAA
>VWZN01002586.1:14783-27211 GCA_013396955.1 Regulus satrapa | reverse complement strand
CAATTCAGCAAAGGTGAGATTCTGCACAGAAGAAGAGCTCAGTAACAAGGTCTTAAAAGTAGGTCACACGCCAGCACTAATATGGGCCCATGTTAGTTACCTGAAGACTGGAAGAGTCTGGATATTTGGAGGGATAGGAGGGAGGGAAAGTTGTCTGCTCATGTTAGTGCTATGAACCATGTGCTACACGGCTTTTGCAAAAAACTCTTTTTCTAGTCTTGTTTGACCTTCACAGTACGCAAACTTATTTTGAGTACAATAAGATTCTGATAAATATTTATTGGTATTATATATGAGGTAAACAATTTTAGGGGGTAAAAAAGAAAACATTTTTACACATATTTTAATGCTTTTAAAGTAAAAAGCATGGTGAAAGCAAAACAAAGGCAAATTTCCCATAATTTTAGCATTTTATATGACTGGCAAATCAGCAGAAGTAAAGAACATTTTTCCAAATTTGGAAAAGTGATTGTAATTTTTAATAAAAATATCTGAGTATAGAAGTAATTCATGGCAATTTTCAATTCTTGCTTCTCTCTAATGATACTTGCAGGTTTGACTGCTGATACTGATTTCTGTGGATGCTGCTTTTTCAAGAATTCACAGGATATTTCAGTAAGAAAGGTGGTGACATTTTTATTTTTCTCCTAGAAAATTTGTTCTAAATGTTGACATCAGCTAGGTATTAGGGAAATTTTACCAGCAAAAACTAAGTAATTTTTCAGAATTTCAGGCTATTCACAACTTTTCTGGGTATCTTTCTGCTGTTGTCATGTTCTAAGATTTGTGAATACATGTAGACATGTCCTAACACATTGTCTCTAATGTCCCAAACTCTGGATGAGTTTGCCCCATGAAGTGTTTGCCTTGACTTAAAAAAAACAGGAAAGCAAACCATTAGCAAAACAGTTCAGAATACTGGATCCTGGACTTTTATTTCTTGTGAGCAAAAGGCATGCAGTATTATCAGTGTCTAGGAATTCTGAAGGCAAGGAGAAAACTCAAGGATTTGGTGGTTTGGAAGAAATTTGCCAAAATAATTCTCCCAAAGTTTTTCTGTCAGTGCATCTTCCAGAGAGAGCATCCAAGAAGATTCATAATTTGATTTACTGGTGATAGCAATTCTGAATGCCAACCGTTGAAAATGCATTTAGATGTGCAAATTTCTGACACTCACCAGGATATGAGTAAGATGTCCTAAATAGTATTTCTGAACAGGTTTATTTTAGTTTAATTTTGGTGAAATGAGAAATATTGATGCTTCCGAACTTTCCACCTCTCCCTGTTCACTGCAAAAGTAGCTAAAGCAGAGATAGCTGTGTGCAAATGAATGCATCCAACACAATCTGTGTAAAGACAGAAACACAATCTTTTTTTCTGTACTGTTCTGCTTGACTGTCATATACCTTGTGTTGCATGTTGTAATTATTGCTCAGATGCTGAGGATTTTTTGCCAGGAGTTATACTACCAGTTTCTACATGGTGATAAGTGTATGCTTGAATTGTCCAAAATTTAATTTCTTCTGCTCCTCATTGAGGGAAACAAAATCAACAAGAACAACAAAAACTAAGAGTAGAGGTATAATGATAGATGGAGATAAAAATTAAAACAGGCACATTCATTTTATTACCTGGGAAAAAAGAATGTCACAGTTAATTTTTAAAAATGTAACTTGAAAACCTCAGAGTTTCATTTAAAATATTGCTTTTTTTCTTGCTTTCTTATTCCTTTTGGTTTTAGTATCTCTTCATAAGCTAAACATACTGTGCTGTTTTATAAGCTGATAGGAATTTTTTATAAAAATGAAGAAAATCTATGAAGTTACTGANCTTCAAAAAAATAGCTATCTAATGCATATCTATACAAGTTTTTAAAAAGACATTAACAGCTGAAAAGTGAAATAATTTTACTGGGATTTTAAATGAGCTAAAACATAAGGGATGTTTAATAATATCTTTCCATGGGTCACAGGAAGTTTATCTATAAATAGAGCATGCATTTGTTTCATAGTTAGCAGACTTCAGAAAACAACTCTTGGTGCAGAAGTGCTGTAGAGAAGAGGCAGAATGAACTGCACTGGTGCAAGTTGTACATCTATACCAAACTGCTGTTCCTAGGGCTGAAAAATTCAAATTAGAAATGACATTACCTATTGCAACTTTTCTTTGCAGCCACTACTGAGAATTTTATAAAAAAAATCTCAATTCTGCAAGCAGCCTGAAAGGATTTGTCAAAAGTCTGAAGTTTCATTAAGTTGCTTGGCAGAAATACCAAGATCATGTATGAATTAAATATCTTCACACTTACTTCCAAGATAATGAAAGCAGCAGTTCAACCCAGATGATAAAAATCTTATTTTATTCTATGTAAGAAAATAATTAGAAGACAAAGAGGTCATCTGTTGAATGTTTTGTTGTTTTTCGTTATTCATGATCATAATTCACTTAAGAAAAGAAATTGTAACTACAGAAATTCAAAATCCATGGACTGTCACTTTTCTTCATAACTAAACTTAATTTCATGTATGAAAACATGCTTATTAATACACTGAGTTTTTTTTGGTCAACAACTATAAAGCTTTTATACAGAACAAAGGGATACTGCTAAAGATACCTATATTAACATAATGGCCCTTGCCCCTTGTTTGTGATTCTTCCAGTCAAACTACTTACAACATTGTAGAGGCAGAATATGCACTTGATGATTTGCTTCTTTTAATGGTGTGTTAATATGTTAGCTCTAACTTTTTGTAAATAAAGTTTGTAATTTGTCAAACACTGCTATGGGATAAAAAAAAAATATATCTGTCCATTCACATTCACATTTCTTGAACTGGTTCCACTGAGGAAATAATTTAGCTAAAATTTCCATGTTTCTAACCACTAATCTTGATGGGACCTGCCAAGCAAGTGCCCACCACCTCACTGCCAGAATGCCACACCATGATCCCTCCAGAACTGTGTAAAGGAATGTGATTGCTGTTGTGCTGGGCTATCTGGCACACAGATAATGTTGTGTGCAAAAGAGTAGTTTTAACTGTTTTTCTGCTTTTCATGGAATTTCCCATATCTAAGGTATCTTGAAATCATCAATTACTTCCAATTATTTTGTGGTTTAAACAATCTCATTTAACCCACACAGTTATGTCTCTCAGCTTACCTTGATTGACCCTTGGGAGGGAGAATTTGCTTCATAAAGACACACCCCATTTTAGATTCATCTGAGAACAAAAATTCTAGGCTCCCCAGTAGCCTGTGAGCAAAGGGCTTAGTGACTTACTATGCGTTTACTGGCACTGCAACATTCACAGGCAGCTCAAGAAAATATTTTTCTTGCATGACAAGTTATTGCAAATAGCAATCACATGTAAGTACTTTATAATTAGTGGTGACTAACAAAATTAACCCTTTGCCTCTGATTTCAGTTAGTTTTATAATTTTAATCATCAGGAAACATATGGACAGCTGTGTCTCAAATCTTGGCTCTTAATAAAATCCATGGAGGGAAGATCTGAGCTTAAGCGGGGAATGTTTGCCCTCCCCAGCTGAGAGCTCTGCTCTCCAAAGGGTGTATCTAGGAGAATCAGTCAGAAATACAACAGCAGCAATGCTGGCTGCAGTAGCCACCAAATTATTTGTCGTAACTTACTCAAAGCCTTCTGGGATCTGTGCAAGAAGCAGAAAAGGCTGGGAGCAGGTAGCATGCAGCTGCATCATGATTGCATACATCCCTGGTACTTTGTTTGTCCAAGGTGGAAACTGCCCTAACATTTTAAGTAAGTTGATTCTCAACATGCTTCAAATTAGTAATATTTATGGCAGCCTGTCTTGCTGCAAAAAGACATAACAATTTCGGCTTAAAGCAATAATATGCAGATGTATTCTAGGACTCCCAACTCCTTAAAAAATAAATAATTATGTAAATTGTACCAAGGTTTCAACTGCTTCAAAGCTTTTGTTACCTTGTTACGTCTTATTGTTTTGATTTCTGTCTAGGCTGTGATTAGAATCCTACTCTGTTCCTAAGACAGGTAAGAATCGGTCAGTTGAGGGAATGCACAATTCAAGTCTGACAGATGTGTTAGGTGTCATTAGCATACAAATCAATCCAAATCATGCAAAAAATTTCTCAGGTGGATGGGTAGAAACAATGTCTTCAACTGGATGTCTAAAGGCAAATAGGGAAACAGAGCATGGCTCCAGAATGCTGATATTGTCCAGATTTCATGTGAAGGAAAAGCGAAATACAAGGTAGTGCTATTCTGTCCTCTCTTTGTTCTTCCAAGACTATTTGTAGTTCCTTTGGTTGGAAGTCACATGAGATAGGTTTCATCAGATGAGATAGATTTTCAATCCATCTGGATATGTTTGATGTATCTTGGGCAGCAATGTTTGTCTTTGTTATGCTCCATCTCTCTTGGGGGAAGCACTACCTTTCCCTCCCAGGACCAGAGACTGTCTTGCTCAATTTTTGTCTTTTGTATCAAAATATGAGTTATATCAGCTATTTTTTTCCTAGAATTAGCGATTTATTTCATTAATGTGTATCAGATCTGCAGACAGGAGGTGATTAATGCTTGTTGCCTCTCATTATTTTATATTACATACATAAATATTATATTAGAAAAGCAACTTTTCATTCTGATCTCTCAAGAAAATTCAAAGACAATCCTGATTACATCTCAGCTATGTTATTCAGCAAATAATGTCTATCCTGGAACCAATCCAATTGCTTAGGCTGCTTGTTGTTTGCATAAACCAAACCATGTGCCAGATAGAGCAACATGTTATGAAAGTACTAAGTGCTACATAAATAGATCAGAGTCAAATGAGTAGGGGTGGTAATTTCTTAATGACAGATCAATACATTCCTAAGTGCATTTCTTAGAATAAAATACCATTTTGCTGTGAGCTTTGTTGTCCTGGCAGTGTCTGATGCACAGTGGGGGACATTCTTTGTATTATCATCATCAATTTAAGCTTCTAATATTTTTATTTTTGACTTCCTCCAACAAATACGTTCTTATTGTGTGTTTGTTATGTATGTTTCTCTATACTACTTGCAGCTTCAAGTTTATTTTTTTTCTTCCTAATTCTTATTTCTTAGTGTTTAATCAATGTCTCACAAAGTTTCTCAAAAGAGTGTTAGGAATTGTACCTAAACCCATCCCAGGAGCTGAATGACTCCTGGGTTAGGTATTCTCAAGCTCCCTTACTCATTTTCACCTTGCATCTTTTAAGGTATTGATTAAAGATTTTATTTAAGTTCTCAGAACTTCTCATAATAGGCTCATAACTTGACTTATTTTATTAAGCCTTTTAAGGAGTATATTAGAAGTAATTAAAGAGTGAGTAAAATGTCCAAATACCTGGAACTTAAAATTTAAATTTACAGTGTAGCTTCTCTCCTTGGAGTTGAATTTAGCTACATTTACTTCTCTTTCTCAGCACCACTTGATGTTTTGCAGAATTGAACATCATCTAATAGAAAACATTAATCATCTAATATTGGAGCTACCAGTAAGCTTGATAGAAGTGAGTGCTCCTTGGGGCCAGTCTGGCTGTATGGAGCAATAAAGCTGTGCAGTGCTGCATGTCTAAATTTGCTGTGCAGACTTAGACTCTCCTTGGGATTTACTCCATGAACCTTTATGTCTCTGAGAAGCAGCCTTTGATCAAATGTCTCCTGTTGGGAGGCCTCATCCGTGGGCTGATGGAGGATACCATTTGGCTGACCTCTTTCAGCTTACTTTAATTTTTCAGTGAAGCCTCATTTTGAACACAGAGGCCCGACACCTCTGGGGTTATGCAAACCTGATCTGGGAATGTGTGCCAGCTGCTACTAAGAGATCTTTAATTTATTTTCATGAGCTTTCTGTTCCCTGCCTACAAATGCACAGATACATAGATTCCTTGAGGACAGAGTTTTCTGGAGGGATTGTATCCTATCTGATGTGCTAGACTTCTTTACCTCTTTGATCTGCTCTGGTGCAACACAGGAGTAACTATCCATGTCTAATCATGGCAGACAGACTAATCAGGGAGCATGGAAATGAAAAATCAGAATTTAATGCATTTTTATTCTGAATGGATAACTAAAGTGTTAATTCTGACTGGACAACTGAAGTATTTTGCTAGAAAAAGGCCTTAAACTTTCATTTTCTTCTTCTTCTTTAATCCAAAAAGCTGCATGTACTGCAGTTACTTTCATCACCAAGGAAGTGAGGCAGTGTAGTAGTGCACATACCTGGGCTTCACTAGTTTCTATGCAATCCCTCCCTCCAAGTGTGAGGCGTTTATCCTTTCCCCTCCCTGTTCCTGGAATGTTATCCCATTGGACGTTGCTACATGCCTCCCCGCCCCTCTCCCGAGGTTTGAAACTACCCGGGAAATCTTTCCTCTTCCTCTTTCCCCTCCGGGATTCCAGCCTGAATAAACATCTGACATTATCCCGGAGGGAAAAGCAGCCCTTTGGTGTTTTATCTTGGTTGTGAAGGACTCTTCTGCCCTCCCCTCACCATAGCTAGCCAGGGATTATTCGGGGAGGGACAAAGAGGAACTACTTCAAGGCAGTTTCAGTATCAGACGACCCTTGCTTATTTTGTTCTGTTGGATTGCTTTCATCATTTTTTGGAAGAATTTTTAGTTCAATGTGTCTCTTAGTACATATGTCTTCCCATCTTTTTATTTATGTCTTCCTAATAAGCTCTTGAGAGACTTCAACTGCATGTGACAAGTGTTTCCTCAATGCTAACCTGGGGCTGTGCCCTTTTGTGGATCATGGTAATTGTGAGATGACTTACAAGAATGTTAAGTAGCTGCATTTTGCTTTAGGAAACATACCAGACTGTCATTTCAAATCTGTGAGGAAACACAGATATGTTACCATTCATCTGTGCTTTATTTCAGCATTTCCTACAGAGAGGAATTAATCTGGATTTTGCACCAAATGAGATTATCCCTCCTCTGTGGTAACAAACGTAACAACAACGCTTCTGCCATTTCCCTGATTTTAAAAGAAATGGCCAGAAAACCTGCACATCAAGAGGGGTCAAAATTCTGGCAGCAATATCCAACCTCACAATTTAATGCTCTTTCCAGTGATGATTTTGTGGGAGTAGATCTGATATTAATTTATGTTGTTATGTTAGTTTACTATACAAGATGAGGGATGAAGAAGGAAAAATAATTATGATCACCACAGTACAAATGCAAAATCTTCCATATCAAACCACTTATCCAAACAAACATCTTTAAGCACTTTTGTCTACTGTTGTGATATTAAACTGCATTTGCCTCAGAATCTAGCCCTTACTGTTTCAAATTCTGAATGTAATAATAAAAATCTGTAAACGAGAAGTAATTGTATTAGCTCCTTAACTATACTGGGGAAAAAAGTATCTTTATATTAGTGTCCATTCAGTGGTTTCTTGAAGAAGTTATAAAATCACATGTACACTGCTAGCAGTCAATGGAGTCATCCCCTCTTGAGATCAACTGAAATGTAAAGAAAATATGACTGACAATAATTACTCCAGAGACAATAAAGAGAAACAGGCCACTAGGCTTGATTACTCAAGGAACTTCAGAGGACAGAAATAGCAGGAGTTATGGCACACCTCTTTCCACAAAATGCCTATTTAAAAACTGTGATGTATAAATGGATAAAAAACATAGTCAAGGTTGCATTTCCACTCAGGGCCCCATTAAGTTCTGCTAAGTTAGTAGAGTCTAGATCTTTATCACTATCAGACTATCCTGATTTTTGAATCATATCTTACAAGCTATCTTGAAATGTCATGCCATTATTTTACACGCTCATTATTCTCTGAGTCTCTGTTGTAATTTAACTGATCAGGTCAGCAGAACAGAGTCAAGCCATGTATTGGCCACCAGATTCTTCAGGTGTAGTTCACAAAGCAGTAAATACTCCAAGGAAAGTTATACAAGTGGTTTGAATCCATACAGTTGTCCCCTTTTAAATTAAGACTAAGTTGAATTAATACAGATGAAACATCTGTATATATTTATATTACCCAGTTTCAGTCCCAAAATCCCAACAGGTGAGTTTGGTAGATGCTCTATTCCTACATATGGAAAACAGGGAAATGCATGAATCACAGCATCACAAAACAGGTGAGATCAGGTCCAATGCTGAAGGTTGTATAGTCCCACTCCACTGCTCAAAGCAGGACCAGCAATGTCACACTGCTCAGGACCACTTCCATTCAGCTTTTGAACATCTCCAAAGAAGAAGACTAAAGACCCATGGGACACTGTTCTGATATCTGGTCACATCTTTTTTAATCTAAATGCATCCTCTTGTATTTGACTTAGTGCCCACTGCCTCTTGTCTTGTCTCCACTCCCCTGAGAACAGATTTTCTTCCCCTTTAGTCTGTCTCTCCCATCCTACTAGGACACAATATACACTGATAAGTTATCCCAAGTCTTCTCCAGGCTAAACAGTCCCAAATCTCTCTGTCCCTGTATGGCAGATGCTCCAAGCTTCAAGCTCTTAATCTCTTTCCTGACCCTCCCCTGGACTCACCTCAGCAGATCCAAGTGTCTTTTGTACTGGTGAGCACAGAACTGGACACAGTATTGCAGGTGTGCCTTGCCAATGCTGAGTGTCAGGAAAAGATCAAATCCCTCAATTTGCAATGCTCTTCCTAAAACAGTCCATGGTGCTGTTGGCTGTATTTGACCAAAGGGCTCATTTTCACCTTCAGATCTACCAAGACAAGCAAGTCCTTCCCTGTAGAGCTGATTTTCAGCCTGCTGAGATCAAATGACTATATCAAAGTAGAGGTGATACTGCTCAAGTTTATCACACATATTACCCTCCATAAAATTGATCATTGCTGCAAACAATGAAATAAATGTGTATAAACAATACAAAACTGCTACTTAGCTAACTGTAATCTGAAGTGTTTATGCTCAGTATTATACTTTCAGGTGTTAACAATTGCCAAAATAACCATTTCCAACCATTTAAAGTGTACAATAGTTTTAACTACTAGGGTATTTGGATGCAGAATAATGTTGAATATGCTTTTCCACAAACACTGTAATTTATCTTACGAGTTTACTGTAGCTATGCTGCTAAGTATGCCCTAACTGTCTATTGGTGGTGATTTTCCAGACTGACTTCTACTGAGCCACCATCTAGGCATTTCATATAAAAATGGGGACAACAAATGTGGGAGACAAAAAGTCTTCAAGAAATATCAACATTATGTGTTTTGCTATTTAAAGCAAATTTTAAAAGTGGAAACCAAAAGCCATTCACAACCACCCCACACACACTTTAAGAAAGGATAGAAAGTATACTAAAATGCATTTAATTTTTGAAAAGAAAAAATATGTTAATATACTACTTTGGTGTGGTAGAGCAGAGAGACAGGGCCCTGAACTTTTCCTCCCCTCAAGAGAGGACCAGCAGGTGGATGAGCACCCCTGATCCCCAACACACATGAACCTCAGCATATACTTATGCTGCTGCTGAGAGTTCCAGGTGTCAAGAGACTTCCACCTACTTCTTGTATTTAGCTGTCTTGATGTTTTTCAAATAGAAATAGAAAGGGCAAACCCACACACACACAATTTGTTTAAGGAACATAGGCAGATGGATAAGGTTTGAACTGCAACCTTCTAAGCTTGGTAGCTTGAGCTCATGGTGCAATCTGTTCTGTGAAACATCCTTTCTCATGTTATTTCTGGTTGTTTCTGCAATGCGTCATCAAATGCTATTCATACTATGAAGCACAATGATTGCATTGCTCTTTAATTCCCCTCAAGATTGTCGTGACTGTTGATTAAACAGTACGTGGGCTTATGATTAGCTGCAATGTAGAATACAAAATTGACTCCTACCTACTCAGGAGGATCATCATAGCAGACAATGCTTTGTTTTTTTCTCTTGAGCCATGCTATTAGTTCTGGGACCATTAATATAGTATTAATGTAAACATAAACCTAAACCACTGAAAATATACAATTTGTCTACTTTTTGGTCAGAATCATTAAAAATAAAAGTATTTTAATTTAAATAATTTAAATTTCAAAATAATTTAGTCTTTATAACTGTTGGTATTACAGTGATACTTGTGTCCTCCTTTCACCATTTCCCCATTCTTCTCCTTTCTCCCCAGAGAAGTACCAGACAGCTCAAGAAGTTCTTCTGTGACTTTCTGGCTTCCAATATCTTTGACCTGAGAATATCCTTAGTATTTACTGGCAGTTAAGCTTATTCTGGTTCTTTTCTCTTAGTGTCTATCTCATGCTTGGTACGTAGTCCGCATGATATCTGTAGGAGTTTTCAACAAAGCTTCTATAGTTTCACCAAAATTTACATTTTTTTAAAAATTGAGTGGCCTGTTCAATAAGAAAGTGACTGGGCAGTCATATCCAGAGGGCAGTGGGGGGCAGCTCAGTGTTCTGATAGATATTGCCAACAAGTGATGTCTCTCAGGGGTCCATGTTGGGACCAGTGTTACTTAATGCTGTCATCAATGGCTTAGACAAATATATTGAGGGCACCCTCAGAGTTTGCCAATGACACTGGGCTAAGTGGTGTTGTTGACATTCCTAAAAAGACAGGCTGCTATTCACATGGACCTGGACCAGCTCAAGAAGTGGACCCTCATAAGGTTTAACAAGACTAAATGAAAGGTGGTGTACCTGAGTCAGAACAAACCAAGGTATTATCAATATAGCCTAGATAAAGAAGGGAACAGCCAAGAAGAACCTGGGAGTTCCGGTGGGTAAAAATCTCAAAATAACCCAGCCATGTGCACTTACAACCCAAAAGGCCAAATGTGTCCTGGGCTGCATCCAGAGCAGTGTGAGCAGCAGAGCCAGGGGGGATTCTGCACCTCTGCTCTGCTCTGGTGAGACTCACCTGCAGTGCTGCATCGAGCTCTGGGGTTCCAGCACAGGAAGGACATGGACCTGTTGGAAGGAGAAGGCTATCACCAAGATGATTATCATTTATGAAGACAGGCTGAGAGAGTTGGGATTGCTCAATCCAGAGAACAGAAGTCTTCAGAGACAGCTTAAGGCAGCCTTCCTAAAGGGAACCTACAAGAAGGCTGCAGAGGGACTTTTTTTTTTAAGATTATCTAGCAATAAGGAAAGGCAAGATGGCTTTAAACTGAAAGAGAGCAGGTTTATATTAGACATTAGGAAGAAATTCTTTAGAGATAGCTGAGGCACTGCAACAGATTTCCCAGAGAAGCTGTGGATGTCTCATCCCTGAAAGTGTTCAAAGCCAGGTTGGACGGGCTTTTGGCAGCCTGATCTAGTGGAAGGCACTCCCATCACCTGCATCAACCACCAATGAAACAGGAGAACAACATAAGAGAAACCAGTGGCTGGAAATGAACTGACATAAACTGAAGACAGACATATTTTTAACATTAGGCTCATGTTTTAAACAGTGAGAATGCTTAATCATTGGAGCAAAACTTCAAGTGAAGTGATAAATGCTTCANTCCCTTTAGACCACAGGGAAGAACTTCAGAACAAAGCACTTGTGTTCAAGTGCTTCTGTCTCTTTTTCAAAAAAATCTTTTGAATCATAAACTCATCACAGTTCTGGAAATTCATTAGTGATTATTTCTTTAGTATAATGGCCCAGGTCCTTTCTTGTGGGATTTGGCCCATGGACACTGAGCTCTCTTGGGTGCTCCCTGGCTANATCATTTATGAAGACAGGCTGAGAGAGTTGGGATTGCTCAATCCAGAGAACAGAAGTCTTCAGAGACAGCTTAAGGCAGCCTTCCTAAAGGGAACCTACAAGAAGGCTGCAGAGGGACTTTTTTTTTTAAGATTATCTAGCAATAAGGAAAGGCAAGATGGCTTTAAACTGAAAGAGAGCAGGTTTATATTAGACATTAGGAAGAAATTCTTTAGAGATAGCTGAGGCACTGCAACAGATTTCCCAGAGAAGCTGTGGATGTCTCATCCCTGAAAGTGTTCAAAGCCAGGTTGGACGGGCTTTTGGCAGCCTGATCTAGTGGAAGGCACTCCCATCACCTGCATCAACCACCAATGAAACAGGAGAACAACATAAGAGAAACCAGTGGCTGGAAATGAACTGACATAAACTGAAGACAGACATATTTTTAACATTAGGCTCATGTTTTAAACAGTGAGAATGCTTAATCATTGGAGCAAAACTTCAAGTGAAGTGATAAATGCTTCATTTTGTGCTATCTTCAAACACAGGTTGCTTTTCTGGCATGTATTTGACATGTACAAACTGTATATCAGGGAAGGGCAAGTTATGCTTTGCTCTGAACAGGAATGAGGGAGAGAAATTTAGTATTTTTTATATAGGGAGACGAGTGACAATTATGCTCATTCTTCTTTAATCCCATCTTTAATCCCAATCCCATTTTTTGTCCCAATATGAGTGTGATTGCA
>VWZN01002586.1:0-14743 GCA_013396955.1 Regulus satrapa | reverse complement strand
GTTTATTAATAGGTTATCAGAAAACCTGGCACCATCCTGATCAGACTCAATGCTCAGGGAACTCACCACCAAAATGGCTACAGAATGCACAGTTTCAAGGTCTTTCGTAATCACCTTGTCCAATTAACACTAGAAGTGTATCTTATTTTTTTTTCTTTACCAATTATCATTTCTTGTCCCTCTACTTAACTAAAAACTGTGGCAAATTTCACCCAATCAGTGTGCTAATAACACTGCAGAAAAAGCAGAGCAGACAAAGATGAAGAAGAAGCACTGTGAGATAATCCCCTGTTCCCTCCATCTCGACTCCATGTTAAACCTGTTTCTCACCCTAGTGACACACTACACTAATTTCAATTATCTATCTTACTTTTATGGATTTTGGTTTGTCTAGAGATTTTTGGAAACCCTTCTCCATGGGTGAGAGTGAAAGTTAGTGTTTTCCTGGGGATCAGGATCCTCCAGAGCAGTGAGAGGAATACTTTCTTAGCCCTGGGTCCTTACACATTGTCATTACTAAAAAGTTTCTTGCAAAGTAATATAGTTTTTTTCTGTCTGGACACTGTGGAGTAGCTCGTGTTTCTGTTATGTTCATTGTGCCAATTTTTAAACATGATTTCTGAGATTCTGAAATGTGCCACAATATCAGAATCAGCACAGCGAGGATTATTGGCAACTTTCACTGGTACTGAAGTATTGTAAAACACAGTATTAATTCTAACTATTGTCTGTAGCATTTCTCACCCTAGAATCCCAAATTTTCTTGACAGAATAATAGCACTTTATAGAACAGAAAGAACTCTTTAAGGATCTACTTTCCATAAATCTTCCTATTTTCTTGCTTTTCATCTCTCCTTTTAGGTTGGAACAAAACAAAACCCAAGAAACAGCAATTCTAACTTTTAGGACAGGGTTTTTTTCAAAGAAAATGAAGCTGAATAACTAAACATCAGTTTAAAAGAGACACGCTGAGACCAACTAAAGTCACAGCTGTTGCTGCATTGTCACACTAATAAAATCAGAAAATAAAGCTCTGAAAAATCTGGAACTCCATGAGAAATGGACCTTTCGAAGTGGTTTTATGAAGAGTTTAACCAGGTTTATGTTGTTCTCTTATGGCAGTTTTACTAAAAATCAACTCACTTCCTTCAGTTAAAATTTGTTCCAACAAAAGAGAAAAAATCCATAACCTAGATTTTAAGTCAGTGCAAATGGACTTAATTGTTTTTAATTCAATAGATTTATCCCAATTTCTATTAGTTAAGGATGAAGTGAAACTGTCCTCTTCTAAAAATATGTATATTTTACCTCTTCTAAGTGACTGAATCTGCTCAGAAAACATTATATTATATTGCTTTTCAGGACTGCATTTATTGCTGTGTTTTACCTCACCAGGATATTCTAACAATGGTATGGGCTGTGTGTCCAGCATCCATGTGTGCTGCGTGCTTTTGATTATTTCTTACATTGACTCTTTACCTTCCATCCTCCTAGCCTCTCAAGGAGATGTTTGAAAAAAAAAAAAACCAAAACAAACAAACAAACAAAAAAACCCCAAACAACCAAACAAAAAAAACAAAAAAAAACCACCCCAAAAACCCTAGTTGTCTTCAAAAACTCCCTGTAAGAAATGAAAGCAGTTCTTAAATCTTGGTATCAGAGGGAATCTAAAAAGGAGTTATAGTATTTCTCTGAATCCTGAACTATGTTTTATCTCATTATGTGTGTATGCAATAGTTACAATGTGAGGGCTGAGCATTCTCTGTGTGGTACCTCATTATTTAATTTTTTCTTAACTTTCCCTTCTGTAATTTAATGTGTTTCTGTGTACTTCACAAAGTTCCCATTAGCAAAGATTCTAATCTTCTAGAGCCATATTAGCCATTCAGTAGCAACAACTTGGAGAGCCATGAGAATAACTTTTCATCAGGAATTTATTTAGTCTGCTCATTGACAGATGCTAATAGTGGGGAGCAGTTGAGTTGAAGGGATTAATTCTCCACATGTTCTAGTTATCAAAAATATGCAGTGGTTTCTTGAATAAAGTTTCATCAAATAGGCATCAGTTTCCAATGCAGAAAGAAAGATGAATGAAGAAAGTGCAAGAAGCAAAAAAAAGTATATTGGGAATTTCTCTGTAATGTGTTTGGCGCAATTTCTTAGTGATGAGTTCTTTCACCACACAGCAAACCCTGCATTCATTTTTGGGCTATCCACTGCAAGAAAGACACTGAGGGGCTGGGCCAAGTCCCCTGCTGGAGCAAGCAGAGAAGGGCAATGGAGCTGCGGCAAGGTCTGGAGCATGAGTGCTGTGAGGAGCAGCTGAGGGAGCTGGGGGTGTTTATCCTGGAGAAAAGGAGGCTCAGGGGAGACCTGATCACTCTCTACAGCTGCCTGGAAGGAGGCTGTGCCCAGGTGGAGGTTGGCCTCTTTTCCGGGGTAACAACTGAAAGGACAAAAGGAAAATGCCTTAAAATGCAAAAGGGAAGGTTTAAATTAGATAGCAGGATTTTTAATTTTTTTTTTTTTCCCCACAGAAAAATGCTTTTTGTAAGGCATTGGAAAAGACTTCCTAAGGAAGAGGTGAAGTCATTATCCCTAGAAGTGTTCACAGACCATGTGGATATAACATTTGAGGACATGGTGAACATGGTGGTGGAGCTATGCTAACATAGTTGGATGCATAACTGCTAACAGCTGGATTTGATGACTTTAAAAGTTATTCCTAGCCTTTATGATTCTGTGATTCTTCTACTTATGAAGCAAGGACCACCTTTGCTATCTCAAGATCACGACGTCCTTTTCCCATGGCATGAGCAGATGAAAAAATAGATTTTAAAAAGCCTGCTTTGGCATCAATGACAAATCTCAGCCTGTCTCTTATCTTAGTCAGTAGGTATTGTCTGTCTGTACATATGTGCAATGTACACAGCATGCAAGAGTTCTCATAAATAAATGAGATATTCATGTTTCAATCCTACTTGTCCGTGTATTGACTTGCATTCATACAACTTCTGTAATCACCCTGCATAAAGAATTAAACTTCTTCTGCAAAGAACACTTTAAATATATGAAGGAAGAAAAGAAGAGGGAAATTGCAACATGCTCTTCAGACCAAATTTGGTAGTTAGTTAACTTCAAAACACGTGCTCATACTTCAGTGCTTTAGGACAGAATCGATATAACTGTAGACTTAGGCTACAATAAGCACTCATGAGTATTGTGATACACGTTTGTTTGAGGAAACTTTTCCCTACACTTCCACTGATGCAGTGTGGGCTCTCAGCCTCCCACCTGTCAAATGATTCCTGCAGGATGTTGCATGCAGAGTGTCTGTTTCCTGACAGGCAATGTCCTGTGACCCCTGGCAGCAGGAGCCTCTTTCCCTTTGGTCTTACTGCCTTGCTTTCTGTCCTCTCCGGGTGAGAGTTGAGAATGTTGCTCCCTTGGAAGGTCTTGGACTAAAGCCCCAGGTAGGAAGGATGTGATGTGCAATATCTTTTGTCAGAGATAAAATGCAATTAGCCTGGAGGATATGTGAGTAAAGGAAGCTTACAGGAAAATAGAATCACATGACTCTGATGAAGTTTAAAAGCACTTGGCTCAAAAATAGGATAAAGTGTGTTAAAGTGCAGGAAAGCTGGAATTCCTGGGCATAGCCTTTCAATGTAGCCCAAGTCTCATAATGTATCAAAACGTATCTTTAGCCTCTGTGCATTCTCATAGATAGGGTGGTTGTGATGTCTTTTCTGTCTTTCCACTTGAAGTCATAGCAACTGCAGATATAAACTGCACTTATTTTGGAGATGTAGAACAAAAAGTCAAGTTTATTATATAGTGTACCATGTCTGTTTAAAATTTTCAGTAAGAGTAAAGAGAGGTTTTAATCTGTCTGCAATTTGTATTTGGTTTTTATATCAGTGATTTTCAGTATCACATATGGATTTTCATTTTCAAATATAGTATAGTTCACTTACTGATTTATTGAAGTCAAACTCCTCTGGTCCTTCCATAACTGAAGAATATATTCATTTTCTATGCTGAAAAAAAATTTAATTAGAAATGTTTTGTCTTAGCAGATTTGCACGTCATTGATGGTTTTATGTATTTGGTACAAGCAACTTTATGACTGAAACTGATGCTATAGGTAGACAAGACACAGTACATTTGAATAAAAACATAATAAAAAGTCAGGCAAAGGCATAAATGGAATAAATTCAAAATTATTTTTGGCAAAGTGACTTTCCCAGAAGCTTAGCTTACAAAATTCATTTCACAAGGGTTATTTTTAGTAATTTTGAAATTTCATTTTGGAACAGTCAACTTAGATGTAATTTTAAAATTGAAAGTGATGGC
This sequence comes from Regulus satrapa, assembly GCA_013396955.1. Lineage (NCBI taxonomy): Eukaryota > Metazoa > Chordata > Aves > Passeriformes > Regulidae > Regulus > Regulus satrapa. Next base: position 10,387 of record VWZN01002586.1, on the reverse strand, counting down.
CACATGTTTGTAAACAGGAAAAGTCTGGTGTAGTATCACATTATAACATTATTTGGTTTAATTATGCCACAAACAGAACAGAATTTTGGCCATACAAATTGATAGCAATTAAAGATATAGAAGTGTTTTTTAAACATGTTATTTTTATCCAGTAATATTTATGTTTGTTTATATTAGTCCAGAATAATTTTATTTCTGCTCTCCCCCTTCTGGTCTTTTGTTATAAAATTAAAGAGAAATTAAATTGATAAAAGTTCCTCCCAGCAATGGATTCAACTGACATTTCAGGGATTTTCTGATACCAATACTAAACAGATAGCTATGTTCTACATTTCCCTGAGTGGATGAGACAAATTAAATTTCTACAGGATTATTTACAAGGCTAAGTAGAGCAGAGTTGTTCCCTGTAGACCCCCATTTCCTCTGCATGTTCAAGCTATGATTAGTGCAAGGCTGGAGAGGGGCCATCCTCACTTCAGGAAGCTGAGATGACCAGCCACTGACCGTGGTGTGCTCTCTCTCTCACAGCAGATCAAGAGCCATTTTGTGTGCTCCTAGCTTCCTCATCAGGATGTAATGATGCATCCAAGCCATGAGCCATTTCCTTCAATTGCACCTCCCCTGCTAGTGGTTGGCTAGATAAGGGATACTATATAGCTTCACAATCTCTTTGATGGACACAATTTATCAAAGGGACATCCTACCCTTCCTTGTGCAAGCAGGACTACATAGGGCTGTGTACGTGCTCCCAGTCAGGGGACACAGAACTGCCCAAGCAGTTCTGCTTCTGCTCAAGAAATGCTTACTGGTGGTACAGCATGGGTACAGGTCCCAGACTTGGCACCAGCAAGAGCCCACAGTGATTTTTTTAGAATTACTAAATGCTACTTGATCCCTTAGAATTTTGTCATTTGTCATTAGACATGTGCTTGCTTATTTACATCAGTTATAAAATTATCCTCATTAGTGATCACAGTCGCTCCTTTGAAAAAATGGCATGGAAGTTAAAGAAAGGTAACAAATATGCACAGATACCACAGTGTATGACAATTTACATTGAAGACAAATTGCCCACAAAATTCACAATTTAAAATCTCTGGCTCCCAAGTTTATTTTTATAGGCTGCTTCCATTTCCACAGATACTGTAAGGGCTGACGGTCTTTGTTCAGTTGATGCAACAGGGATGCATGATACCCACTTGAGAAGTATAGGAGACAGCATCTGGGTCCAAACAAGGGAGGAGCTGCTGAGAAAATGCTGGTTATTGGAAAAGTCTGTCTTCAGGACATCAGAACATTTCTGAGATCCTAACTGTATCTTTTGGCAAAGGAGTATTTGAGGAGGAAGCATGAAACAAACATTGTGCATTGTTTTGTGGCTTCTTTTTTCAAGAAGATGCTTTTGTTTATCAGGGACAGTATTAAAAAAACAAGGAGATATGACTGAGAAATGAGAAAGTTGAGAGTGGCTGGTATCACAGGTGCAATGGAAGCAGAGGAAAATGAGAAGAGGAAATCTCATCTCAAGATTTATCATTAAAATAAACAAACTGGTTTAGAGTCAAGTGACATAATTCTCATCTTTGCATCTCTCTTCTTATGGGAGAGAACTGATGTTTCATAAAAGTAGCCAGTACTGTATCCAGGAGGGGATAAGTGAAATCAAAAGAGAAAACAGCCTATCTGTTGTGGCCAAATGGTACAGAGAAGAAAAAAGGGGAGAAACTGAAGAGCAAATAAGAATTGTTAAACAACTAAGAAGTTAATTAATTTATAATCCTGGGAAGAGCAAATGGAAGTACTCAACAACCAGACCATATCAAATAACTATACTCCATTTAATTATTTTGGCCAGTCTGTCCTTGTTATGGAGCAAGAGAAAGAAGTGGGAGCTGGAAAGGTTTTGTTGTACCACTTACCAAACTAACACCATCAAATCCTGCATGTACTCCTTTTGAAGAACAAAATAAATGTACTTTTCATTTAACCATTCATGCTGGATATATCAAGAAAACAGCAGCATTAAAGCAGAGAATAGAAATTTGTGTATTCCAGCATTTTAAAAACTGTTAATGATAAACATTTAATCCTCAAACTAAAAGTAGGTACATGGCCAGCCATGCCCTTATAAAACTTTTTTTTGATACCTTAAGAAAAAAGCTGCTTTTGTGTATGATGCAATCATGTTCCATGAAGGAAAAAGAGATCTGAGGTTTTTATGTATTAAATGCAAACTTTTTAAAATAGTAAGACACAGTGTTTACTAGCATATTATAACACTTATATAACAATCATAGACTCATCTCTATTACTAAATAGATTATTGAATTCTTATTGAATCTCAAGGTTCTCAGTATTCAGAAAACTAGTTTCTGGCATTTTGCGCTTACATTTTATTAATTGTTTTTTTCTCCTAGGGAGGCACACTTTGTTTCTGAAATTGATAGCATTCACAAAAAGAGTGTATCTTAAATATATTTTGGCAATATTAGAATGGAACAGGCCACAGTTAGATGACAATTATTTTGGACTAATGGACAGCTTAGCTTACTTTGATTTCAGTTACCTAAAATTTTTCTGTATGTGAAACTTCTCCAATTATTGTTATAAAAGTTTTAATGATAAAATTAATGAGAACATCTGGCTACATATATAAGGAAGCTCACACAAGTTACAGCTGAGATTTGTTTCCTTTTCCTTTTCAAATAGAAGATGTTCAGAAGGAAATTAATTTGATATGGTAAAAACAGCAAGATGCTGAAAACGTGTGTCCTAACTCCATGAAGCTGTGGGACATGTGCTTAACATTAAGTTCTGGGATCTTACTAGAGCCAATGGGACCACTGAATTGGAAATATAAACCTGCTCAAGTGACCTGCTGGATTAGAGTCAATATCTGCAGAGAAGTCGCAGATGCTCATCCCTGGAAGTGCTCACAGTCAGGCTGGATGAGGCTTTAAGCAACCTGGTCTGGTGGAAGGTGTACCTGCCCATTGCAGGGGATTTGGAACTAGAGGATCTTTAAGATCTCTTCTAATCCAAATCATTCTATGATTCCATGATCATATGGTTATCTAATCCTTGCAGAATGGACATTCTTAGATCAGGATTTAGCAGTAAATTCAAGTAAAATATATAAAATTTCCATCCTCATACAACTACACCTTTCATACAATATAAGTTTACTTTTCAGTACCAGGGATTAAAAAATGTAAGGTATTCAACATTTTTAACCATATATGTCTGCAGAAAATAATTAAAAATTGCTATCTTAAAACCTGAGGAATACACAAACTGGGCCCAGAAATCTCACACTGCTCAATCCCAACCTTGAGAAAGCTGCAAAGATATGTGCAGCAGGTTTTGGCACTGCATTATTCATACAGAAAGAGTGCTTTGAATTGCTTTGTAGGCTTCCATGTGTTAATTTAGGGCCCTTCAGGGATGATATGGCAGAGCTGAAACTGAGGTATACTAGATACCCTTTTCAGTGCTCTGGTCCCCATTTCTGTGTGTACTCTGAGAAGATATCCTGTGGGCTGGATAGAGGTGAATATTAATCAGATGTGATGTTTAGGGTGAAAAATATGTAATTATTTTATGCTCCACTGAAAAAATTGAGCAGACTGATGTTGAACTGCTATGAATTAAAGATTGTTGTGACTGTTACTTAGTATGTGCATTTCTTCATAGTCCAACTTGTCACAGCAACAGTGGAAAAAGACATTAAGTGATACTTCCTGTACCCTAAATTTAACTTCCATATGTTTCCTTTTTTATATATTTCAAAATCCCTCTTTTTCCTTATACTGTTCCTGAGGTGAAGTTCAGTTTTATACATTGTTGACAATATCCAAATTTGAAAAAAACACAGTCTGACTTTTTCTGCCAATTTCAAACCTTATTTTTATTTTGATAAAAGTACAGGATGAATTTCAGTTTATATAGAATTTTCATTCTATTTCAGGACCATTATTGCATGTATTTTGCTCATGTTAACTCATCTTCCCAGTGTCTTCTTCTCTGTAAAGATCCAGATAATGTAGATATCTTCTCTGGTTACACAAAGATAGGAAAAAATATTGAAAATACTAAAGAATTTGGACAATATCCATTTTGTGTTGGACAACTGGAGTTTTATGTTAAATAACAGATAGAGGTTTTTCACTCAGGAGGTGGCTGAACATGGAACAGGTTCCCCAGGGAAGTGGCCAAATTACCAAGCCTGACAGAGTTAAGAAGCATTTGGAAAATTCTGTCAGGTACATGGTAAGATTCCTGGGGTGTCCTGCACAAGGCCAGCTGTTTAACTCCATGATCCTTATGGGTTTCTTCCAATTTAGCATACTCTAGGTTCTATGATTAATCCTCATTGTATCCAGGCAAAGCAACATTTATTTTACTGACAAAGCAGTGAAAAGATTGTGCATGCACAGTAACTATTTACCTGCTTGTTCATGGGGTTTGATTCATGACTAGGAACCTGACAGGTACTAACAAACCATTATCAATAGTCTGATAAATCAAATGTCAGTCTGCATGAGCTATTGTTTAATTCCCACCTGATTAAATTCTTAGGCATATAAAAATGTTCCCCTCCAAGCATTTTGGAGGGCAGTAAACTTGTTTAGGAGAGAAATACTCAGATTTCCATCCCTATGGCATGTGTCTGTTCATCTGGTGGTTATTCAGCTGTAAATCACTCTTTGGTCTCCTTGGACACAAATCATTGCACACAAGCATCCATCCCAGCAGGATGTTCAACCACCTGGCAAACCCAGAACTATCTTCTTTCTAGCCAAATAATATTTACATATTTCCACATAACATAACAGTTCCAGGAGAGAAGACCAGTAAAAGATCTTGTTGATCTCTGTAGGAAATACATTTAAATTCTTCATGTGTCACATGGATGTACAAATCTGTGGGCTCTTGATTATTTGCAGAGGGAGTTTCCTTCCATTTTTCATTCAGGAAAAACACCCTAATATTAATAACCTGGATATATTGTTTTTTTTCTTTTTTTCTTTTTTTCCCCTTTTTTTCAGTCTCTGTCTACTTCCCTGTAAAGCAGCAAGGGTACACCATGGTCACAGCATTCAGGGTCACAGAACACGTGCCAAATTTCACCTGGAGAACAAAGGCCTATGGAAAAATTGTTTTAATATTAATTGAAATCTTCATGTGAGCTGACTAATTTTATGGGTTTAGTAAGGTTTTCTGAAAAGTCCAAGGAAGAACTTCAGGCATCACAAAGGAAACCAATGACAAATACAGGGGTAAAATTATCTCACATCCCACGCCAGGTTTGAAGTTCAGTCCCTGGCTTGTTTCCCTTTGGCAGCAATAGAAATGTATATATGCAATGCAAATTTTAGCTTTACTGTGCAGGTAGGGAGCTTATACGAAAATAACAGTTCAGCACAAATACCTGTCAGGAACTCAAAACTGACTGTTTTGATTTGCAACAACAGTTAGACAGTGTCTGTCTTGTTTTGAACAATCACTAGCACTCGTGGGCTTTTTTCCTCATCTGAAAACAAATAAACCAGAAAAATACTCTTTACAGCCTCCTCATCCTCCACTACAGCTGACAACTATGACCTGTGCAGTTTTCCTGTATTCTGGCTCAGGGTGGGTGTAAAGACAAGGAAAGTGCGTGTGCAGTAAATGTTTAACTCAAAACTTGTGTAACTCTTCCACAGTGTCACGAATACCACCTGTTTTCTTGCTTGGGATCAAGACCAGATTGACAGTAGCTTCTACTGAGCAGAGCTAATCCTTCATGTAGCTAATCAACTTTTGAACTTTTGCTCCCTGAGAAAAAAACATTAGCAAGAAGGAAATGCCTGGCTAGGCCTCATCAGACAGTTGCTGCCAGGCACTATAAGATCATGGATAATGAGGACCTTACTCTTTAAGGAGTTAACTGTTTAATTCTTTCTGCCTTTCTAGTCCAAGGATTGGTGCAAATATCACCATATTCTAGTGGCTACAACAAAATCATACATCTGATTTTACCTTCATACTGGTTTGGGACTCTTTACCTACTCCTATTCTTATCAATAAAATCTTCTTTCTTGGCTGGTTTTTGCCCAAACTGCTGGCCTGGGTTTTTTCTTTCTAGCATATAGTTCACATGGATGTGAAAAGATCTGGCAACTGCTAAAATACGCTGCTTTTGCTCACCCAAGGTTGGATTTATCTCTTGAATTATTACTTTTAACCTCTTGCTATTGGTTCTTCCTTCTCAATCACTTGAAAGATAAAGATTTCTGCTCTGGTTTTTGCCTCCTTTATCTCCTTTATCTTTTGAAGGACCTTTCAGTCCTTCAAAAATATGTGTTTCTCTCCTTTACTCTTTGAATAAAAAAGAGCTACAAACAAGTGCTGAGATATGCATTCAAGAAAAAGAAATCTTTCTAAAGCAAATGGAAGAACATTTTGACATGAAATCCTCAAAATCTGTAAGTATTTACCAATAGAATGAACTCTTTAGAAGGAAAACACTTATTGGCATCTAGTGGTTTTAGACACATTAAAGTTTAATGCCTATTTTAAAATATGGGTTAGCAATAGATAAAATAACACCTGTCAATTCACTATTCTTAAACTTAGCACTGGATTCCTTTTCAAGTGTTGTGGTTTGACACAAAGTTTAGCTGTAGAAAGGACCAAAAGAGCCTTCACTTTACATCATCCACTACTTTTGAATTGATCAATAGTTATCCTCACATTAGTGTCTCTAGTCTTGTTTCCTTTGGATAATTCAGAATTTGAACAACGTGTTTCTCTGTTTTTAGTCTGTCTAGATAACCAAACTTTGGTAATATCTGTACTACCACTCAAGGGCTTTTAAATGCACTCTTGCATTTCAGAGATGTTGAAGTTTGCCAATATTTTATTCAAAAAAGAGTTATCTGCCATCTACTACTGTAAAATAGGAAGGGCAGTACTATGGTGGGCTGACTCTGCTTGAAATTCCCTCTCCCCTCCTCCTTCCTTTGAGCTTTTATTTCTTACCAGACACAGCATGTTATATTCCTTTGGTCAGCTTAGATCATCTGTCCCAGCTGTGTCCCTTCCCAAGACCTTACCCACCCACTAGAGGTGGGGGGGAAAATGCAGGAGAGGCAGCGCCAATGCTTTGTCGCTGCTGCTCAGCATCTGCCAAAACAGGGGTGTGTTACCAGTGCCCTTCTGGCCACAAAACAAAGTACAGCACTGCTGTACTGAAAATGAACTCCATCTTATTTAGACCAAATAAAAGTTTTTGAAGGTACACCTTTTCTGTTCCCAATATCTACACCTGGATTTCTTAATGTCGACATGTAATCCTGAAAATAAGCATCTTCTCTTGAGAAGTCCAGATACTTGATTATTTGGCAGAGAGATGGAAAGAATTTGATGGGAAAATGTTTCAAAGGAATGATTAATCAGGAAAGACCAGAAGTACTGACTGACGGTTTAAAGGGAAGAGGATGAGCCCTTTTTCTTCTTGAAGAAAAATCTGTGAGCAGGAAGTTACTGCAATAGGTAGAGATTTAAATAAAAATGAAAGGGCCTCTTAGTCACTTTGTCAATTTCCTTATTTTAATAAACTGAGATCAGTAGCTTGGATGGTTTTGGAAGGATCATGCTGAAGACCAGAGAAACAGTTCCTATACCAAATGCTAGCATGCATCTCTGTGGGTACAGCACATCTGTTCCTGTTAAGCTCTGTTGCTCCCTATTTTAGTCATATTCCCATTTAAAATGACAGCGAAATACACTGCATTGAAGCAATCTACAGTAATGTTAATTACAGACTCCATTACTAAAACGTTTATTTCTAAAAGCAACAAAGATGCCGGCATGATACTTATCTATTATTTCAATGCAAGTTTAATCAGAATTTGTCTATTTTCTTTCAACTTTTCTCCATTTTCTCTACCTTCTCCTCCCCAGTCACAGTGATTGACTTCTAATCATCATGCAACAGAAAGAAAACTGCAGAATTTCCTAGAAAGAGAACTTTTATTTTCTTTGTGTGTCTCTGTTTTACTAAAATACAGTGTGCTCAGGATCCAGCATTAATAGATGGTCAATTAAACAAAGCTAAATTCACTCTCAGAACAGTTACAAGATAACATGACCACAATAGCCTTTTTGAAAAACTCTTGAAAATATTAAATTAGGAGTATTATAGGCAAAAATCCCCCATTATTATTTAGGAAGTATGTAGCAAAACTGGCTCTTCAAAGACTAATTTCAAGGCAAACAAGCTGGAAAATCAAAGTGAATGAGATACATAGACAGAGGAGAACTAATACAAATTCTAGAAAACTATTATGCAAACGTAGAAACAAAGACTAAAACAAGAATGGGACCAGTGCAGAGAAGGCAGAACCAGGTTCTTTTGAGTGGTATACAGTGATGGGACAAGAGACAATGGGCATGAACTAAAGCACAGGACACTTCCTCTGAACATCAGGAAACCCTTTCAACTTTGAGGGTGACCAAGAACTGCCACAGGTTGTCTAGGGATGTTGTGGAGTCTCTGTCCTTGTAGACATTCAAAAGCCATCTAAATAGGTTCTGGGCAATCTGCTCTAGGCAGTCTCCCTCAAGCAAGGGGCTGCACAAGATGACCTCCAAAGGTCCCTTCCAACCTCTGCCTCTCTGTGATTCTTAGATCTTGAGATAAAGATGCTAAACCAGATTGAACAGCATGAAAGTAGTGCAAAAATTCTGATGTTCAATTTTTAGTTATTGTTTACTCTCCTGCATTTGTGAGTGAAGTTTTCACTTTAAAATGTTATTTAGTTTGGGATAATTTTTATACAGTGTATTGACATGAAGAACCGTGCTTAGCTGTCTAGATTTAACAGTAGTGCCATTAGTTTACTACACAGAACAGGCTATGCATTATGGTAATGTTAATATTTGCTAGTGCTGTGTTTGTTTTATTCCACTACAACATTATAATTGCATTCATTCATTCAGTTTTTTTGTCAATTTTTAATTTTTTTTTTTTTTTTAACTGGTCCTATATGCTCAATTCTTCAAAGGTCATTTTGGAAAGGCAAACCATACTAGTTTAAGTGCAGTATCTATTTATATGCAGCATGATCCTCCAAAGATCTGAATTTTCAATATACCTTTTTATTTATTTTAGTCTAATTCTTTCTTCTCACACTTCTTTTTTTCCCCCAAAGGCTTTCTGCTTAATACACAGAATAGTAATGCAAAATACATTCTGTGCAAGAAAAAATTTCATTTGCATCCAGCACTCCTGGAATGTCAGCCAGCAATTGGGCATACAGGCAAACTATTTTGCCATTAGAGAAGAAAATTTTTCTCATGTTGTCTCTTTCTTTCACTTTTTTACCCTTTTTATTCCCAGAGATCTCTAAGCCTATCAATCTGCAAACTTTCCTGCATTTTTTTTAAATCAGTGATTAGTTCTCCTCCTGCTATTTCAGCAGTAAGAGAAGGAAATACATGAAATAAAATTCTATTTCTACCTGATATCATCTTTTAACTGGTCTTTCTTAGTAATTGACTGAGCTTTTTCTTAAAATTCATTATGACTTTCCTCTACCTTGAAAGTCTCTTTTTTTCAACTTCTCTGTGTTTTGAAGGTCTTTTCTTGCCTCAAATTCTTTTTGTCTTCTCCTTATTCTAAGAATTCTTACAATATGAGCCCTACTGAGGACTGATATGCCAAACGATAAAGAGAATTGAACTATTAGACTGCCCTCTTCTGTTACAATTTTTGGCCCTGTTTTCCCCTGAGTGCAAAGAAGACAGCACAGGAATCAGATGTTCAGCAACTTCTGCAGTTTTGAGGAGCCATAGCCATGATAATGCAGATATTAGGATAATGTTTTTTGCTAATTATGTTATGTCTAGAGCAATAACTATATTTTCTTTTAAAGGGAACATTTCAGCAAAACAAGTTTTTTAAGCTGGCTTTTCTAGAAATAGAATCTGTTTTTAGCTTAAAAGAAATTAAGGAAATGAGCAAATGGTGCCAAAGTTCAGTAAGATGGCATCAGCTATTCACCCCCTAGCTTCTACAATTGTTCTTTTTCAATTTCTTCAACTTAGACTTTGCCATTGCCAAGGCAGAATTTTCTTTTCTGGAAATATTCTATTTTCCACCTATAATTGCAGTGCTTCTAGTTCTTTTACCAACTGTGAATTAAGACAGCTCAAATCATAACATTAATTGATTAATCAGGTTTATAATCCAGACAGAAAAATTCCTTCATTTGATTTGTGTCTGGCTTAATCTATAGTGTCCTCCCTCAGTAATTTTTAATTTCCTTTTCTATTGCTTGTGCTTCTGGTTTCTCTGCTCAGTAAAACATTTATAACTGCATACTTATGTTTTGTCTGCCTT
>VWZN01002585.1:4203-17093 GCA_013396955.1 Regulus satrapa | reverse complement strand
TTATTTTTTTAACCAGAATCTACTCAGAATTTCAATGCTTGTCCTGTCATTCTGCACCTCCAAGAAGACCCATTCTTTTATAATTTTTTCTCTTTCTTTTATACTTTCTTACTGATTAGAGATGGTGGTAAGACCATTACCCACAATATAGAATTTTCTAATAACTCTACAGTACGGATACTGAACATGTACTTTCAAAATATCTGTACTTTTACATAGTCTTTATTGAGATACTAAGTCTGTCTTGATAGGTACCAAAAGTTGCTCTCTTAATCTGATATTTTTTAACCACAATTTATATTTCATGTAGCCATTTCAATGTCACTAAATGTTTAACTTTTAGGACATGAGGTAGCTGCAAACAACCCTCAGCAGCTCCTTGAAATTTTAACATAAATATTCTTTCCAGGACTACTTATAAAATGGAAAGTTGGATATATTTGTAAGGGACTGTCTTGTTAGTAACCTACTGTATTGGCATAATGTGCATTTTTCCATATGGTGAGGCAGGACTTTCCCAATCATTATATGCTCTCATTCAAATTCTGCCTGCTGCAGGAAATTAGCACTGTTCACACTTGTTTAGGCTTAATAAAAATCATTTTTCCTAAAGCACAGGGATAAGGTCACCATCTGCCACATGAAAATGCCAATTTCAAATGAGCAGCAGTCAAAAGAGAGTGTCTTTCATTTCTAGACACTCTCAGAAAAAACTTAATAGGAGAAATCACAATTGATTCTGACATCTATCAGGTTACACGGTAATGTTAAGGTATCTGATTTTCAGGTTTGCAGACATGTATTTTTTGGATTCATGAGAGTTATGAGTGTTTCACAGTCTGCCTTCCTATTTTCATCCCTGTTCACATTTGGGAATATCTGACCATACATAATAGGCATTTGGAAACCCTTCCCTAAGAATGAAGGCATTAGAGCATTTTCATACTTAAGTTCAATGATTCAGCATTCATAGCTGCTTTGATTTTTCTCAGTTATTTCAGATCCATATGAGTATGCACTGAAATATTTTGATAAAGAAGTCTGTTACAAGTTCATAGTCTCTATAAAAACCTTTTCATTATAGCAAATTGAAAAATATCCCTGTAATCATAACATTTTTCTGACAAAATAGGTTACAAAACCCTACAGTTTCTATGAGTTACGAAGAACATTTATATTTATTTATTCAGACTGTGTGTGCTAAATAAACACATAATTAATGATGATAGAATGAATGATTGAATATGGCCTTTTCATGACCAGAGTGTTCATACTCTAATAAAGGAGATTAAAAAATGCAACTCCATCTAAGGAGCTGAAGAGCTCTCTTACTTAAATTTGGAAACATCTGCTTTTCAAAATTATACTCAGAGTTTTGCAGTCTTTCCAAGCAGGAAAACAAAATTTACATTTGGCTATTTTTTAAAATCTCCTTACTTTACAAACTGTGTGGTAGTGATAAGGTTGTTTGAATTTAATATGCAACATAAATATATTAAATCACTAGTTCTGTAATCATTTGTTGTATATTGATTTTTTAAAAAAATCATACAGTTATCTTATTCTTTTGGAAAAATCAAGTAATCCAGGAATTAAAAATAACACATCTCCTAATCACTGACTGGTTTCTACTTTCTCAAAGCACACAATTCACAAAGGTACAAGCTGAGGACAGAGTCAGGCTGGTGCATGGCAGCCTGGGGACAGCAGAAGGGATGAAAGTCACATTTAATAGTGACAAAAACACATTGTGGACAGAAGAAAATTTTGACAGATTGTTTTCACCTCACTTATTACAGAATTCTATACTTGTGTTTAGTCATAACATGTATCCTACCATCAGCTCAAAAATAAAGGGTGATTTACTATTTGATCAATGAGAACTGACACCACTTCTTAAATTGCTTCCCTCAGCCACTGACGTTTTTGGCTGTAATCAGAATTTCAATGCTGACCTCTAACTATTTCCAAAAAAATTATATTGATAGGTTTATGAGCTGGATGTTTGCTTTGCTCTCACAGCAGTTTTTGGATTGGGTGATTGTAAGCATAAGTTGCCCTTTATCTCAAATGTGAGTAGCTAATTTCTTTATTGATGGCTCTGATGTTACAGCTGCTGTAAAGCCAACTTCATTTGCTGCAGCGTTATGTTCAGCAAAATGTTCCAGATGACCTCATGGTTTAATTCTAGGTGCTACACTTTTCTAATTATTATTATTATACTTATTATTGAAAATATTTTACAGGTATGAAATAAATTCTGACAAGTGAAAAAAAATTAATAAATATGCATCTATGATCAGTTTCCAAGTATTCTTCTGTCACTCTTTGTAGTCTGTCTGTTACTCACTAAACAGAATCTTTTGTCAGCTGCGGTCGACTCATACTGCTTCTTAATACTGTAACATCTTTTCCCTTTTTTTTTTTTTTTTTTTTTAAAATTTTTTTAGGTGCTTTTAAAGGTGTTACAGCTCTATTTTCATATTGTTCACTTCCTCCTTTAATTATATGGTGAATAAAATTCCCATCAGAGGTGATAAAGGGAAAAGCATGTGTTCATTTTTTAAAGCTTTCTTCGTTTTTAGGAGAGTACATTCAAATTTGTGACAAGATTTAATTAACAAAGAGGAGCAGGGATGAATGCTGTTTTCCTTCTCTTACCTCTGACTCTACAGGCAGTACCTGGTATAGAGCTGGGCCGGGTCTGAAACTAGTCATGCACATACAATCTGTTCCAGTGGCAACGCTACATACCTGGTGACAGGTTGCATGCAAAAAAAAGACAGATGGGCTTTTTAGCTATCTCATACTTTGTACATACCAGTATGGGTGGACTGAAGCACCATAAAGTGTAGATAAACTATACTGTCAAAAGAAACACCTTGGATAGGGATACTCTTGGCTCTTCCTCTTAAGACAGAGAAAAAAGGTATAGAAATACCATAGAAAATTCTTAATGAGCAACACCTAAATGAACCCAAATATATTATGGCATGTTAATATAGAAAATAGTGAAAAAACAACCCTAGAGGACTTGCCAATTAAATGTTAAGGACATTAATAAATGTGTTACTCAAAGTGTACCTGTTTATATTGTTAACTTTCATTCATATTTCCCCTTAACACAATTTTGTGACACTTTAGAAGCTATTAAAATGAAACTTCAGTCACCCATGGAAGCAAAAGCAAGTCTCTTGCAGTAGCAGCAGCAGTTAATGGGGGGTTACATATTTACAAGTGTCTAGACATCAGTCCAGCAAAATTTATCAGCAGGACAGACTAATAGTGAAGTCCAGCATTGCTCTAAGAAAGCATGGTAAATCAAACTTTCGACCTGGCTTGTGTGTATGCTGTAGTCAGCAATAACCACTGAATGGGGGCATACAATCCTGCTCCTCACAGCAACAACAAAAGCAACTTCGTACAATGCAAAGAAATCCTTCCCAGTTTAGCATGATTCTAATAGTAGGCTGCAGAGGCAATTTAGTCTCTGCTCGTATTCACATTTCTTCCAACTGTGCCAAAGGTGGCCATCGCCATATCTGAATGACAGTGTTATGTGCTAGGAGATGAAGTAGTATATTGTTTCATTTTGTTCAGCTGTGGCTGAAGTCATTCCAATTTAGTTCTAGTTCAAGTTCAACAACATTTGAAAATAGCAACTTATTCTTTCATTAATAAATAATTAAAAATTATGGCTTGAACCAACTTCTGTTTAGGAAAATAATGGACTTGCTTCAGCTGCCTGATTGTGTATTTAAGTAGAAGCTAGAATGTATTTTTACAAAGGAGTATAGGCAACTTATTAAGGGTAAGCCCTTTTCAGCCTGGCTTTCCTGACCCTACATGCATATGAACTGAAATGAACTAGAGCAAAATTTCACCCTAAAAAAAGATATATTAACATTTGTACAGCACTGCTTGTTCTTCTGCTATAAAAAAGGCTCTAAAAATGGTGTAGTTCTATATTTAGGGCCTTTCACTTTTATAACAAATATATTCATTTTATAAATAAATATTTTAACTGCTAATCCTACCCATCCAATTTAAGGTCTGAGAAGCTGTGTTTTTCCCTTGTGCTGTCATGAGTGAAAAAAAGTTTTGAATGTCAAATTAAGATTTCAGTTGTGTCCTCACTGTCTTCAGTAACACAACTTGACTGGCTGGAATGCATTTATGTGAGTATAGCTGCTGAGTGTAATCTCAAATCTTATCCTTTTTAAGGCTATGTGGGGCTAGCAGAAGTTTGTTTGTTTGTTCCAGTAAAAAGAGCAGAGATATCTGCACCTATGAAAGGGACTGATTTAGAAAATAAGAAAGAGTTGATGTATGCAATTAATGTTCAAAAAGGGTAATCATCCTCTAATTAGCATAACGAGTTAATATTTTTGTAACTTTTCCAATAAACCCTCCCCCCCCAAAAAAAAGAAAAAAAAAGTCTATTTCTCAGTTTCTTTAAAGGAATACAGTAAAGAACAAGAGACAAAAAAAGGGACAGTGGTCTAATACAGAGATAATGCATCCATGCCACTGTGAATATGCAGCTATGGTGGCCATACCTAACATATTTCTGGTTACAGCTCTACTTTGGTTTACAATTTGTTGGTCATACTGTCCATTAAAATGACTTTAGCAGGGTCCTTTCTCAACAGTGCTTTTCGTTCCAAAGTTTACTTAAAATATTATTTCTTTTCATGGCAAAACCCTTTCTCTCTATATTTCATAACCTTTAAAAGTGTTAAGAGACAGACTTTCATGAATCTGTCCTTTGACTTCTTTGTCCTGCTACTTTCTTCTCAGCTCTTGCAATGAGTTGAGAAACCTGCATCCTTCAGGCAAACACCAAAGGAATATATTTTGCCTCCTTTTATGGGAATATGTCCTCCGTGACATACACAGTAAATGACTATAGGGTTTTATTTGTTGGGAAAATGTTCAATGATCTACTACTTTCATGTTATTACACTGATTTACTGACCTGGTGTTCAGGCATGTCTATATGAAGCATGTTTTTTAATTTCTGACACGGATCTAGAAAACAGAAATAGTTTAAAGAGATCAACCCTGAGCCACTCCCGAACAATATTTTTGCTATTAGAGATGTGTTTTCATAACCTAGACTAAAATGGAAATTTTCTTTATTTTTTCATTCTTATAACTTTGAAGTTCTTAAAATTCCCACTTGACAGGAAGATATACTACTGTTTGCCTTTAAAATCCACATATTTACCTCTTCCTGTTAGAATCATATGATACTCAAATGTGAACATATGTGGTTACAGTATTTTTATCTCTGCAGCTTTGTGTGACATAAGGTAGTAGAAAAAGCTAGTACAAATTCAATACTATATTCTAAGGAAATATTATAGACTCCTGGATGGAGTTTTTAAGCTGTGTAATTCTTCTAAAATAACTCTTCAACATCATTGCTCCTGGATGTAAAACAGTTCAGACTTGCAGGGTACAAGTCAAAAATCAAGTGTGGGTTACATTCTTGGTGCTTAAGAGATTATGTTAAAGAAAATACTTGGAAGTATGTTACAATGAAAAAATTTCTGTATTTTTTACTAAATTATTTATGAAGTAGAAAGGCATAGAGTTCTTCTGAAACTAATTAAATTGGAAAGTTAAGAATGCATTTTCTTCAAGTATGGCCTTCCTCTCTGACCTCAATTTCTGACCCTGATGTAAAATAGTTAAAAGAAAAAGATATATAAATATTAATAAATATTTAACTATTAAGCAAAATGATTTTCTGAAATTTAAAAGATATATATTTGCAAGGAATTGAAGTCACCATAGGCTTAGAACAAAACATATAATCAGACATTGAAGAAGTTTGTTCCTTGAAAGGGAACCTAATTTCAGATAGGTCAAGGCATTCCCTTTTAGAAGTGGAATATGACTGTATTTAATAGCCCTCTTTATTTGGCAGCTAAATGAAGATTTTTTACAAAAAAATTTTCCTTTTATTGTTGTTGCTCTGCAAAGTAACCTTAAAACACAAAACCACACTTTTCTCCTCTTTAATATTTTCTCCATGTTTCCAGAGTAGTTGGACTAAGGCTTTTGTTTAACTGAAAAAAGGACTTAAAAGTATAAGGATATGACTGTCCAGTGAAGCCCAACTACAGTTCTGTTTCACAAAAAAAAAAACCCAAAACACAAAAAAAAAAGTCTCCATCTTCTCCCACTAAAACAATACAGCTTTGATCCTAAAATGAATAACTTTGAATTTCTTGTGATATATAGCAGAGGTGCATCACTGTTGTCTTGTTAGTTTCACACCAAAGATGTCACCAGTGTTGGCTTTTAGATGGTTTTAGTAGGACAATTTTATGTCTTTTCTTGCTGCTATCTTTCCTTCATTTCTTTCAGATTTACTGCAGCACTTGAAATGAGGAACACCCACAATCTCCATTTTAGCAGTACACATTTAGTTCCAAAATATCACAGTGTTCATGAAAAATGAATTATTCAGTATACTGTTTAATAGTGAGAGGTCTGTAGATTGTTTGTATTTTAATTAAGCATAGCCTAAATTCAGAATCAGTCCCTAAAAATTGAGGATGGTATTCTGGGTTTCCATTACTTTAGTATGTGATAGCAAATTTATTTCAGAATATATGTCTGTAGGGGTAGTTTTGAGGAGGATATTTTGAGAATTTGTTTCAAAGTGCCCGTCTATGCCTTCACATTGATCTTTGCATTGCACAGAGGAGTTACTATGCTGAAATTTATTAATTTTCTTTTATATTCATAATAGTCTGCAAAATGTTAAATAACATTTTGGATTGTTTTAGTTTTGTTAAGTCATACAAAAAGAAAAAACCTGGTTGGCCAATGTTAAGACAAAAGACAGATGAAACAGAGAAAGAGTAAAAGGACTGAGTGTTTCGTTCTTCTGGGAAATTGTGATGTCAACTGTAGGTGCCAAAACAGTTTTTCCTGGGCCTTGACTAGAGCAGAAGGATGAGGATTCTGGTGGGAACAGGATGAATATTGTTCTGAATTTTAAAACAATTTTTAACCTTAAGGGAGAAAATGGTAATGAAAAGAACTCTTTTAACTCTCAAGGGATAAAAGATGGATTCAGTTTATTCCCTTTTAGGAAAAATCTAAAAACTGATGTCAGAATTTAAGTCATTCTTTAATTAATGTTTGATGGTGGAAGTATTTTTTTGTGGAATGAAAAAATTGTTTTGCATATATCTATGGAGTGAACAACAGAATTTCACTTCTTTTCAGGGCATAGTTTATATCTAAGAAAGTCTGTAAGTGTGACAGCTTTTTCTTAATTAGGAAAGGTATACCTTACTATTGTCTTTCAAGAGCTATAAATCAACTCAAATTCAAATTTCAAAAAGTGGCTTCACCTTTCTCATATTATTCTGGTTGCTGATAATGAACTTCACATGATACCAACTGGCAGGCAATTAGCTACTCGAAGGAAGACTAAGTAAGTTTACTGATAGGAACATTGGGTGGAGTTGTTGATTCCCTTCAGGGCAGAGACCTCAACACACTAGAGAGATGGACAGTTATCAACAATAGAAAGTTTTCAAAGGCCTAGTGCAGGATTCTGCACCTGGGCTGGGGTAACCCTGGTTGTGTGTACAGACAGGGAATGAGAGGCTGGAAAGCTATGCTGCGGAAAGGCACCTGGGAGTCCTGGTTGGTGGGAAGGTGGATGAGCCAGCAGTGCCAACCCTGTCCTGTGGGGCATCAGGCACAGCATCACTAGCTGTGTAAAGGAGGGGATTGTCCCACTCTGCTCTGCTCTGGGGCAGCCTCACACAGAGTGTTGGGAGCAGTTTTGGCCACTGCAACATAACAGAGTCACTAAGCCATTAGGGAGTTTCCAAATCAGGGTCATGAGGGTGGGTTAAAGGTCTGGAGAAGAAGCCATACGACTCAGGTCACTTGGTCTGTTCAGTCCGGGGAAAAGGACAGTGAGGACAGAGTTCATTGTGGTCTTCAAAATCCTCATGGGGGGAAGTGAAGTGGCAGACACTGATCTTTTCCTTCTCTACAGTGAGACAACTCAAAAAAATGGCATAAAGCTCATTCAGGGGAGGTTTAGGCTGGATGTCAGGAAAAAGTTTTTCCCTCAGAGGGTGGTTGGGCACTGGAACAGGCTCCCCAGGGAAGTTATCCCAGTGCCAAGCCTGATAGAGATCAGGAAGAATTTGGACAATGATCTCAGGCACGTGGTAGAATTCTTGAGATGTCCTGCATAGGGCCAGGAGTTGGACTTGATTGTCCTGATGATCTCTTCCAATTCAGACTGGATTTCACAGAATTGCAGGTAATAATTAATGGCATATAATCTGCTAACATTTAAATCATGCATGCTTCTAATGCTTTTAAAACCTAGTATGTAAACCTCTTTCTTTTCTTGTCTAAGGCAAAGGGATGTTCCTTTTCTGTTGCTTTGTCAATTTCTTCTTTCTGTAATTTTTTTAACAGCACAGCTCCATCTCTAATTGGAATTCAACAAAGGTTTTTCAAGAATAAAAGGTGAGCAGCTTTTTCTGGAAATCAGATAGGTTTTGCTAAAGTGTAAAGTTGGAACCTTTGGATGAAAGTGTGTACCTGTGATAATTGGTATAAAGCAGTTTGATGAGTGGGGAACTAAATGGTTAGTTAAATAAGAAAAAAGAAATGTTATAAATCTAATTGTCTCTCAATTTAGAAAGAGTGAAATAGACTGCTTTGAGTGGTAAGTTTATCAGCAGACTAAATTTTCTGATTTTGAAGCAAAATTATCTTTAAAGAATTAATGTTGTTTTTAAAGATCAGGCATATGAAAGCATATATGACTTCAGTTTAGTTACTAAAAAGGGCTTGTAATAAACATTCTCCTGTCCTGCATAGTTAAGCCTGAGGTTAGGTCAGTTGATTAGAAAACAGTACAAGTTATGCCCAGGGTGTGTGATAGATCCGTGTGTGGGCCAGATGATCCTTGTGGGTCCTTACTAACTCAGATTTTTCTGAGAGTGTAATATACAGTGCTAAAATAGACTTTAGCTTTAGATGGTATGTGTAGTTCTTCTTGTGTCCACTCATGTGGTTATTCCATTGTAAAATGCCACTGGCTAAGTCAGCAGTGATGACTATTCTTTCAAGCCACACAGTTACCTGCAATACAGGACTTAATTTCATAGCTAGCAATGAAGAAATATTTTTCCACTACGCCAGACAACTATATAAATACAAAGAAATTGCTCAGTGCTGTGGCTGCGTTGCAGCATTCTTTTGAAGTAGGAAGCGTTTGGCACAGTGGGCAGCTGGTGTTCTGTATTTTAAGGGAAGGCTATCACCTCATATTTACTTGATATGTCTAGGTCATGTGTGATTATCCTTTTTGGCAGCTTAGTAGCCTGATGCTGATGGCTATCTTCTCCCTTCATTATGAACCTATCCTCTCCATTTTTGCCTCTCCTGGCCCTCGTCTGTCCCTGCTTCCAGTGAGTCAATGCATCTTGCCAAACCAGCAGTTTTAGGGTTTTTCTTCTGTCATTGATTTTTTGCTAATGAATGAATTAAATGAGCATACTGAAGAATCAAACAAGTGCCAGGAACAAGACTTTGGAAGTGTGGATAAGAGGGCTGGGTAAGACACATAGGGAGGAAAAGGACTCCAGCTGCTTTTGGCAGCAGCTAATTATTAACTCTTAGCTCACTTTGTTAATTTGTGCTCTCCATCTCCCAAACAATCTAGAGCATACTCATGTGCTCATCATTTCAGTGCAGTGGAAAAGTGACTACCTTACTTCAATAAGATCCATCCATGAGAGGTGTGTTAAAAGAGAACTTAATAAGAGAAAAAAATATTATATATTTCATCTGGTATTTTTTTCCTGACATATTTTTTGTGTGTTTCTATCAGTAAGAGATACAGTTTAATATATTATTCCCTCACAATATGTAATATTTGGCATATATAATATATATATGGCAATATATATTTGGTAATATAATATATATTCTATAATAGATCATAGTCTGGATTACTTTACCAGTGTTCAGAGGGTACTACTTCAAGTTGTAGTCACATAAGTAAAGGACTGTACAATGTGTATGAACTTTTTCATGGGATCATGTTGAATAACTTGGGTGAGAAATATGCTTCTTACTCCTGTTTGTTTTGTAGAGTGATCTCAGTGCATTCACCGTCCTTGACTCTTCAATTTTATATACTTGTTAATTGTTTTACCCTGTTTACTTTATACTAGAAGGAGAGCACCTAATCTTCAATTAGGTTGTAATTGTTTCTGTATAAAATATAAAATTGTTCCTAAATTTTAGGAACATATACGTGTTTACTGTTCAATCCAGAGCTTTGTGGAGTTGCTGAATAAAACCCAGATGAGCTGATACTGGGAGAAATGGCTTCTAATTTATTCTGCTGAACACAGTAAAATCTTTCTCAAAGAAAACCATTCAGAAAATGTGGTTCTAAAATTTGTGTGATGGCAAACTGATTACTAAACTTATTTGTAGGGTCTATTGTGAGGAAGCACCCCAATGTTATGCCTATACAAAGAGGGAGAAACATTTTCCTATACATATCTGTGACCTAATAACCCAGGAGAAT
The DNA here is from genome assembly GCA_013396955.1 of Regulus satrapa. Lineage (NCBI taxonomy): Eukaryota > Metazoa > Chordata > Aves > Passeriformes > Regulidae > Regulus > Regulus satrapa. The sequence goes on along the minus strand of VWZN01002585.1, from coordinate 6,493 downwards.
TTGGTAACTCCCCTTAAGCCTACAATACCACAGCATAAGTAATGAAATAAATATATAAATTACATCATACCTATGCTATTAAAATCTGGTGCATCGGACAAGACAGTACTTTTAAAAAAAAATTTAATGCAATTAGATCTAAAAATCCAAGGAAGACCTTTTAAGTATTGGTCTAGATGGTCATACAATTAGAAATCATGTCTGTTTATAACATATTGAAAAAGGAAGCATAGGATAGGAATCCCTATGGGCTGGGTGAGACTCACTCACTCACTCACTGTGAACCAGTGGAATCATACAGTGTGGCTTTAGAGATTTTCCTTGCTCTTCTCTGTCTTCCTCCAGGTAATGCTGATCTCATTTCTATTTGTAACTTTTGAGTTGCAATTCAACTGGTTAAAAAAAAAACCAAAAAAACAACCAAACTAATGTGAATGAAAAGAAAGATGCACAGACAGTTCTGAGCTAAAATCTGATATCTCTGGTCAAGCAGATGGTTTTAACAGCCCCAAAAATGGCAAAAAAAAAAATGTCTGAATGTGTGTTACTGCCTGCTGGTATTAGAAGAGTATACTATAGACACATCTACAAGCTTTTCTTTATCATCAAGACAATTAAGAGCTTGCAACTTTTAATGATAAACCCACATTTTTCTTATAGCTTCACGTGGCTCCAGGATGTCATTTGGAAAAAAAAATTCAGATATTAAAATAATGAGAAAAGCAGTTACTTGGACCTGGTTATTATTTCAGATATAACATTTAGAACAGTATTCAATCATTTTGATCTACTGTTATTTTGCTCTGGGTTCCTAGGAAGATTATATAGGGAACTTGGCCAGATCTGGGGAAAAATTTTGTGCAGGAAGCAGAACCACCTGGGTCACCGAGGACTTTTCAGCCCTACCAGTGCAGCCATGCTGAGAGGAGAAATTAAACGTCTCTGTCCACATTGATTCAAAATGGAATAACTAACAGACAAGAAAAACATATCTATCTTGCTTATGCCTGCCTATGTGCAGGGATTTGAGGTAGCTACATCTCCCAAAGCCTTTCCAAGTGTTGAAGTGTTTGGGAATGTCTTAGCCTGACACATTTTGTGACCAGAAGCAATTTTGTCAGTTGGAGCCAGCCTGCAGTTCATTGTCTCTTGCCTTATGGCAGGCCTTTTGTTTGTAAAATATGCTAGCTTCCTTCATGCTAAAGATGTTTAGTAAACCAAAGATGATAACATTATTTACTTTAAGCAAAATATATTGCTTTCATTCTTTGCCATTAAAATGGTCTTCTGCTCCATGCAACAACTATTATTCCAAACAGCTTTCCTGAACTGCCACAGACAGTTGTTGCAATGCACCATATTGCTCTGAATAGTTTTTGGGTTTTTTTTGTTTTTTATTTTGACAGAATTGCATTAGTGAGTGACATGGTATAAGCACAAGACAGAAGCCATCTAATTTTTAGTGTGTCTGGCAAGGGTGTTTCCCATGATCCTGGCCATGTCAGTCACCTGCCCTGTTATGTTTTCCCTTCTGTAAGGTTGGTATATTAATGTTGTCCTCAGATTCTGTGTAAGAGAGCTAATTAATCGTCATTGGTTACTATATCAATAATTCAGCAGATAAGCTTGTCTACATAGGGTATTTGAGATTAAATGACATTTTGTTAATAAAAAACAATCTTAAGTAAGGAATATATAAGAGAAGCTAGATAGAGTATATATATACTGTTTATACCCACTGTGCAAAACTGAAATATTAAGATGGTGGCAAAAAAAAATGTAGTGGGAGGCTTTTTATACATAGGAGATTTTTATCTTCTCAGGGTAGAAGCAGAGGGGTGAGATATTGCGAGTCCTAATTTGAAACAACCATCATTCTATCAGCATGTTACCACTTAAATAAAAAGTATACAAATATCATGAGAAAAGCAACACTAAGGACTACTTGTATGACTAAAACTGACTTCTTCTATTTTGAAGAACCTTTAAAGTTTTTAGTACAACCTTCATTTGGCTTGCACTTAAAGATCGTCTCTGTCAGTCTAGTGACATTTGCCAGTCCCTTAGGTTATGATTTAAGATGGGTTTCATTTAGCTCACAAAATATACACAACTGCATAACCTATTTAATTACAGTAAGCAAGTAAAACCTACTCTATTTTATTAATTTTTAAGCACAGTACATAATTCAACAATGCAATACATTATTGAATTGGGATCATCACATTTCCTTTCAAATTACCTTCTTTGTTCTTTTATAAAAATCCTTTTCAGAGAAGGCTTCCCTGTT
>VWZN01002571.1:1155-14258 GCA_013396955.1 Regulus satrapa | reverse complement strand
CTCAAGAGGTATTAAACTTTGATTTCATTCAAGCTAATTATCACCTGTGTTTACAGTACAATTTCTTTATCTCTAGTAATGTCTGCAATGGAAAAACTTTTAAAATTACATACTCAGGTTAATGCCAGATTTAAATGTAATACACAGTGATTTTATTTATCATTTATCTTTCTTTGATGTATGCAAATCCAAGGTCACTACTGATATGATACAATATGCATATACATGCACATATGCATACATACATACATACATATATATATGTGTGTGTGTGTGTGTATCTCCAATGCTTTAAATAAGTTAAATTCTAAGGATTTCATTACCTACTTCTATCCCTGGAAGATGATATGCTCTTTTGCTGTGGAAAAAGATTTAACTATGTGGTAGCTGGGTCTATTCTGAGACAAACAGGATACTTTTCTGGTAGTCCTTTTCCTTATGTAAATATGTGATACATTAGGAGGTGCAGTAACTTAATAGAGGAACAGGGGTTTTTTTCCATCTTGTTTCATCTGGTTTGTACAGCTTAGCATACAGCTTAGTTAGGACCAGTTGACACACATTTACTCCAGAGAAACCTCAGTAAGCATTTTTTTTTGCTGGTATAAAAAACCTGGGAAATAGGACAACTGCATCTAAATCCTTGGCTGAGAGAATGTATTTGCCTTCCGCCGCTTGATTTCACTTTTTAGAGGTCACGCTACATACTTGTCTGCTCAGGTAGAGCAATAAATATTTAGCTGCCTGGAAAGAATGTTATAGCCTTTTCTTTCAGATAGGGACATTGGGAAAATGATTTATACCTTTGCTGTCTTGAGAATAAGCTACTGGAATCAGTGTTTGACAAGAAGCTGCCTCCAGGAAAAATGCATGTTGTGCTTCTGTCTGGGCATCAGTTAGTGGAAAAATTTTTCCTAAAGATTTAGTTGTGATAAGCAGAGACTTTTAGGAGCACAGTGGCTTGTTTATATGTTGGGAGGGAGCTTGCTGTTAACAGAGGAGTACTCTGCTGTTTTCAGAAAGAAGTATTCACTGCCTCTTGCTTCTTGCTTGTCAGCCTGTGCAAAGATTTGTCTATCCCAGATGTATTTCAAGGTATAATGATGCTTTCAGACTTTCTGAGTAGATAATCAGAAAAAAAAAAATCTGAGCAGACACTACTGTTATTTAATCATTATTTTAAAAGTCTGTAGTATTCAGTGCCATCATTAAGGAAAGGATTTCAGTCAATATTTTACTTTTTATTGTGTTTGATATTTGCATATGCAATATGTATTTGAGCATTTTTAAGAAAAACCAGAAAATATCAATTAAATAATACTGATATAAAAAAAAAAATTACTTTTCAGCTTTTACTCTGATAGTAATAGTAGTAAACTGATTAAGTGGGTCATTGAAATATTTATTTCAGTGCCTGAAGACCCACCTAACAACATAACTTTTCAGAAGATACCAGATGAAGTAACAAAATTCCAAGTAACATTTGTGCCACCATCTGAACCAAACGGAAATATTCAAGTGTATCAAGCTATGTTTTACAATGAAGATGACCCAGCTGCCATCCAGATCCACAACCTTAGTGTAATTGAAAAAAAAGATCAGTCAGTCACTGCCATGATAGAAGGACTAAAAGGAGGACATACCTATAACGTCAGCGTAAGAACTGATGCATTTTGGGGGGAAGCATTTTTTTGCTTTGATATAAGTGTAAGATTACTTTGAAACTTGGGCTCATTTTTTTGCCAACAATATAAGCTGGGGTGCAAAGAGTGGCAAGTCTGAGGAACAAGTGAAGCAATGATCAGGATAGAGTGAGTGGGAGCAGGATGCATCACTAGTCTGGATGACCAGTTCATGTGCTTAGCAAAGCAATTCGTGACACATAGTCAGAAGCACAAGGCTAAATTTCTCTCTTAATTCCAGTACATTACAGGCATTGCTCACTGGACATGAAAGGTCGAGTTCTGCAAGGGGAGCTTGCTAGAAGTATGTGCATGAAGTACTTTCAAATAGTCAGAGCCTGGGACATGAGAGGAGGAAAGATCATTCTTTAAGTGAGGTTTCTTACTTCTTTTTTTAAGAACTACATTATGAGCAATGAAGTGTTACCACACTTAGGATTTCAAAGCAATATAAAGTTCGTTCTAGCCTTGTATGAATGACAAAACGGGTGGTTTGCATTCATTGTTGCTACAGATCCAGAATTGGCCAATTTGAAGTTCTTAAAATACTTATTAACACAAATGTTTTGTTTTTTTTAAGGTGTATGCAATTAATGGTGCTGGTGCAGGACCAAAAATTCAATTGAAAATAACCATGGATATCAAAGGTATGTCCCATAATGTATCCTCTATCTGTAGTCTCTATAAATTCTGAAGAAATTACTTTTCTACCTGTGAGTATACAGCTGTGCACCTTGAGCTATTTTTTAGAGGCTACATAATGTAGGAACAGGTATAATTGATCAGCTTGAATTATAGTGATCAGTTTTGCTGATCATTTGCTATTTGTATCAGAATCATACTGTAAACACATGCAGACTCACTGAAATGATCATATCATCATGCCATCAGTAAAAAGTTTAGATTATGACATATTTTTACAATAACAGTAGTAAAAACAAAGTAATTGGTTGATATTAATTGAAAGATTAAAATAATTTTATTGTTTTTTTTTTCTTTTAATTGAAAAGTTATACATGTAGGCATTTATCAGAATATAGTTTTTAGAGGCTTAAGATAGTAAGTAAAACATTAAGTCATCCCTGAAAATATGCTGGAGTTTTTTGGGGTGTTTTTTTTGCATGAGTCAGCTGTATGCCTAAACAATGTACCTGCAGTGAAAATATTCTAAACCAGAAATCTGTTTGTTTTATCTTTGCTTAAAAACAGAACCGCCAAGGCCCAAAAAGAAACCAGCACCAGTTTATGATACCAATGGAGCATTACTCGTCACAGATACAACAATTACAATCAGAATGCCAATATGTTATTACAGTGATGATCATGGCCCTATCAAAAAGATACAAGTTCTTGTTGTGGAAGCTGGAGGTAGAATTTAATAAGTTCACTTGAAAACTGTTTTCAGGTTCAGGCTGCTTGTTTTTTTCATTTGTTTTCTTGGGTTTCAGTAATTTCAATTTAGAAGACGAACAACAAAGTCACTTCTGTTGTGGCAACAGCACTAAGGGCACACAGTACCTGTCGGTTGGGTACTGGATTCTGGGAATACATTCCAGAAAAGTGTCTTCCATGCTGTTTGAAGCCACCAATATTATCCAGTCCCAAATTTTATCACTAGAGTTCTGTATTTTCTGTTTCCTTGGAAAAAACTCCAACATTTGACATTTATGAGTATAAATAAATAAACTAAATAATAATAAAGGAAATTTTTGGGGTTTGGCAAGGTTGTTCTTCTGTTGCTATTAGTGTTGTCCATAGAAGAATGCAGAAGATTGTGCAGTTGATATTTCCATTTCCTTATGGGAGCAGAGAGTTATACAAATCTCTTCTGTGGACTGTGGGTAAGAATGTTTATTCCCTTGTATGGGAGATGAACATTTAATCATAGGAACAGTGCTGTGAAACCTTTTGAGTAATTGCTTACCAATGTGAGTGGGAGTTTTATGATTGGACATCATATGGTCAGGCTTACTTTACCCAAGAAAGACAAACTCCAGGTATTTAAAACCTTATTTTACTTGGTTTCAAAGTATAGAACCATGCATATTAAGTGAACTCTCCTTAAGTATCTCACCTTTTTCTGAATTTTGCATTTTAGTACTAATCCTAATGACATTTACTTCATTGCTGTTGCTGTGAAGATTTTCTTGAATGATAAATACCATGTTAAGCAACATTGTGAAGATTTTTCTCATGAGCTGCTGGGTATCACCCATGTATGGAAATCTAGTAATTTAATTTATGAAACAATCCTTAGTGTATTCAGACTAAAGAAATTTTGCTGACTTTGTATGCTTAGCTTCAAAGTTGACTGTCTTATGCAAGTAATATAATCTACAGGCAAAACTGTTGGGCAAAATTGCCCCTCAAATTTTCTAGATGTGATTTACTCAGAGTTAAAAACCATGGATAGCATGGATAGTAAGGAAATTTGGGTTCAAGTGTGAATTCAGTTATAGACTTATTTGTGTAAATTGCACCAATAGCAGGCTAAGCTCTTAAAAAATAATCTCCTATGTAACTTCTTTAATTGCAGTCTGGTAAGAATGTGAATTGTATCTATTATTTCTTTTCTTGAAAATAGCTCAGCATGATGGGAATGTTACCAAGTGGTATGATGCCTACTTCAACAGACCAAGACCATATTTTACAAATGAAGGCTTTCCAAACCCACCGTGCATAGAAGGAAAAGAAAATCCGAGTGGGAAAGAGGAGATATATGTCATAGGTGCTGATACTACATGTCTGATATCAGGCAGTCAAGACAAAATATGTAATGGCCCACTGAAACCAAGAAGGCAGTATCTGTAAGTACATTTTTCTCCACTATTGTCCTAGAGAAAGATTTAAGTGCAATATAGATTTATGCAAATACTCAAAGTGTATAGTTAAATTAGGAAAGGAGGAGATTGAACTGATCATCATATGTATCTAAATTTAAATTTTTTGGCTGAGAATAGATATGAGAGAATTTTTTTACAAATTTTTTTGAGCAGAAGAAGGTGCTTATTGAGTTCTTAAATTAAATAAATCCAAATTCAAGACAAGTAATTCATATTGGGGTTTTTTATACATTTAACATTTTGACACTGAGTTCTTGATGTCTGTCATAATGTCACTTTTGCAGATAAATAATGATTTTAAATTATATTATACTAAACTTAAATATATTATTTTAGTTTGTAAGTGAAATAATATTTAAGAAAATGCACATAAACTTTACTTCATTTATTTTCCTGGTTTTCTTTCACAGATTTAAGTTCAGAGCCACTAACATTAAAGGGCAGTTTACAGATTCTGACTATTCTGACCCTGTCAAAACACTGGGTAAGAAAACTGTAATTTACTAAAGTATTTCTCCATTTCTAAAGAATCAACACAATTTAATGCTTCTTTTAAGTACAGTAATTTCCATGGAGTCAATAATCTCTATGTTTGTTGGATGTAGCTCAACTAGAATGACTGAAGAAATATATCCATTTCCTTTTATCCAACCTTTTGAGGTTGTCAAGAAATTCTGTGTCAGCCTGGACTGTTACACGAAGAGGTGGTATTGACAAAGTTTTTTTGTAGAGATTCATTTATATTAATGACTGTTGCCAGGATAGTTCATATTGTTTGGCAGTCTGCCAGTAGCTATTTTGTTTGTGCTGTTTCCTTCTGTGTTGGAAGTAGGACTAGTACTGGATACTCTCAGCTGTGTGAGAAATTGGCTTGGTGGCCAGGCCCAAAGAATGGTGGTTAAGAGGAGTTCCATCCAGCTGGCAGCTGGTGTTCCTAGTTGAGTTCCCCAGGGCTCAGTATTTGGCCAGGGCTCTTTAACGTTCCTGTTGATGACCTAGCTGAGGGGATCAACGACACCCTCAGTTGGTTTGCAGAAAACACCAACTTTGGCAGGAGTGTTGCTCTGCTGGAGGGCCGGAAGGCACTGCAGAGGGATCTGGGCAGGCTGCATGGATGGGCTGAGGCCAACTGGATGAGGTTCAGTAAAGCCAATGCTGGGTTCTGCACTTGAGTCACCCTGTGCTGTGCTACAGACTGGGGACAGACTGGCTGGAATGGTGCCCAAGGGATAAAGGAGCTGGGGATGCTGGTGACAGTGGCCGAACATGAGCCAGCTTGTGCCCAGGTGGCCAAGAAGGCCAAGGGCATCCTGGTCTGTGTCAGCAATAGTGTGGCCAGCAGAAGCAGGGCAGGGATTGTCCCCCAGTCATCCTGGCACTGGTGACGCCACACCTCAAGTTCTGTGTCCAGTTCTGAGCTCCTCAGTACAAAAAACACTGAAGTGCTGGAGTGTGTCCAGAGGAAGGCAATGGAGCTGATGAAGGGTTTGGAGCACAAGTCCTGTGAGGAGCAGTTGAGAGAGCTGGGGTCATTTAGGCTGGGGAAAAGGAAATTCAGGAGAGATCTTATCACTCTCTACCTGAAAGGAGGTTGGCAAGATGGGTATCAGTCTCTTCTCCCAGGAAACCATCAACAGGACAAGAGGAAATGTGGTGACAAGGGAGATAAGAGCAGATATAAAGAAAAATTTCTTCACAGAAAAAGTGAGAAGCATTTGAACAAGCTGCCCAGGAAAGTAGTAGTCACCATCCCTGTAGGTATTTAAAAGATGCCTAGATGTGGCACTTAGAGACAGTGATAGCCTTGGCAGTGCTGGGTTAGCAGTAAGACTTGGTGGTCTTAAAGGTCGTTTCCAACCTAAATGATTCTATGATTATAATCCAGTGAGCATAATGGCAGGCCATGTGCGGGCATGACCCTTTAGTCTCTTCATCCTTTAGATAAAGACAAAACTCCATATTAATTAATAAATTAATATTATCTAATAGAATCCATCTGGTTCTAAAATCACTAACTAATAGTCCAGCATTTATTTGGTCTGAAATCAAACATAATTGTTTCATGGCCATTTTGATAGATCCCCAAAATTTGGAATGACATCTCTTGTAACAGATTGCAATAAGTTCTGTAAGTTCTTTTAATATATTTATAAGTCAAAAACTTACATAGATACACTTTAGCCCTGACTTTTTGAAAATGGATATCCAGACAACTGGATGAGTACCCAGAAGAATTTTAGTGGGCACATATTTTTCATTTGGCATTCATCTTCTGTGATATGAGCTCCCTTATTCATCTAATCCATTTTAGGAATTTGTTACATGATCTGATACTGAAGATCCTGAAATGCTAATTCACTACCTGAAAATTCTTAAAGGATCTGGCACTATTTCTCCAGCCCAGAATGCTTTGGAAAGTGCCACATTAAAGTTTTTCTGAAGCATGTTCTGAGTTTAAAAGTTTTGAGCAAATGGAGCAAATATTTTTCCCAGTAAGGGAAAGACTGTGTGTCCAATCAAGGAAAACAAATTTACTGGAAATGAGTACAGCTGTTTCCAGTCCTGTGGACAATTTTCTCCTTTCCAACAGAAAAATCTACAATACTTAGTGGCAGGCAGATAGTGTAATTAATTGTCTTATGTGTTATTACTGAAAACTAGTGACATTTTCTACCTTGTACATGATAAATAAAGCAAGATCTGTTGGTATGCTCAATAAAATGTAGTAGGAAAAAAACCAATGCAGGGATGAATTCCTCAGATATCCATGTCTCCTTATACCCATCCAATGCCTTGTATGCTAAACATTAACATCAAACACACTTTTAAAAGTTTTTTAACCATACTTTTGTCTGGTCTTTGCTTCTAAGTTTCAGAGCTTCTAGATTTCCGAGTAGTTCCATCTTATGTGGAATAGATAATCAAAAGCTCTTTGCATGGTGTCTTATGAGTGCTGGGAAATCAACATCAGATTGACATGTGATGAAGGTACTGCAGTTGAATGGTCCTGAAGATAGAAAACTCTCTTGAGACACATGGCATGAGGAACCTTGACCAAGAGTTTCCTTATATAACATGTTTGGTTATAGGAACTTCTAGCTTGCTCTAGAGATATAAGTCAGAAAAAATGACAAAATGTCAGCTCTTATAAATCCTTGCAGTCCCAGTACTTCTACTGCACTCATAACATCAGCCACTCTCCAGGAGAAATTTATGCTGCCTGAAATCCAAATTTGCAATTTGATTTTAAATCAGTTAGCTTCTTTAGTAATAATCTCTGAAGGTTTTGGGTTTCCAACAGCAAACTTTAATTTTATTAGCTAAAGCCTTAATTTGAATTCTGGGAGAGGTTTTCATGACAGTTAAAAAAGCCTACGTTATTCTAAATCTAAATCTACTGATACAAAAGGGTTTCTAGATTTCTAGATCTGCTGGTATACAAGGTCTTTGATCTGGAAAATCAGCAAGTTAACCTTTTGGTGCAATTTAATATTATGTGTTTGAAGTAGAAAAAATGTGGAAAACTTTGAGAAATCATTTTGTGAGACGTGTCAGATGCAGTTGTGAATAAGAGGAATTTTTTTAGGGAGGAACAATGAAACAAAAGTTATGGGAATATACAGCTGCAATAATATTTTTTTAAAATTGTAGTAAAGGATAAATTTTAATAGGGCACACCTATCCAATCATATTTGATGTACCACAACCTTCCTTTTGACCTGGAGAGGTAGAGTTTCTTCCTCACAATCCATGACGCTCATTGTAAAGTTAATGTCCATGCTACAATGGAAGGTCAGCATTTTTCCATGAGTTAATTAAGATACAGTGGTAAATGCTGTTTAAACTTGTAATATATTAAGGCAGCTTGTAAACTCTGATGGCTAGTTTGGTAAATCACTGTGGGGCAACTCATAGTCCTGTGTATCTTTTCTATTTTAAAGCTGATGAGAGAGGAAATAATCAAAATAGGGTTTCCTGACACTGTCTTTTGCATAGAAACTGATCTTATGGCATTTTATTATTGCAGTTTGACATCATCACGTATTGAGTGCAGCACTTCAGAATTATACATCATTATGTTCTCTATTTTGTCTCCTTTTCTATGACCATGATTATCTCTACAGACATGTCTACAGAGATGTGTTCAGTCCTCCCCTGTTGCAAAGAAACATGAGAAAATGTGTTTTTTAAAATTCTTGGCTGGCATTCTACAAACACTGTATTGTTTAATAACATCTGCATTTCTTTTGTGATTAATATTAATTACGCATTTTGACATAGACTTCACTGTTCAGTGCAAAATATAAATTTTGTCGAGGTTTCTTTGGATATTCTTCTATGCTTTCACATTGTTAATAATTTTGCACTATTCCAGTGAAAAATGAATGGTAGGAATTGTGCACTTGTTCTTACAAAATTTCATCCCACTGTTTTAAGGTGACCATCAGAATCTTCTTCAGATCATAATAATTTTGAATTTTAATCACATTCTCTTCACATCAATCCAGACCATCTGCAATATACTCTAAAATCCAAAATCCCCAACCTTTTGAGAGAAACAAAGCCAAGACTGTAGTTTTTCCCAGTGTGTCCTTGGGAGGATGTAATTCCTTGTCTGGGAAATAGTTTAATGTGGCAGGAAACAGTACCTTTTCTCCTCTCCTTGAGGCTAAAGAGGAGCTAAGTTTTTCTAAGTGGACCAGCAAGTGGAGGTGAATGTCAACAAAAGTGAACAATACCAGCAGTAATATTCCCTTGCTTTTCCTATTTTCACTGTTGCCTAAGAGAAAAAGAGGGTGAGTTTTGTTTTAGGTACAGGATTACAGGACTGGTGGGAATTTAGCACTATAGAAGTTCAAAAAGAGGATAGTAACTACTAAATAGTTTATCAGTTTCTGAATGAGCGTTCATTCTTACCTGGAAGGACTGATTAGTATACCAACACCTTTACTTTTCTATCACAGAGGCCTTTATGATTACTTTTGACCTACTGGTGGTTATTCCTAACAATATCACCAATTCTCACATAAACCAAGAGCGTGAGTTAATGGTCAGTGAGGCAGATTAATCCAGAAAGGTCAGATCTCATCATTAGTTCAGTTCTTCCAGCACCCTTAGAATACCTTTTAAAATAATGTGTTTTACTTTGGGTCCATCTTTCGTTATTCCCTAATTTCATACTGTCAGAAATCTTAAAATTCTGAAGAATCTATGATATATTAGCTTTCCACTTTCTGTTGCAGGTGAAGGACAGTCAGGAAGATCTATAGAAGTTGTCCTTGCCGTTGCTTTGTGTATATTTTCAGTTGTTCTTTTGGTGGCTGCAGTATATGCTTTTGCAAGGTGAGATTTTTATATCCTTGCCATAGCATGTTTGAAAAACACTCAAAAATTGTTTAAAATAGAGTTGAAACAGGCATATAAGTGGAATTAATCTGTAATTTCAAAGTGTCTTTATTCTTGGTTGGGGGTTTTTTGTTTATTTTTCTGTAGAACTTTAGTGAGAGACTCACAAAAATATAGTTTAGCGAGAGTAACCTCCATAGATGAAGAAAATACAACTTTTCCAGAGGGTGAATCAGAGTGGTAGCCTTTCTTAACCTTTCAGAGCCACTTCTCTATTGACAGATCAGAGTGTCAGCTGGTTGTAGTTATCATGATGGTTAATACTATCTACAGCTGGGTATGAAGTAAATACTCTCAGTTATTTTTCTTCTGCCTTCCTAATAAATGTATCAGTTAAATACATTGAGGTCTCACATGGGGAACACAAATTGAGTCTTAATTCAAATACTGTACAAAATGTCCACGTAAAAAAGCAGGCTGTGTACTGCACACATGATGCTAGTTTGCTCATTCATCAGTTCTGTTCTTACTCAGCTGCATTATTCAGGCATTACCAAAGGAAAACAAAAAGAATTCTTTTCACACAGATTCTTTGGAATTTTAGACAACAAAATTCAGTATTTGACTAAATTAAACAGTTAGAAGGGAGACAAGAATAAAGGCCAAGGAAGGATTCCTGGCAGCCATTTTTCAGTTTCAGCCTGTCAAATCAAAGTATTGATGTATGTGTCCTTAAATCTTTTGCATGTGTATTTTTTCACTATTATTTTCCATTTAGAATTCGGCAAAAGCAAAAAGAGGGAGGCACATACTCCCCACGGGATGCTGAAATTATTGACACGAAATTCAAACTGGATCAGCTGATCACAGTGGCAGACCTGGAGCTGAAGGATGAGAGATTTACACGGTATGCGTACTCCCCAGGCAAAACAGTAGTCCAAAGGGTCTGTAGCCGTGACCCCTTTCTGACCTTTGCTTGTTTGGAAGTGTTTGTGCTGTTCTTATTTACACAGGTCACTGAGATCCTTTTTCAAAGAATGACCTCCATCCTCAAGACACTTCTCACTAGCTTTTAGAAAATCACTTAATCTTAAGCTCTTTTTGCAACAAGATAAAAATCTAAGTGCAAATCACTGTTTAATTATGTTAGCCAAAGAAGGGCTTCATATTTTAAACATGCAGAATTTCTTAGTTTCTTTAATGGCCTGATTTTTTGCGTAGGCTGCTTACATGAGATTTCTGAAAATGCCTGACTCCTAGAAGTCCCTGTCAACTAATTCAAGAAAAAAATCAACTAGCTCAAGAACAAATCTGTCATTGTTTAATTGACATTTTGAAAGCGTTTTTCTTTTGTAAAAAATGGGATTGGCATATCTGGGTTTCTGTGGAGCTCAGCACACTGTCAATCCTAACATCTACTCATTTAAGGTGCATGCAGCAATTCATATTTTGTACTTGACAAGAAATCTTGTCACAAATATTTATCAGGAGAACTGCTTTTTGACTGCCAGAAATATTGATATTATTCAACAAATAAATATAATGGTGATTATCAATAATATGTGACATCCAACTATGTTAAAAATATTTAGTGAACATTCTTTACCTGCCTGTATTTTCCCTGCTGTGTCAGAGATGAAACACTGTGGTAGGCAGTCTCCTAAAAGATGAGAAGCCTAAAATAGTCTTACCCTAGTAGCCAAATATCCAACTGTTGCAGACTAGGAATAGCTGGAAGATGAAAGGTTGTAGCTGTTGACCTGGGGGTTTTGTGTATGTCTGTGTGTGGTATAGAATAAGTTGATTGCATGTACAAACCTGTTCAAAATAGAGCAGACAAGAATGGCTGCTTGTAGCAGATGAGAAAACATACTGGGAATCATCTGGAACTCATTGATGCAATGGCTAGGGTATGTCCTGCACAGGGCACTTGTTCAGATAGCAGAATTTAGTACCTGCTCATAACAGTGCAAAGCATCCTCTGAAGGCAGAACCAATGCCAATGCACTGCGGCAACTGTGCCCCAGATAAATGATCTTGATGGATCTGCAAAATTACCTTGTTTTGACATTGTTAGCTGAATAAGAATACTACTAATGTTGTTTATGTACTAAAGTGTTAATGGATTTTACTTCCAGATACTCTTCATTTTTCTTTAGACGCAAGGAGATTTTTGTCATCCAGTAAGTTTTTGTGTTGTTGCAGCAACATGGTGTGCTTTCCATTCTGTTCTCTTACCCTGTGTGTTATCATACTATATTGAATGATATAGTTAATCAAAATGAAACTTCAGTCTTTGGAGATATTCTAATGATGAACAACAGTATTTTTCATCATGAAATCATGTATATTTTTAGTCCCTATTTTTGAGTTATAGGAATTCCACAACTATTTTAAAATAAATCAGGGTAAATTTTAAATGGAAATTATAACACACTATGGCAATATAGCCGTAATATATATGACTTATCCTTGAAACAAAGGTAGTGTAAATGTGACATGCTGTTTCTTTCCTTTGGAAGTTAGAAAATATATACTTAAGAGAAATTCCTTTTTCCTCAATTGTCTTTTGACACACTGCAGCTGTTTCGTACTATGCCCCTACAATCTCAGCAACATATCCATGCAGTCAAATCCTTTTTTGATTTGCAGATACCATTCTGCCACTTTTCTGTCTAAATTATGTGAATTTTAAATTTTTACTGTCTCAAACTCTAAAGGGTAATTGAAAACTATAATACTTCATACTTATGTACACTTCATTATGTGATTTATGCACAGCAAGACCTTTACTGAACAGTGCTTCAGCAGTTTCAGTTACATCACCCTTATTTTAATGAGTCAGTCTCACGTTTTGGTTTGCAATTTGTCATGTCCTTCCATCTGTATTTTTCTCTTCCCTCCTCCCAACTGTCCTTTAATGGCCAAAAGCAAGGACTTTCTACTTCTGTCATTGAAAGGCACATGATGCAGCTGTTAAAATTTTAGATTATTGTTTTTCAAAATGTAGTGACACTGAAGCTACAGCAGGCTCCTTGCCCAGGTCCTTTGTTGAACATTATGATAAACTATTGAAGTGCAGGAACTAATTGAGAGCTCCTCAGGATAGGATTCATGACATCTTTTCATCTGGAAGACAGAAAATTTCCTGAGGTATTCTCCTATATAACATATATATAGTAATGAGGGGCAGGATGTCCTTTACCTGGTCAATTTTTTTTTTTAATTTAGC
>VWZN01002568.1:24877-40362 GCA_013396955.1 Regulus satrapa | reverse complement strand
TTTTTTTTTTTTTTCCATGAAATTTATTGATAAAGGAACATTATCATTATTCATGTTCTGGTAAGACTCAGTGATTTTTAAAATTGAGTAACCATGGAAACACAACTGGGTAACATAAGGAAGAAAGTGCAGGGGTAAATTTACAGTTAGTCTTTTAAAAAAGAGTTATTTCTGGCTTTACATTATAATTGAGCTCAGTTTTTAAATTGATTTCCTACCAGTTTGTGTGTGCAAGTACACTATATATATTTTGAACTTTATATANTTTGTTTTTTGTTTGGTTTTTTTTGATTTTTTTGGGTTTTTTTTTGCTTTTGTTTTGTTTTTGTTTGTTTTGTTTTGTTGGTTTGGGGATTTTTTTTGGTCAGTAAATTTTAAAATTATATCCAGAAAGCTCACTAGCTTCTCACCCTTCATTTTTGTTCCATGTTTTTTTTTTTTTTTCCTAAGTGAGAGTTTGAGTAATCTTCCTGAGTTATAAGTTAATTTTAAAAGGCAAATTTCTAAAGCATTGTGGTAGAATACTTTAATAGTCAAGGCATTAGAAAGATCACAGATGGATTATGGGACCAAAGTGTAACAAAAATGTTACAAATGTAAGGTAAAGTCAGTTTCTTGTTACTGTATAAAGCATATGTTGTTTTTAATGTGATAAATCACAGAACTCTTTGAGTAGTATTTGGCACACATTCTGGTGTCTGTCTTTTATATTGCTTGTGAACGTGGACTAAATATATGTATTTGCTTTCTTATAAAATATTTCCTAGGTATTTCTGGACTATACTTTCATATAATGATCTGCTGAGTAATGTTTTCTCTTCTGTATATCACTGTAAACCTCAACCTGCTATTTTTCTTTGAAATGTGCATCTTTGTATGATGGAAAACGTGTTGAATTCTGTAGTGTTAATAGCAGCAATATTTTAAAATTATGCTTGGTTTCTCTTCATATCTAAAAACCTTCAGATATTTTAAGAAGAAAGATCAGGGAAATTTTGAACATTTTTCCTTTAAACTTTTGAAATTTGTAGTTCCTGGCTTTCTTTGGGATAAGAGTATTTATGTCTCTGACTAAAATCAGCATTTCTTGGGAAAGAGATCCCTTTTCCTGCTTTTTTTTGTTTGTTTGTTTTGTTTTTTTTCCCCACATTTCCTGCACTCATCTTCTACTCTCACATTAAGGAATTTGAATAGGAAGCTAAGTCCCAAAATATATAATCTTTGTTCTGATGCAACCTCTAAAATGTATCAGATGTCAAGCTATGCCCACTGTGAGCGATTCATGAAGAAATTGCCTCAACATTTTGATCACAGTCAGGATTTTATTATGAAAGTAAGTAGCATAGAAAGACACCTTTAGAAGTGTGAAAACAAGCAACACAATGAAGTAAAAAATGATGAAACTGAGCACAGCACTGGCACAGTACAGCTACTGTCCCTGGCAGTGACTGCAGCCTTCAACAATAGTCTGTGACTGCCAGGAAAGCCCCACTCACTGTGGGGAAGTAATTTCTGTTTGTTAATGTTCATGTTGATATCAATGAAAGGTTCAAGCCAGAATCCCATCTGTGAAAAACTCTGAACTTTGGTAGTTTTTGTGTGTTCATGAAATGCTAATAAAAAAAAAATACTGTTGAATGAACATGGAAATAATTTGCTCTGTAGAAGGAGAAGTTGCTTTTTCCTTCCCTGGAGTTTGTATGATAGAAGAGAACCCTCATTTTCAGTGGAATTTTCAGTGTGAGGTATGGCAATACAAAAGCACAAGTACTGTCTTAGTTTCCCATCATTTTCCTACTAGAGTTTATACACCGTAACCTACTTCCACCTGCCTCTTGCCAGAGGATGAATTCAAGGCCATCAGATGTCTCGTATCTTTGCAATATTCGGAAGTTCTGCAACGCAGAGTCAACAGACTCAGTAGCATTTTGCCTGTCACTGCGCAAGCTGGCTCATGTGCTTTATGGTATACTGGGGAGGCATATATACAGATGAAGTCTAGATTCAGCCTGCTGGCTTGAAACAGGTAAATGTCCTCATTTGGACTTGGTAGTTACCGTGGACCCGATTTTCCATTGCCTGGCACCTTTCATAGTCATTTACAGCTGTGTGAGAAGGTGTGGAATGCTACACGATATAAATTTATCCCTGGCATGTTTGTAGGACAAAATATGAATCTATGTAATATCCAGCAACTGATATTTGTGATATCAGCCTTTCAGTATTGTTGGTATTCCAAAGTTCAAATTGATGAATATCAAGCCCTTGAAGGAGCTAGAACCTTTCTTGGTTTATGTTAATCTTCTAATGATCTTGAAGAGGTGAGGACCAAAAAAAGCGATCA
Organism: Regulus satrapa; assembly: GCA_013396955.1. Classification (NCBI taxonomy): domain Eukaryota; kingdom Metazoa; phylum Chordata; class Aves; order Passeriformes; family Regulidae; genus Regulus; species Regulus satrapa. The sequence continues at coordinate 38,018 of VWZN01002568.1, read as the reverse complement.
TTAGCAACAGCCCTAAAGTCTTTAAAAATATAATTCCAGAAAAAAGCCACCCTGTGGTTTTTTCTCTGGTCTTGTGCTCACCCTTCCAGGCTCCTTTTGGGTTTCCAGGTTGATGGTTTGTGGCCTCTCCTAGCCCACAGTAAGTACAGCTGTACAATCACTGTCATGAGGGTTTTGCTGAGCAAGCTGTGATGTTCGTGATGGGAATCCCCACCTCTTCAGTTCTGGGACTTGCTTGGGTTTATTTTCATGCGTTTCCTTGCCCAGGCTGCTGCCTTCTGGCAGCTTTCATCTCTGTGGGCCTTTACTAGGAGTGACAAAAGTTGTTGTTACTAGGGTACTCCTTATTTTAAAAGTAGTTTTGTATAGAGTCAGCCACATTGATTTCAGTGAGGATGAATCTACATCTTCAAGCAAAACTCTGTCCCAATGCTGCAGAGTCACATTTATATTTCCGAGACATCTTGGATTATTTGTTCCAGGTGTCATGGTCTGTTTTACCATACCCTCCAAATGAGAGCTCTTTACACTGGAAATAGCTGAGTAGTTTTAATTTATGGCAACAGCTTATTTTCTGCTGAACCTGAGTATATGAGCTGCCTGTGAGCACTCTTTGCAGCCTAAGAAACGTGAAATTGAAGGTGGGAACTGCAAGGAATACTGAAATCCTTCTGAAAGGTCCATGGCATGTGAGATCAGCAATGTGTTGGTTGCTGACAGGACATGGATTTAGAAGAAAAGGAGGAACTGAGGTCAGTGATGCAGGTACAGGATGAAAGAGGATGGGTAGAAATTCGGTGCTGTTGAAGCAATGAAGAGAATGAACACTTGGGGATGGCTGAGGTGCAGGCTGTTGTTGCTGAGTCAGGATTTGATGTGTGTGTGCATGTAGGGAATTTGCAATGGCACTGACAAGCAGAAGTTCTTATGCTGTTTTGAGATGTGTGGAACTGGAAAGAGCACTAAATAAAATCAGTAGCTTCAGATGCAGCAGAGCACAGTCTGTCTCTTCATGCCACATGGGCTTCCATCTGTATGTAAGATCCACAGGTTTTTCTTTATTGCATAATAATACGGTAGCTCTAATTAATAGCCGTCATACAGGGTGGCAAAGAATCAGGTCAGCAAGAGGAGATGAATGGCGTTTCTCTGAACTTAATGGTGAACAGTGGTCAGTGGAATCTCTTGTGGAGAAGCCACATATGTGCATATTAGAGTGCATTAAAATATTATTTTTAAACCTTAAGTTATTGTTTGTACATAGTTGTAGACAAGATGAGCAGAGATTAAAGTTGTGAGGTAGATTGACCCTTCTCTTAGAATAATTTTATCTTCTGTAAAGAAAAAATGTCATGAGTTAGGGTCTGTCTTTTAGGGAGTAAGAGTCGATGTATGACTTTTTGAGGAGTTTTTGAAATAGTATTTTTATTTTTCTGAAGTACAATACACTGAAAAAGCTGTCCTTGATCAGAAAGAATTATTCTCATTAATCCTTAAGAATCTTGGTATGACCAGCATTTTTTAATGTCAAGAGACAAGTAGAAAAGGATATACTGTCCTAAAATACATAATGGTTTGTAGCCTTGTGTGAAGAAGAAACTGGTATATAAAAACTCTGTCCTTTATATACTAACTGATGACTTAAAGTTGATTTTCAAGTCAGTGTTTATCTTCTTTGAACCATGTTTTTTTTTGTTGTTTTTTTCCCCTTTCCCTAGTTTTTCAATGCTTATGTGGCTTCTGCAATTTTATTTTAAAGAGAAAGCCTTGGTTTGAAGTTTTGTTTCAAAACAGGAATGATAGTGAAATTGGAGAGATCCTTAAAATTGGAAATCACTTGTTAGTTAGCTTTGGTTCTACATAGAGCAATAGCAGTGCTTTCCTCAGTTTTGAAGGGTAAATTAATATGAAGAAACATTCTTCTGAAAGTACTCTGTTATTCTCTCAGCAGACAGAGAGAAATGTTATTTTGCCTCCTAGAATCTGCTCACATTTTTTATTATTATTTATTTATTTTTACATTCGAGAGAGGTAGGTAGGAACATTTATCAGAATTCCAGAGTGGGTTTTAGAGAGCTGTGGCGTATCTCAATCCATCCTTGCCCTCAGAAGTAACAGCTTTGAAACATGACAGTGGCAGCTTTCAGTTGCTGCACTGCACTGCAGTCTCAGCTCCTTTCCAAGCAACAGCTGATCACTGCGCCCTGCTCAGTGCGTGGTGGAAAAATCCATGTGCTTGTGTAGGTGGAAACATGTGTCAGCCTATTGTGCCACTATCCAATTCTAATAGTAATAGATGAGGCTTTGCTGTTCATTTATTAATAAGTGCTGAGTTATGGAGAAATATTAAGAATCAATGATCCATCAAATGCAAGACCTGAATTTCACAGAAAACTGTTTTCTTACTGCTTATTCATACTGAAGTTTCTCCTGTATTCATGTATATCTATGTATTAACTGCTCTTTGGCTCCCCATGTTGGAACAATTTTTTTACATTTTAACTTGTGAAATGCTTGAATTGTCAATTCCAGAACTGTTTCACTCAGTGGTTACAGAATGCATCATTTCTAGTCATTTTGAAATGCTTAACTTCAAAACTTTTGAATCCTCCTCTTTGATTTAGTAAACAGGTTTGCTATGAGAGGAAGGGTTTGAAGGTGGCTGCCAAAGATCAGTGTCTATGAACTGTTTTTAAGCAATTATTTCTACTGTTGATTGAGTTGACTTATGTTTTGCCATGAATATGAGCTGGGGCGTTTGGTTTCCATTTGGGTTATGCATAATAAAACTGGCAGAATCTATTTGCATCTATTTTCAATACTGCCAGGCTTCAGTTACCAACCTATAAATGCATTTTTTTCAATACATGTTTTATTCCAAAATAAGTGGATTGTATTACTCTGGTTTTGTACCTAGAGGTACAGTTGAGGGCACATCATGAAAACAGAATATTCTGCTGTAGGTCTTGATAGTAGTGCCAGTCTTCAGAAAATACTTGGAAAAGTGTAGGGGAAGGATGATATTATAGATGATGAAGAGAGTTGGGATTTAAATAATTTCACCCTGTCATAGTTATTGTGTGAGATTGGACAAGGCACACTGTCAGTCCACTTGTAAACCATAGTTACCTTGTAGAGATTTAGTAAAAATAAATTTATCATATTTGAATGGAGTTTTGGGAGATTTGAACCAAAAATACTATCATTTACTGTAAGTGTTGCATAAGATTTAGAGTGTGGGAATGTTTATTGCAATATACTGCACTCACTGGCAAGACAGCATTTTGGGGTATTTATATGCATTCTTTTTTTATTTGTTCTACTTACATGTTCTTCATCCTTACTCTGTGCAGTTTAAATATCTTTTAACATACCCTTTTATTCTGTTAAATTTATTTCTCCAGTTGGTACACCTCACTTTTTCCTGCTCACCTTTCTTGATCCACATTCCCTTTCTCGGAGATGATGTGACTGACACTTGTCTTTCATAAAATATCTCCTTCTGTCCCTAGCTCCTCTTCTATCCCTCCTCTGCCTGAAGCTGTACCATTATGAAGGAAACTCAAGGCTGTGCAAAATTATAATTTACACTTTTTTCTCTTTAAAATGTGTTTTTCCTTAATATGAAAAGTCCTATCTAGCTAAATACTTCTTTTTTTTTTTCAGAAATTATGTGCTGAATTCATGCCTATATATTTTTAACTATTTATTTTAAAATCTGAAAGTAGTACAAAGTTTTCCCAGAATCTACTTTGGAGGTTGTATTGATCTCTAATTGTGTATTTGGTGTAAGATTTGTAAAATTTTCTGTGTACAGATACTGTTTATTTCCTTTTGGTATTTTTGTTTCATATGGATTTTTTGTCTTTATCAGGGTTTATTTTTCAGTTTTTGATTAGCAATGTCTTTTCATGGAGAAAGTAATAGCAGTTTCTTTTTTGTCATAACCTGTGCTTTCCACTTAGATTCTTTGTTTGTTTGTTGGGTTTTTGTTTGGTTTTTTTTATTATTTATATTGAATTATCTTTGAAAGTTTTTAATATTTTAAAGTCCTCTTTACTGTATGAACACTTTTAGTAAGAGATTGAATATATACATCTTATTTAGAAACAGTGTGCTCCATGAACTAGACAGTGATTCACAAATTTTATTAAACCTAGAGAACTTTATATTCCATTAGATCCATGAATATAATAAGATACAAGTAGAGAATGGTAAAAAGATCCTTTGTTTGCAATAGAATATTGTTTGGTTGATAGCATGGAGATGCTAAAAGTACTAAGCACTTATTCTCAGATCAAACTGAATGATAAATTGGAGGAATGTTTTTCAGTCAGTTAGATGAAGATCAATGAAGATAAATGCTAACTACTAAAATTTAGAAATGAGGAATCAAATGTTTACATAAAAATAGGAAATCAATGTGTAGGCAGCAGTAGTGTATATAAATATATCTGGGTGTTAGAATAACCACATATTGAAATTAATTAATGATATGATTCTTCTGCATAAAAAAGAGCAAATAGCCCTGGGACATGCAGACAGGAATGTCATTTGCAACACATGGGAGTTGCTACTGAGCTTTTTTCTTTTTTTTTTTATTAAGTGGAATATCAAAGAAGCATTTTGTCTGGTCTTGGGCATTAGGCTTAAAGAAAGAAACAGATAAATTGGATGGCCTCCAGAGGAGACAAACAATAATCAGCACCAGATATTGAAGGACAAAAGAGCATTTCTTAGTAATCAGTAGAAAGGTTGAGAGATATGTATGTCAATATTATTGCAAAATTTGTCTTCTAATGTCGGAAAGATTAGCATGAGCAATGATGGCTCTGTTTCCCAAATGATAACAGATTGAACAAAAATAATCAGCATGCTCTGTAACATGGGGATTCTGGGACAGGAAAACTCTTTATGTGACAGCTAAATACTTGGAAAAACTCCAGGCCATCTCTGTCTCTGGAGCATTAAAATAGGTAAGGCAAATCTGTATTTAGAATATTCAAAGAGCATGGTGCCCTCCCCCAGAGTAATGGAGATGGGTGAGGTGTGTTTGACCCTGTCTGGAGGCCAGATAGGCAGCAAGGACACTCTGTCACTCTCCTCCACAGCTGGACAGAGAAGAGAAAATGTAACAAAAGGCTCAGGGGTTGATATAAAGACAAGGAAAGCTGACCCTCACCAGTTACTGTCACAGACAAAACAGTCTCAGCTTGGGGAAACTAATTTAATTTATTGCCAGTAAAGATCAGAGTAGGACAATACTAAGTAAAGCAATTCTTGAAAACACCTTCTCCCTCCCCCACGTGCAGGCTTCCTGTGGGGTCATATCCTCCTGTTGAGCATCCACTTTCTCTGGCATGGGTCTTCTTCAGAGGCTGCAGGCATATCTCTGCGTCCCTGGGAACCTCCACAGGCTGCACCATGGTCTGCAGAGGAACATCAGCTCCAGTGCCTGGAGCGCCTCATCTCCCTCCTCTGCTGACCTTGCTGTCTGCTTTGTTGCTCATCTCACATATTCTCGCCCTGCTCTTCTCTGGCCGCAATCACAACAGAGCAATAACTTTTTTTTTTTTACCTTCTTAAATGTGTTATCCCAGAGGCGTTATCACCATTCCTGACTGGCCCAGGCTTGGCTAGCAGTGGGTCCATCCTGGAGCAGGCTGGCATTGGCTTTGCTGGACATGGAGGAAGCTTCCAGAAGCTTCTCACAAAAGCCACTACTGTAGCCCCCCCTACTACCAAAACCTGGCCATGCAAGCCCCATAAAATGAGATTGCATTATTATTATCTACAGTTATAATTTTTGAAGGATTTTTATCTTTTCTCATCTATTTAAGCAGTATGTGTTTTTGGGATGTGTTAATGTAAGCTTTTAAAATATTTTAATAATTTTATAAGACAAGGTTTTTATGAAGATATATTAAGATGTTTTACACATATATGTATTAAAATATACAAATATGCATGTACATACATACATTACATTGTGTAAACATATATGAATAAGTCTTCATTATAAATGGTTGGATAGATGTGTGTGTGTGAGTGTGCATTTGAGTTTTATAAGCAAGATATGTTGGGAAAATAAGCTAGTTCCTTGATACAAAACCATCTCTTTAAAACTGAAATAAACCACTAAATGTTGAAAATAGTTGCTCTGTTTCATTTAATTATGTTAATTTAATATACAGTTTGCGAAACAATGAAAAGGTTTTGGTGGGGGGTTTTTTGGGGGTTTTTGTTTGTTTGTTTGTTTTTTTGGGTTTTTTTTAGCTGTGGGACAATAGAAGCTGCTAGCAAGGCTGGAGGTATTCAAGTTGTTAGCTCGGTGGGATGAAAAAAGTTATCTAGGGAGAGGATGTGAGTGTTATAATAATGTGTCATTTTTAGATTGATGATTTTTAGTATCTGGGAAAGCTGTAAGTTTTAGTCCCAAAGCTTATCTTTTCAAATTATTTTGTGTATATCTGTTGAGAAAGAGGATGAATGATCAAAAATGTAAGAAATGTTTTGTGAAAACTCTTCTTCCCATAAGTGCATGTCTTGTCTCTTACAGTTTAATAAGTGAGTTCTGCTGGCATAGAAAGGTCTTTTCACTTTGTCCTACATAATTTTGTACCAGTGTTGGTGCCTTCCATGTGTGTGTGCACAGGATCCGTGTGTTTGAGGGCTCTGTTATGTGAGATGTTTATGCCAGTTGTGAAAGGGCACATTTTCTGTATTTCTTTCTGGTGAAGATTTGTTTACTGCAGCATATGTTGATGGCAATTTTGATGATAAGTATGCCAGGGTGGAGGGTTGTTTTAAAATTAGGCAGATGAGAGGAGGTTTAAGTTCCCAGTTTGTTCTTCACTTACACTGAACCTTTTGCACTGAGGTAATTCTTTCAGTTTTTGAAAATTAGACCACAGGTTCTTAGGTACACAATCTTTAAATCAAGTTTAGTTGTTATTGAAAGGACTAATGCATTGTGACTATTCCAGCAGTTTAGTAAGAGAAGTGGTTTAAGCATTCTCATCTTCTGTAAGAATGTTTTTGCAAATCTTAGCTTTTGCACATGTTTTACTACAGCAAAAATAGAACCAATCCTATCCTAAAGATATATATATAATATAAAATAAATTTCTAAGCAGTGATTTCAAAATGTAGCTATAATCTATTGCTGAAGGTATTTCATGCATTGATTAGGAACCTTTGGTCTAAAGATCATAGAAGTTGTGATTGTTTGCTCTTCTAGTCTTATTAAATGGAAGAGACATTCTGGCTAAATGGCAGAGGGATATTGCTTTCAAAATAGTATAAGTCACTATAATGTTAATAGGAGAAAGACACTGTATAAATATGATTGGTCCTGTAATAGGACCATAAAAATAATTTCTTTATATGAACATTGGAGAATGATTGTCAGTTCTGAGAGTAGGTGTGTAGCTGTGTTGCCAGCAGCATGTCTGGAAACGAAGGATGGTGAGGGGGAGAGAAAAGGTAGTTCTGTATGCTCCACTGCAAGGACAAGAGCTACTACCACTGTCAGCTGTAAATGCCACAGCAGCTCTGCTTCAGCCAAAGGGGCATGTTGGATTTCCTAATGGAATGGCCACTTTGAGACAAAAGAAGGACTTTGTGTCTTTGCCCAGTGTTAGTAGTCATCACTACATATAAAAAGTAGTTTCTGGTTTATCTGGACAAGATTGGCCTTTTTGAAAACCTTGAAGTGAGCAAACAACGTACTGTGATATTTTCTATAGAAATTCAAACTGAGTCATTTCTATTGTCATAACTCAAAGGAAAACTTACATAACACAGGCGGTATTTAAGGATAAGATTAAGAATCTTAGGTAACTATGTAGACTGTTTTGCTCTTTCAAAAATTATTTGCTATAATGTTTTGTCTGATTTGGCAGAGAAGAAACTTCTAGATTCACTTGCTGACTGGTTTTAAAAAGGCTACTTGTCTATGTCATGACCACCTAAAGGAGAGAAAGGTTTGCACTTAAGCCTTCATGGTAATACGTGCTTTGATAGACAAGTTGAAGTGAATGTGTCTGCAGCCTTGTAAAATGTTATAGCTCTCAGGTATTAAAAGGTTTCTTTTGGAAGTTACTGTTCATTACATCAGAACTGGTGGTGCAGAACACAGACCAATCACACCAGTGCTGTATTTTAGCTGTGCCAGTAACTTCCTTGGCATTTTAGCTTAAAACATCAAACAAAAGGCAGGCTTGCATTAAGGTGTGTTGTGGTCTGGAAGTGTGGGCATGCCCACAGACATTCTGAGTTTGCTGTGGCCAGTGTACCTGATGGCAGAGCAGGCTGGAGCAGTCCTGTATTGCCCCAGCAACATTTCCGAGTGGTTTAATGTGAAAACTGTAAAAACTGGTTTAAAGTTAAGAGAGGCAGTTACCTGTCTGCCAGCCCCATGCAATATAAATGTGATCCTATACATGTTTTAACAACAAGCTTAAGTATGGCATCCACACTGCTTCTGTGCTCATGTAGGTGGTTGAATTTTGGGTATTGTAACCACTAGTTCATACCCCAAATAATTTTGTTGGAATTAGACAGCCATTCAGGGTATAGGCAAGGAATTTCAGGGAAAAATATCCTACTAGCATGTGTATCAACCATTTGAGGACTGCCTGTTCCACATAATGGTCTGATGAGTGTAGGTATTTTACCTTCTTTGTCCCAGGTACTGTTAGATGAGTACAAACAACACTGACAATGCAGCTCTGCAATGGAAATAAACCCTAAAAATTACAGGTGTGTAAAACAAACGGAGAGAGGGGAACAGAGCTCTGAAATGCTAACACTGAGTGAAAATAGGCTTATCAACTATCAGTTTTGTTGGAAGTTTATTCTGCAGTTATGTAATTATGAATCTTCCATGAGTTTCCATTTCTGAGAACTGATTTTAAGGCCTTGTGTTTATTTATAGTATTGTGCATAAATATGGCAATATTTTCCAGATTCTATAAATAGCAATGTTGAGTTTGTGTTTTTGCCCACCGTAGGTATACATGAGACAAATCTGTGTGTAATTCACATGCTGTGCATATGACAGCTACACTCCCGATAGTGGAATTTATGAAAGGAGTGCAGGAAGAATGGCTGACTTAGCCTGTGTTGTACCATGACTCACAGGAGTCTTCCCATTTGCCTCAGTGAATGTCTGTAGGGAGAGGATGCTGGCTCCATCTTCTGAATTACAGAGCCAAGTATTGGAAGAGAGGATCTTTTCTAGAGCTGCTCATGCCTATGAGTCTTTAGAGACAGCTGTTTAAAAAGCAAAACAAAACAAAAAATACTGGCAGCATAAAATGTAAGGACTCAAGGAGGAAATTGCCTAGTGTTCAGTTTGATAATAAGCACCATCAATTTTGGATGTTCACAGGATTATGTTCTATGTCTCTACAATTAAAAAGAAAATAAGAAAAAGCATCAGAGAACATTAGCATAACTGTCATAGTGCAAAGGCTTTTGCATGCAGTCTATTAGTATTTTCCTATAGTTAATTAGCAAAGAAACAATTTCTACAAGATTTCTTAGATAAGAGATGCATTTCAAAACCTGTATTTGCAGAAATAAGACCAGAGGCTCTCCAGCTTATGAAAGAAAACAAATTCCTTGAATTTACTGTAAAATAAGTACATGAATGAAATAAGTTATTAGTGAAAGATAACAAATTGATTTGGGAGATACAGAAAGACAACTGGAAAAAATCATCATCTTAGAATCATAAAATTGTAGAATCATTTAGCTTGTAAATAAACTTTAAGGTAATTGATTTTAACCATGAACCTAACACTGCCAAGTCCAACACTAAACCATGTCCTTAAGCCCCACATAAGTATGTCTGTTAAATACCTCCAGAAATGTTGACTCAACCACTTTTCCATGCAGCTTGTTTCAGTTCTTGACAACTCTTTCATTGAATAAATTTTTACCAATATCCAATCTTCACGTACTCATTCCCAGAAAACTTGTGGCCATTTCCTCTTGTCCTATTTCTTCTGACTTGTGAACAGATACCAACCCCTGGCTACAACTTCTTTTCAGGTAGTTGTAGAGCGATAAGGTCTCCCCTGGGACTCTTTTTGTCCAGGCTGAACAACCCCAACTCCCTCAGCTGCTCCTTACAAGACTCATGCTCCAGACTATTCACCAGCTCTGTTGCTTTCTCTGGACATGCTCCAGCAGCTCAGTGTCTTGTAGCAAGGGGCCCAGTACTGAGCCCAGCACTCGGGGAATGGCTTCACCATGTCAGGTAGAGGGGACAGTCTCTGCTCTGGTCTACTGGTTACACTGGTTCTCATGCAAACCACGATGCCATTGGCCTGTTTGACCTCCTGGGCTCACACTGGTTCATGTCCAACTGATGTCAACCAGCACCCCCAGATCCTTTTCTGACAGGCAACTTTACAGCCACTCTGCTCCCAGCCTGCAGCATTCCATGGGGTTTTCATGAGCCAAGTGCAGGATCTGGCACTTGGCCTTGTTGAACTTCACCCAGTTGTTCTTGGCATTGATCCAGCTGGTCTAGATCCCTCTGCAGAGCCTTCCTACCCTACAGCAGATCAATGTTCCTGCCCATCTTGGTGTCATCTGTAAAATGACTGAGGGAGAACTTGATCCCCTTGTCCAGATCCTGATACACATGAGATATGAAGGCCTCTCCAATCTCATGCTCAGACTGATTTTTGAGTACTCATACAGTAGGTATGAGTACTGATAAAAGTATAACCACAGCAGCAGGCAGCTTGGCTTCCACCAGGCACAAAAATACTTATGTGAACCTTAAAACTTTGAAGCCTGAACTGGACTTCCCCTTAGCTGTCACACTATATTTTTGAGTTTGGTAGTATCAACACTACTAGTTGTTGTCTGTAGGAACTGTAATGTTTCAGGGACTGTTATAGCTGGATGCTGGAGTGTCCAAAATAAATGAAGACACAGACGGTACTAATATGAAAATATACTCCCCAATGGATCATTTTGTAATCTGCAAACTGGGGTTGTGTTTTAGGCCTGTCCCAAAGATATCTATTGATGCTATTACATTGTCACATGTTATGCGTCTTTGGCTGTGCTCCCTTTATATACACAAATGAAGATCAGTATATGTGGGCATTTTGATAGGGGTATTTTTGCTTTCATCTTGTTGATGTCCAGAATATTTTTATTTACATTGCAAAACCAAACATTACGATCCATTTGGGAGAGAGATAGTAAATATAGAGAGATGTCAGCATGCACTGTTGGCTTGAACACCCCCAGCACAGTGTCATTAAATCTCATTCTGGTTGGGGATGATTCCCATTCAGCTGTTGTGCAGTGCAGTCAGAATGAGTTCAGTGTCTTTCCACATCTGTGCAGATATTCAAATTGCCAAAAAGAGTGAAAGAAAAGGAAGGCGAAGGACAAGAAGGAGGGAAATATGCCTAAGGTTACAGACTGAATTACCGGTGAAGCTACTGTGTTAGTTTAGTCCTTTTTCAGGGATGCCACATTGCCTTCTACTGCCTTTTAACTCTCTTGACCTTTACACAAAACTCANGTAGCTCTTTGATTGCTGTATTCTATTATACAACTCTTTTGCACTCACTGTTTTCTAGTACCTCTAGGTTTTGTATTGCAAAAGGTTTTGTAAGACAAAATCACTTGTAAATCAGCCTTACAGCTGTATTCAATTTTACTTTTCTAGTTTTTAGATCCTAATGTTGCTCAGATTTTTTTACTTCTCAAAATGATTTTCTTGAATAATTTTTACAGGATCATCCAAAAATTATAATAGTTTTTTTTTTTTTTTTTTTTTTTTTGATTGTTTTGTTTTTGTTTTCTCATTCAGATAGTATCTTTTTCCTGGAAAAAGTTATTTAAAAGTCATATTTAAAGAAAAATGGTTGCACTTTTCAAGTCTTCCCAGTTTAGGCTGTGTTGCTATATGCATGTTTATTACATAGATAATACAATGATAATCTAGTAAATTCTAGTAAATCTAATAAAATAAATGTAATAGTTTACTGCATGCTTTCTTCTGAACAGCAAAATTATTGAATTCATAGTAGAAAATGTATGCGTATTAATACATATTTCTCTACAATCATGCTTCAGCTCAAACTCAGATGTTAAATTTTATTCCTGAATAATAGGATTTATTTTGTAATGCCTTAATCCTAGTGTGAAGTCTTGGACTAAAATTGTTTTGTGCTTTGCAAAAACAGGGCAATAAGAAAGAACTCCTGCCCCAAAGAGCTGACAGGTCTCAGGTCTGAGCAGCGAGACAAGAGTTGAAGGAGGCAAGATGGTGTTACAGCACATTCTCATCTTACCCTCTCTTGTTGTGTACTTTGCTGAAAGAAGGAAAAGTATCTCTTACTAGAGTAACTGATGCACTTGGAAAAATCCTCCAGAATTTTGCATGCATGGCAGGTCTGAAAAAGACTCTAAATACATCCTGAAATAATTTGCTCTTGACTTGACTAATTCATCAGATGATTTGAGAAGCAACAGTAGGTATTTCTGTTGAGCACTGTTTTACATTAGCAAAAGGAAGAGAGGGCATTCTAGCAAGACAGTTTAAAGCCTGTGTTTCAAGGAGCATAATAAAGTTTTGGAAGAAAAGCTCCTGCCAGCTGTTAGGAGAGTCTGCAAAGTGTATGTTTGAGTCTTTGAGCTTGTTGAAGGCATGTAAAACCACCGGAGTTCCTATTTTAATTTGAAAACTTGATCTTACCTTCACTTTGAGGTGCCCGCTCTTTGCAAAATAGTGTGTGAAAAGTTAATAGTATGTGAAAAGAAAAAAAAAGTATGTGAAAAGAAAGGAACTCTGGAATGTTTAGAAAGGCTTTAATAGGATATTTAGGAAATACTTTGTTCTGAGACAGACAGCATGTGGCCTCCTCTGTGCTTTCTGAAGCCACAAGAATTTTTTCTGCCTGAATAGGCTGAGAATGGATTATCTTGAGGGAACAAGGTGCACAAAAAAATATTATATGGTTTGATTATTATATATAATTTTCTCTCTTTTAATTTCTGGTTTCTATAATTTATATTATATGTGAAATTTTGGGCTTTGCTTCAGTGGGTTTTTTCCTGGCTGTTTGGTTATTGTGTTTTGTTGGTTTTGGTTTTTTTTTTT
>VWZN01002564.1:26740-42727 GCA_013396955.1 Regulus satrapa | reverse complement strand
AGCGGTCAGCTAGGCTCTCTAGAGGCTGAGGCCATATGAAAGAATTTGAGAATTGCAACATAAAATGTGTTAGTTCTTAATTTATATATTTTGTATGTGTATATACAGCATATATATAAAAGTACGCAATTAGTAACTAGACCAGATTTTTCCCAGTGTAAACCACAAGTGCATTCCTGAAGAAAAGCGAACAAAAAGAGAGAGCATCCTCAGTGCTGAGCTGTCCAGGCAAAGTGGAAAATGATGAAGAGCCCTGAAAGCTCATCTAAAACAAGGCTTTTGTTTTAGGTGAGGTGTTTTGTCACCTAGTCCAGTGACACCTTTTTTTTTTTTTTTTTACGAGGAAGAAATGCATGGCAGTGTATGACCTGCCATTGAGTTATCATTTGACCTGGAAAGAAGGAAACCTCTTAAACTCTTCCCTGGCTTAATTCTGTTCTAAGCCCATGATTCCTATATCCCAGATACATGCCCCCAATTATCAGCTTTGCTTAAGCTAAGGAGGTCATCTTTAACACACCAGTTGAAAAGCAAAATAGTTTCTTGAATGTTGATTTGAATTGATGCTTAATCCCCAAGGTTTTACATTTCTGGACAGTAATCATCTGGCTTGAGTGTCTAATCTCCTTGGCTCACTTTAATTTTTTGTTCTTGTTCCTGTAAACTGAAACCTCTTCAGACTTATGGCTATGACAAGCTTGTTCAGTGGTGAAAAACTGAAGTTAGTGACCATGTTTCCAGTAAGGGAGGAGACTTGAAAGCAGGATTACTTAGAGCCTCCAACCAGCAGGCTTTTGTTTAAAACAGGACTGAGCACATGTGCAGCCAGTTCTCCAGTTGCTTTGTCCCAGGCCTTACACAAAACCCATGTAATGTGGGAGGTATGCTTTCACAAGCAGTACAGGGAACAGTATGAAAATGCTGCTGGACATTAGATCAGCACTGCTCTTTCAAGTGTGACTCTTGGCAGAAATTTAAGAAGCCACAGATCCAGGCACCACTGTGGTTAATGATTAGACTCAAGTTCCTTTGAAAATCTTGCCTTAAATCAAAACCCAGGAGGAAATACCTGAGAGAGGGGACCTCAGTTACAGTGGCCCCTCTTTTTGTGCTATTCTGCTCTGATTTGCATTTTCTGCTTTTAGATACATTAAGTATCCTTTCCTGTTTGAGAATATTCCATGTTTTGTCCCATGTTAATAGAGAAATTCTTACTTGAAAGCAGTATCTTGGTTGTGTGAGAGAATGATTAAAAAATTTTAAGACAGGAATACATAACTCTCTTAGGAAGAGTATTTTTAATGTCTGAATGCTTTAGACTTGAGGAAAGACAGCTGCATCATTTGTATATTGTGGACAGATTCTAAGTGTGCATATACATGGTCAGACAGACATACAAGAATTAATAGCTTATATTTTCACAATAATAGTAAGCCAGGCAAAATAATGACCAGTATTGAACTAGCTGTTACAGATCTGGTCATGATAGATTGAACAGGTCGATCAGATCAAGTTCTTGTAGCAGCTACTGCACCCCCAAAAGGGGAGGTAATCGTTATGACACTGATCTGTCTCTTGCACTCCACTAACTCCACTAATTTTAATGAGAAATCAGTTTGAATAAACTGGCTCAGATGAACTCTATCATCTTAACCTGATCTCATGATTTAACCAGGCATCTGGAAAAAAAGGCTAATGTTACTTTTGCCAATGAATTGAACACACATCTTGTTTTAAACACTAAGTTAATGAACAAGAACTAAATAGAATCTTGTCTGAACTTTTAAAAAGGATATTTTACTTTGTCAACTATAACATGCTTTAAAACCCCCATACGAACTCACGCTTATTCTGTGTCAGCAAAATCTTAACAATACAGGACAGATTAGTCTTTCTTTAACTTTCTCACAAGGGTAAGTCAGCTGTATGGATAAGGACATGGGTCAGAAATAAGGTAAAGTCATAATTACTTCTAATTTTTTTCACTTAAAATCTGCCTGATGCTGTCCTTGTAAAGTACAATGCTCACAGTTATTTTCTCTGTAGTATACACATCTTCAGAAAATATCACTAAGGACAATTTTTTGCCCTCTGTGTTACTTTGCTTATAAGCTTCATTTGAAGAAAAAGCTATCCTGGTCCTTAATTATGCTAGGTACCAGAAGTCTTGGTCAGAGACTATTCTGAGTCACAGTGTCATCTGTCAGTGCCTTTTCTTCTTTATCACTGAGACCTCCAGGCTTTCAGAATATGGCATATTCTGAAATGTCACTGTATCACAAAATCTCATTCACTCTTTTGAAAAGAGCCACTTGCAAACTAAATATACTTGCTACAGGAAACTAATTCTCATAATAGCTTTTCTTCAAAGTTTTATTTTTCTTACAGATGTTCGCCTGTTTTCCAATGCCTAAATCTGCTTTTTCTTCTCTATGTAAAGAATAATCTGTGGAAGACTCCTAAATGCATAGAACTAATGTTATTAAATGCTCTACAGCTCCTCAGAAACACTTATAATCTGAAACTCTGAAAGACACTTTGTAAGTAAAAAGCAAGAACTATATGAAGTTACAACCCCACTTAACTCATAGAAACTCCAGTAGTATTTCAACATATTACTCAGTGGAAAATAATAACAACAATAACAACAATAGTAATTTTTCTCAAAAAAAACCCAAAAAAACAAAAAACCAAAAAAAAAAAAAAAAAAAAAAAAAAACCCAAAAAAAAAAAAAAAAAAAAAAAAAAAAAAAAAAAAAAACCCAAAAAAACCACCCCAAAATACACCCAAAAACTGAAGAGTACTCTTGTATAAAATTGTGATAGCTTTTTAAATATTCCTCAGGGGATAAAATTTGGTAAGTGTGTGTGACTTTTAATAAGAGTCCACAGACTCAGACCTAGACACAGCACATCATCAGATATAGATCGTAACCAGCTTTACTTTTATAGCAGAGTAGTTTTTCATATTAGTTTAATTGCATATATTGAAGTTTGCTTTGCTTCCTAAATAGGAATTCTCACACGTGCTCTGTATTTTGGGCTTATCTACCTTAACCTGTTTGAAAATTAACTTTTCTGGTACAGTGACACCTCATATAAAATCCTTGGGATTTTGGGGCAAGGATAAATGAAAATGAGATAAACAAAATCCAGATTAATCTAATTGTTTGTATCTATATATGAAGCACCTTTTTGTTCAGGAAGGGGGTAACAACGGCAGGACTGAGAGCTTCAGCTCCACCCCGGATGCTGTAAAATGGAGTCTCAAACCGGCAAGCGTAAAGTGAAAGCAGAGGGGCTTCCCGCGTGCGAGCGCAGAGGACACGGGCGGTAAGCGCAGGGCCTGAACCCCCTCAGCAGTCGGGGTGGGCCCCTCGGCCCGCACCCCCCTTGCTTCTCACGCCGGGACCCGCGGGCGGTGACTCCTGGCGGTGACGTCATGCCGCTCCCCGCAACGCCTGAGCTCAGCGCGGAGCGGAACCGGCCTGGCTTGGGAGGGATTCGCGCTCCGCGAGGGAAAGTGAGCCAGCGGCCGGGAGGTACTGGAGCGCACGTGGAATGCGTTCTCGCGTTCTCCTTCTGTGCCTGCGGCGGGAAGGCAGGCGGAGCCCGCGCCTGGCTCGCGGAACACGCAGGGACAGCACTGATTGGCCGCGCTGCCACCGTGGCACCGGCGGCGTGCGAGGGAAGGCCGACCGTCCCGGCGTCCGCCAGGAGCGCGGCCGGCGCCGCTTCCCGCTGTCCTTGCCGAGGGCTGCACCTGGAGCCAGGCCCGAGCGGAAGCCTGGATCAGCAGCGCCGCCGGCAGGCACCGAGGAGAGAAGGAGCGGGGCGCCAGGCTGGCCGGGCAGGGCTGCGGGAGCCGCGCTCGCCCTTGATTAAAGGTGCCCTCCTTGGGCTGGCAGCTGAGCGCCGTGGGGTGGTGCCGCTGGAGCCAGGGGTCACGCGTTAAATACTTGGCTCTGAAAGAAGAGCAAAGGTAATATAGGTGCCTGCATGTGCCTGTTACTCCAAAAAGAGCTGTGTTTCCCTTCCTTTATTTTTCCAGGGAGCAGTGGGTCATTACTCCTGCTGCAGCTTTTTTTCTCCCAAGTCACAGCTCTGGGGAGTCTATGGCATTTCTGTGGTCAAGCACAAACTGTATATTACTGCATTGCAGGTAGGCCCTATGTCCCACCTGTGAATGCTTAGTTAATGCACAAGGGGCTTTGTCTGCTCCAAGAACTTGCCAGGAAAAGCAGATGCATAGGTTGGTTTCAGGCACTTGGGAATACTTTTTTAGGGAAAAGGACAGACTGTCTGCTTGTTCAGACTCTGATTTTGGTTCAGAAGACCAAAATCATCATGCATGTATGAGTTGGTGGTGGCCTGTTACACTTAGTAACATGTGCTATTCTGATTATCACTTATCTAGAAGGGTTTCATAGATCTCAGTGAGGCCAAAGGTAAGGTTTAAGGACTCAGACATTCTTTAGTGAGGTATTGAGCAGCTTCCATATGTGTACGAGTAACTGAATAGACCAGAAAGAGAATACAGGTGGAGAGTGAAACAGTGAGGGGAAGAAGGTATGAGGAGAAACACATAGAATTATCTAATCAAAAAGCAAATTTAGAACAAAAGGAAGTACTTTCCCACAAACAATAAAACTCATTGCCTCGGTATGAAGACAGTATAATTGGGTTCACAAAGTATTTATTCAAATGTATGGAAAAAAGATTCATTATTATTGCTTGGATTCTGCCTCTGTCTCCTCAGGAAATCCCAAAGCAGCTGATTGGTTTCTAGAGCTTGCAGAATAAAAAGATGATTCTACAGAAGAACTTTATTTATGTACTCTGTTCTAAACATCAAAGCTAGCTACTTCAGAATCATTTTGTATTTCAAAAAGCTTTTTTTTCTTCCTTCAAAAACAGAAACAAAAACCCCTAGGCTAGTGGTAAAAGACAGTCTGACAGTATTAAACCAGTGTAAATACAATAGTTTCAAATCAAACTCAGTAACACTTGCACTGGTGTGCAAGCAAATGGATACTTTGAATGGAGTGAGACTTGAGACTAAATTACTTCAGCTACAAGTTGCAAGAACAGTTTAATTGCAACCAATACATCAGCTTTGAATAAGCAGCTGAATGATACATTATGGCCTTTCGGTACATTAATCACAAAATTCATCAATTGAGTAAGAGTTACCATAACTGTAGTATTGTAATGGTAGATTGTGTGTGATTTTAAAATTTTTACTAGTCCAAGAAATATTTAAGAATTAACTTTCATTTGTAGAAGTGGTGTCTAATTTAGTTCACCTGTTTATTTTGAATAAAAAATGAATACAAATGAATGAATAAAAACCAAATCACTAATTCTATAGCCCGCTGTCACAAACTGCTGCTAACAGGTAAAGGCTGTGATGTTGACAAGAACAGTAGTTAATGTCTTGCTGTACTAGACATGAAGTTGATAGTTTATTTACAATTTGTGAATTATTTTGAAGATGGGCAAGATCTGTGCTGTTTTTGGAGGATCCCGTGGGATAGGCAAAGCTGTGGCAGAGCTCCTGGCGCAGAAGGGCTGCCGCCTGGCCATCATTGCTAGGAATCTGGACATGGCCCAGATCACTGCCCATAACCTTGGTGGTACGTATGCTGCTGTGCAGTTATCTCCTTACTGCTCCGTGCTTAGGTGACTTGGAAAACAGTGAGTTGTTAAAAAACCCCTAATTATTTAACTAGATGAAAAGGAAAATAAAGACTGAGAATTCCCAATAATTGTTGAGAAAGCAGGTTATCTATTTTTAAAATTTTAAAATTTAAAAATTTTAAATTTTTAAATTTAAAATTTTAAAATGAATGGAATTGTTTGGGGTCACAGTAGAGGTGATGTGAATTGAGTCATCCTTAGCTCCTGAACAAGCCAGAACTGAGACCAGTCTGCTCATACTGGACTTCTGATTTCAAAAGGCAAAAAATATAAAACAAGGAATTGTCACATAACTGATGAGTACAATACTTGAAAATCATCTTTATTTAATTGTTTGGGGATTAAATAGGTTGCTTAAATGATAACTAGTTCAGCATCTGTTTTGTCAGCTGAGTTGACATGTTCTGAAGGTTTGTGAATCAAATACAGCTTATACTGTTTATTTTGACGTTATATATGTTTCAATAAAGCAGGACATCTGGCACTTAGCTGTGATGTATCCAGTGAACAAGAAGTCCAAAAGGCTTTTGAGGAGATGCAGAGGAATTTGGGTCCTATTAACTACTTGGTTAATGCAGCTGGAATCAACAGGTTGGTTACTCCTTACAAAACTGTTGGTAATTCTGGATGAGGGCAGCTCACTGTAAATTGTTCTGGCTCTTTGTGCTTATAATGAGCACATCTGAAAACAATATTAAGTGGTTGCCAATATTTTATTCCTGATGGCAGTAAAATGCTAACAGGTGATACAGCTTTCAATGTAGTTTCTGCATTCTGAGTTTGTGTTTCCCTTCTATTCTTTCTTCCATTTTTTCCCCCAGAATGGTCCAAAACAATGCTTGATACTGCTCTGCAAAAGAGGCTCTGTGGCCAGAAGCATGACTCACTTGTTTTTTTGCCGTGTGTAGTTCTTGCAATGTTGTAATTTTGAGTGCTTGAATGTATGGAAACATACACCCCCATTAATATTCTGTCCAACAGTCTTTTTTGATGAGTAAACATGATCAGAGGGTTGTTCAGTGAATTCTTTGGGTTTTTTTGGTTTGTTTGTTAGGGATGGTTTGTTACTGAGAACCAAGACTGAAGATATGGTAGCACAGATTCACACTAACCTTTTGGGAACAATGTTGACATGCAAAGCTGCTGTAAAGGTCATGATTCAACAACAGGGAGGTGCTATTGTCAATATAGGTAAGTTGTTTGTGTAAGCCAGTGGAGTTCTGGGTACTAGTCTTCTAGAAATGTTTTGCAGGTGTAACATATTACATTACTTGTTAAAATTTTCTTATTTTCCTTTATTTAGACACTCTGTATTTAGCATTTTTTTTAAGAATGCTTATTCTTTTGTGTAATTTTAGCAACTTCTAGATAGCTTTTTTTCAGTAATAAACACCTCAGAGTTTATATTTTATTGAAAAAAGAACTTTGCTATTCTTAACCAAATCAGTTCTTTCAATATCTAGATATACTAGCTGCTGGCTATTAACTAAGAGTTGATAAGTACAGTCAGTTTATTTATTTATTTATTTAATCTGGACAAGGATACTTTTTTAAATAAGAGTTTTCATTTTACTTTCCTGCTGCCTGTTGGTCAACATAGATACATGGATTTTACAAAAATCACAGCTAGTTGGGAGATTTGCTTGTCTTAGCAGGTTGAAGAGCATGAAGTTATGCATATTTTGTTTCTTCTTGTGATCTCATTTTTCAATCCAAGTTTAAAACTAAAATGATAACGCTAGTACAAAATTTCAAGTTACCTATTTAATCGTCTCTTTTATGTTTCTTTATTCTAGGGAGTATTGTAGGACTTAAAGGCAACTCTGGTCAAAGTGTATATAGTGCTACCAAAGCAGGATTGGTTGGATTTTCACGCTCTCTTGCTAAAGAAGTAGCAAGAAAGCAAATTCGAGTCAACGTTGTTGCTCCAGGTTAGTTTTTGAGGAATTCCTTGCATCCTTGACTCTTGCAATTTATTAAGGTTGTGGATTTTTCTTGTACTCTGACTCTTGTACTCTGAAAGTAACTTAAGACAATTTTCTATTATTTTCTTCAGCTTTGTAAGCAAATATTTTTAAAATCTTTTGTTTAAAGTATAATGCATTCTTTTAGAAAGACTTCAATCTTTTTAAGGGAACACTGAGAAATCTGTAAGATAGACCTATTCCTCTATAATAAATGTCTTTTTCAAAACTTACTGTCTTTGCAGGTGGAAGGATTAGATTTAATTAGAGACAGAGAGCTACCCTTGTATTCAGCTAGAAAATGCTTGTTTGTTGTTAGGCAAACATGACAGACCATCTGAAAGTTGTTTCTGTGAATAAAGGCTGTGATTTCGTAAGATGATCTAGTTCAAGCAAACTGCCACCCTTAAGGAAAAATCCTTTCTGTATTTTCTGAATTTTTCCACTCATAACAGTGTCCAGGTTTTGGACTGAATTTTAGTTACCGTTTCTTGTTTGGTTGTTTGGGCTGTTTTAATGGACTTGTATAGATCTCTGCATTTTGATTTTTGCATCACTGCTTCCAAAACTGAAAGGTATTTTTATTGGTTAGATATAAAAGTGGTCTTGGCCATCAAATTATGTGGGCTGCTTTGGGAGACTTTGAAGAATGGTAGCTAATGCTGAATCCTGGTAATAGATTTCACTTTGTAAGATTCGGTGGGAAATCCACTAAATAAATTTAGTTGAAGGTTAGGTAACTCTTTGTATATCTCTTCACTCTTAGGCTTTATTCGCACAGAGATGACAGCTCATTTGGAAGAAGATCAGTTGAAGAAAGCAATTCTCCTTGGAAGATTTGGAAAGCCTCATGAAGTTGCACATGCTGTTGTCTTTCTTCTAGAATCCTCATATGTTACAGGGAGTGTTCTGGTTGTAGATGGAGGCTTGCAACTTGTGATCTAAAGCCTTGTATAAATGACTGCTTTAATGTCATGATGGTAATATATAAATATATACTGAATACAAGGAGAATGTTGGAAATCGTTTGAAGATTGATGTCATAATTGACTTGATCTTATTTAGTCAGAGGAGAAATTTGGCAGCAGTGAGGTGCAATGTGTGTTTAGCTGCCTGAAAGAGTCTGTTTGGTATTACAAAGTCTGTGTATGAAACAATTTGAAAAAGATCTGGTTTTGATACAGTGATAGCTTTAAGAATTTGCTGATTCGTTTTTAAAGCACTGTGTTTTTGTAAAGTCCTGTTTTATAATTTGGAATAGAATGAGATTTTATTTGAATTATCATGTTACACAAAGATTAATAAAATGCAGAGACATGTTTATTGGGTGGCAGGTATGACTGCGTCAAGTTTTTCACATAGGGCAAAGATTGTGAACTGCATAGTTTTGCATTCTTATCAGTTAGCCCCTACAAAGTAGCAAGGAGTTTCCTTTGAGCATTGTGTTTTAGTGTTGTACCTAACACTACAAAGTTAGGAACTTCTAGATCTTCAGCATACCTGAATTGCCTTTAGAAGATTTAATTATATGCAATGTATTTTTATAAAGACAAAGCCTACTCAGTTCCATTCCTGAATATATGTACAACATTCACTCAATCCAGTAGCTTTTGTTTGTGTCCATCAAAGGACTGCTGCAGCACTGGAGCTGCTAATCCTGTCATATTCTCAGCTTGAACTGCACATGCTCTGCTGAACACTGCAGCTTGCAGACCTTGCTGCCTAAGACACTTTACAAGGATTCAGTAGATGTTTAGAAAATGTCTCACTTCCAGAGCACAAACTCAAGGTGTTATGTGATTTGTTCTGTATCTTCATGAACACTCAGTTCAGCTGTTTAGTTGATGCTCCCTCATATGGATGTATAGTCAATAAAATAGTAATTTCTTGTATTCAAAGCGGCTTTTGAAGCAATTATTCTGCTGTAAATGATTCTGAGTGTTCCTGTCTTGCTGAAAACTTACCAAATATTTGACCTCAGGCTTTTCTATTGAGCTCAAGTTACTTTCGATAATTGATGTTTTTATTGTCTCTGAAGAAAATTATGAATGTGGTTCAGGACCTTCACTTCTTAGCTCTGGTGTTCATTGCGTCATGATCCAGATGTTGATTCAGCTTTTGAAATTACTTCCCATCTTGTAGCACACCACAGTACAGAAAGAAATCATCTCACTGAAGATAAGTGAATCTTTAAAGTTGGAAATTTTCTTCATTTGTGCAGCTGAGAAATTTTGTCTTTGTGCCAGCAAAGAGTGCATGTTCAAGCTTCTTGCAGGTATGTATTGAGAAATAATACAAGCAGTAGTAGTAGTAGTACTTGTATGATCAGGAGATTTTGCAGTTGGTTATGCTACTCACTTTGGAATATAAAATACCACTAGAAGTAATCCTTCCAGGAGTCCTTATCTTCTTGTTATTGCTGGTATGTGTCATGTATCTTTGCACCAAAAATATAATTGCTAATTATGTTTTTCCTTGATAGAAGGACTTGGCCAGAGATTACATTGATTTTTCCCAAGGGCACTGAAGGTGAGGAAGGACAGCTGGTACATTTTCACTAGTCAAGTAGGAATATGTCAGTGACTTGGCTGCTGTCCATACCCATCCTTGTTATTTCCCAAACAAACCTTGTATGGTATATTTTGACCAAAAGCCGAACTTTAAAAAGTGGATTTTTTTTTTTTTTTTGTAAGGAGCTGTTAAATAAGTTATTAGCAATGGAACCTTTAGTTTACATTTGCAATTAAAACCTAAAATAATGCTGTCAGAAAAATCTCAGCATGCCACAGAGTAATTTCTTTTAAAAAAAGAAATACTGTGGTTTTTTTATTGCTGTTGTCATAGGGCCAGACTGAAGTGTTGGTAGCTTTAAATCATACTTTTAAAAACGCTTTTCCCCCCTTCTCTTTGAACTGGTAAATTAGAACTGAAAATAGGTTAGCATAATCCTGGTTCTGTCTGGCCTGGTGTGATGTCTCAGACAGGGGAAGTGGGGAATGTGCAAGGTAGGTAACTGATCAGGTGTGTGTCTCCTTAGAAGATTCTGGTACCTCCAGCAGTTTGTGACTGGGATGTTTGAACCCACCAATGGGTAGCTCTGGCTGAGGCCTGCAGGCCTTAAAAACACTTTCTCTGGTGCTCTCTCAGTTTTTATTTTTAATTTGTAGACCCCTATCTTACCCTGGCTGCAGTAATTGTTTGTTTTTTGTGCTGAGGAGTCATATTTCTTTTAATTGCTTGTTGCTGGGGAGCTCTGTTGTATTTTAAATTGTCTTTGTTGAACTTTGCTTTACTTTTCCAGTTTCTCAGGGAAGGAACAACAGTAGAACTTCTTGTAGGATCTATTTTAAAAA
Organism: Regulus satrapa; assembly: GCA_013396955.1. Classification (NCBI taxonomy): domain Eukaryota; kingdom Metazoa; phylum Chordata; class Aves; order Passeriformes; family Regulidae; genus Regulus; species Regulus satrapa. Next base: position 31,710 of record VWZN01002564.1, on the reverse strand, counting down.
ATTTAATTGGTTTATGTTTTGTTTTATAGTGTTTCCAAAAATGATGCCTAAGTGTTTTGCTTTTTCCTAACCTTCATGCTTACATTTTCAGAGCAATAACTCAGTTCCAAATAATTAATGGTCAACTTGGAGTCCATTTCCATATATATGTACAAAACTCTGGTTGGTTTGGGTTTTTTCAGCATGAATTATTCTCAAATATCTAGAATGAATTTAGTTTGTTGGTTTTAGCACCTATCTCCTCAGTGAAATGATTCTGCAACTTTTTAATTCCTTAATCCCTTCGTTACTTTGAGTAATTTAGTGTTACTGTAATAATTGTGGCATTTAGAAACTGCTGTCTCAGAACCCTTAGAAGTAGGTTGTACTTTGCGTGCCCCAAGAGAGAAACTGTTTTTTTATTGGCACTGCACGTCCTTAGGGAGAACAACTGCTGATTCATACACTTTGTCTTCTATCTTTAAGCAGCATACTGATATGACAACTTCTTTGGCAGCACAGTCTTTATTAGTTTTTGGCATGGGAATGTGTCAGATGCTTTTTAGAATTTCAAGCATGCACCATTATTAGATCTCCCTACTCTCATCTCTTTTAAGTTTTTCTTTAGAAGAACTCTAAAATGTTTATCAAACACAATTTCCTTTGCAAATGCAACACTGTATGTTTATCCTATTTGTTTTTGTTTGGTTGGTTGGTTTTTTTTTTGTTTTGTTTTGGTTTATTTTTTTTTAGAACAGTTTCTAACACTTTACTGTGTACAGAAAAATATATTTAGTCTTTAGTCCCCTGGATCCTTCTGGAATCTCTTCTTAAAAAAACAAATTGTCTTTCCACCCACTAAAATCACAAAAACATGCTGTCCCATTTGCCATTATCCAGTCATTTGATAATGAGGCAGGTTTCACTTAGAAGTTTTGTACTGCAGTTTCTTTTAGAATTGGGGAGTGAAAGCTCCCATCTTCCTCCATTTGTCACTCTTTCCTCTGTAACCTCTCCTGATGTTTTGCTCCAAGGAGTAAAACCTTCAACAAGTTATATGTAAATGTTCTCCTCAAGTTCCTACATGGTGCCACAAACTGCATGGTACCAGAAACTGATCACAGGGATTTGTTCAGAGTTTGGGGATTTTTCCCCTCAGTGGTCTTTCCTTCCCTGAGCACTTTGCTTTTTATTTTGATAATCTGCTTGCCTTTTTTAGGCATGGTTCCTGCTTCTGAGGTCAATGCACTTTTGCAGATTATTCCTCTGCAGTCTGATCTGGCTGTAAATGTTACATTCAGTGACTGATTCCAATTTGACTCCTAAAGCTAGACTGCTGATTTTACAAAGGTTGATATTTAAATGTTAGGAGCTTCTCCCTCCCCACAAAAATAAGTTTAATTTCATGTATTTAAAATCATTGTACTGAAGTTCAGTACATTCAATCTTAGTGTTGTCATTGGGCTGCTTCTTAATTTTGACTTGTCTTTTGGCCTAATTTTAATATTTTTTATTATATGTTGCTTCTTTTTAATGGAAGTCTGTGGTAGTGGACTTATGTCTTTATTAATATACTTGGTCAATAGACTTGCGGAAATAAAAGTCACCATTAAAACATTAAAACAATCACTATTTGAAAATAGCATTTTGGCTCAGGCCTTTTACGGTTGGAGTGACCCCAGCCAGAGCTGGGTAGCCCTGATCAGCTGCATGAAAAAGAATATATTCAAAAAGTGATGGCCTCTTCAGTGTGACATTTATCCAATGTACATGAGATTGCTCTCTGTCATCACAGTTATGTTATGGGCCTTAGGCATTTCAAATGTCATAGCTATGGCCCCCATCTGAATGGTGTGAATACCACTATTGTCTAATAACAGAGTTTACCTTGCTAGGTTTAAAGATTCAATACAGATTTGTTGGGATGATTTAATATGTTGATATTTTTTTTTATGACTCCTCTATATATTTTGTATCAGTATCTTTTTTATCTTACTTCCATCATATTTCTGGTATGTCTGTTTTATCCCTGTCCTTGATTAAAAGCAGACATTTAGGTTTTACATCTTGTGCTGCTGGTATTTATGCCAAGAAGCTGTTTTATAAGTTTGGGGGTTTTTGCATATGAGTGTTTGTGAGTCAGACTGTGCATCTGACTGACTTACAAAGATTTCTCAATTGAATTTTGATTTCAGTCCACTTTCTTATTAGACATAGTTTTTGTGATTCCACTCCTAATAGAAGTGAGAGAATGTGCTCTTATCTATCTGATGTTTCTTCACTCCTATAATCTCTTAAATACCAGCATATTTTTGCTTTTTTTTTTCTCTTTAAGAGTAGAGTATTTTATGGATTCCTGCTACTCAATGTTTCTGTGTATCAGGAAAATTAATCCACGACCGTCAGAGGTTTATGTCCAAAAAGGAGACAGAGGAGTCCCTTTACTTTATTCGAATAAAGGGAGAGGCCATGGGGCATTCCCCTGGGATCTCTCAAAGTTCCAGAGGATGCAGCCTCCCTTTTATCCTAATTTCTCGGCAGCATTTCCCTTATCTCTTTCCCCATCGGCTGAGGTACTTGAGATGCACAGACTTCCTTGAGATGCACAGACTTCCCGGAATGCCTGATTCCTAAAAATTCCCCTTTAATGTATAACCCTCCCTTTTAATTCTTAACTCTTATGGAATTTATGTTTTCTTCCCCATTGTTTCTTTCATCTTTCAATATTCAGTTTTATTCATCAGCAAACCTACAGTTTGTTTGTAAAAGCAAATGTCTTATACCCATTCATCAATCAGTGGAATCCTACCATTGTTTCTCCTATCTCTTGGTGCTAATCGTGTCTATCAGTAGACCCACAGTTTGTAAAGACACAACCATCATTCCTCTCATGTGGTTTCTAAAGAATCTGTAGTCCTCTTCCTACAACTTTTTTCAGGCATGCATTGAAACTTAGTCTCATCCACCTAGTTTTGGGAGCATTTAAAGGCTGCAGTGCAAGTCTGGTCTTTAAATTAATTTGTGTTTTATTCCAGATCTTTTCTCCTGTCCTACCTCTTGTCACTGGTTTCTACATGGCCTTATACTACCACCACAGAACTTCTAAAGAGACCATCAAGGCATATTTTGAGGGTGGCTGCTTTTGCAGCTGTCATTTAATTCAGCATGCAGCCCTCTTATACAGCAAACCTCTTTCTGACTCATCTATAATGATTGCTTTGAGTTTTTACTCAGCTGGGTCCCTGCTCCAGAGAGGATATCCTTGCAAAAAGAAGGTTGTGTACTGCAGTATTTACTCATTCCTGTGACCTGCCTTGCTACTGCCAAGTTAGAAGACCTAAAATTGTTCTTCTGTTTGCTTTGAGTTTGATTCAGTTCAACGTTCATAGGTAATAGATAGTCTGATTTGCATGTGCTGGGGTTTAGTTGAAGGACATTGTAGACTTAGAAAGTTAATTGTTTTATATGTCTTCTCTGCATTTTTCTAATGTTTGAGAAGATGATGGATTATGCTTGTTCATCTTTTGTCCTAGTTAGGTCATTGGAACCTTACTTCTGCTTATCTCTAAAGAAAACTTCATATTTGTTGTAATAAGCTCCTTGTCTTGCTCTTGAGGCATCTGTTGAAATTGATGAGCTGGATGGACTCTGAGCTGCCTGGTCTAGTGCCCATGGCAGGGGACTTGAAGCTAGATAATCTTTAGGGTTCCTTCCAACCCAAGCCATCTGTGATTGTGTGATAATTCTCAGTAAAAGTTTGTCACAGGACACATAAAATGTTCATGAGGTGGTTTTGGTTTGGGGGTTTTTTAAAAGTATTGCAGCTGTAAGGAGGAGCTCTGGTGGAGAACAGGCTATTGTTTTTGCAGGCTATGGTAACAGAAGTATTAAATGTTGGCTGAGTTGGTGCATGCTGAGTGAGTTAGGGTTGTATCCCATGAAGAGATTTCACTGTGGCCTCCTGAGGGCAGTCTATTCTAAGGCGTTATTGTCTTGGTAACGACTTGGTGAGTAAACCTGTATTGTTTTAGAGAAGTGGAGTTGCCTGTGTAGATGCAAAGCTGATGTCTGGCATCCCTATTACTGGTTTTGTGAAATCCTGTTCCATATCTGCTGGAGGTTGTAAGGCATGACTTTTAAAGATGGAAAGGATTTCATACTGAGATCAGTGAAATTTGGATAGAAAGTGGATATCTTAATCCCAGCCTGGAAAATATCTTTGTTACATTATTACCTACAGTTAAAACATACATTGTAATGATTATTTATTGCTGAAAAAAAAATTCCTACTTTGATGTGTTGCACAGTTGTATTGCATGGTGTTGAAATGTATATTGCCCGTTGCAATTATGTGACTTTTTTTGGGAAGAACAGTGTACTTCATTTAAGCAAAGCAAATGAAAAATGAACTTTTCAAGGCCAGGTGCACCCACTTGATTCAGTTTATCAATGTTTGAAAAGACAGGTCAAGTGTAGTTGTGGAGAGAAGTCATTGGGTGTGCTTAGTGCTTGAAGTTAGAACTCTGCTAAATCACAAGTTAAAATTGATTTTCATACACACACATTGTTTTAAATTTCATATGCTAGATCATATGTGTTGGGGGTTGTTTTTTTCTTTCTTATCTGTAGAATTTTTTACCATTAGTCTCCTGGGAGCACTGATCTGGGTACTTGGGGAAAACAAAGACTTTGGGCCAAGCCAGATAAAAAGACAGGGTGAGGACACGGTGAGTCACTCTGCAGAGGGGAGGAGAGAAGGTGCTTTCTCTGGGAATCCTGGCCTGCAGCCTTTTGGGGTTTTTCTCCTGGTTTGTCTGGGAACTTGGGACCAACCTTCTCGCTGACTTGCTCGGAGCTGCCGCAGCCGCTGCAGTCCCATCACTTCTCCAGCACTGATCCAGAGTTTCCCCTGCCTTTTGACACTCCGCACCACAGCCCTGCTTGGAGACCTCCACACTCTCCAGCCAGCACCACGGACACTTGGTACACCT
>VWZN01002564.1:10375-26261 GCA_013396955.1 Regulus satrapa | reverse complement strand
TTTTTTTTTTTTTTTTTTTTTGCTGTAGATACTTCTGTTAGTAAAAAATTCTACCTGTACCTTGCCAGACATTTTTGGATCAGCAAGACTATAATTGTAACTGTTCTGGTATTTTAATAGTTTTATTTTTTTATGTTAACAGCTCATATCTGTTTTGTTCATTGTGTATAGAAAAATTGCCAGTTTGAAAATGTCGGTGTCAAATGCAGTGAGACAATAGCCAAGTAAAAGCCACCATAGTTTCCTTGGTATCATTACACACACATTAGGGCAGTGTCAGTGGGAGTATGTGGGGGGGGGAGGGCAGATGTCACTGAACAAATGGAGTTGTTGATGTGTGAATGTTCCTCAACATCCTGTTGGTACTGAGGTGCCCTTGCATGTGTAGCGTACTGATGTGTTTAAAATTTCTGCATGATTTTGAACATTTTGTTTAAGAATAACTGTTTATATGGTATTGCTGAAGCTTGTCAGTGAAGCAGTTTGATGTTTTCTGAATTGTAACTTGCAGCTTGGTATTTCTAATGTTGAATGCACTAGTTGTTACATGTTGCAGCTCTCTGCTGGAGGCTGTACTGTCAACACCTGGATGCTGATGACGGGTTAAAAGCTATCAGTTGCAATATTTTAATTCTGCTCCTCTCAATATAATCTTTTAATCCTACTTTTTCAGACAGTTGGCAAATTTCTACTGAAAACTTCCTGCAACTTCAGAGAAAAAAAGGAATATAGTAATTTCTTGTGTTTTGGTTAGATGTCATTTAGTGTGCATGTATGATTTTTGATGGTGAGATGTCCCTTCCAACAGCAGACTGGAACTACACCCATTCTTTGCAGGCTTTTGTAGCTCTATTATTGGAATGCATATATAGAACAGAGAGCAGCTGTAATTGTATAGTTCACCATAATTTTCAGAACACCAACATGGAGATGACCTTAGTTTGCAATAAATGACAGGTGCATAGCCTGTTGTGTATTGTAGGGGTTTCAGTCTGCAACTGGGCAGAAACTATTTTGTGCAGAGGTTTTGGTTTGTTAAATTACTTTCCTGACCAATGCAGCAGTAGTTTCAGTGGTACTTAGTCTATTTACTTGCTAGGATTACTTACTTATTCCTTGCTGTGAGGTAGGACCAGGAGAAAGAGCAAAACAGGCTTAAAACTTCAAAAGGAATAAAGAAAAACTTTATTGACAGATTTAACTGGATTATGGAAATCAGAATAAAACATTAAGAACACTTCTCTTCCCCCAACACCCTTCTTTCTTTCTATCAGGAAAATTAATCCACGACCGTCAGAGGTTTATGTCCAAAAAAGAGACAGAGGAGTCCCTTTACTTTATTCGAATAAAGGGAGAGGCCATGGGGCATTCCCCTGGGATCTCTCAAAGTTCCAGAGGACGCAGCCTCCCTTTTATTCTAATTTCTCGGCAGCATTTCCCTTCTCTCTTTCCACATTGGCTGAGGTACTTGAGATGCACAGACTTCCCGGAATGCCTGATTCCTAAAAATTCCCCTTTAATGTATAACCCTCCCTTTTAATTCTTAACTCTTATGGAATTTATGTTTTCTTCCCCATTGTTTCTTTCATCTTTCATCTAAATATTCAATTTTATTTATCAGCAAACCTATAGTTTGTTTGTAAAAGAAAATGGTTTTTTACCCATTCATCAATCAGTGGAATCCTACCATTGTTTCTCCTATCTCTTGGTGCTAAACCAAGAGATCAGTAGACCCACAGTTTGTTTGTAAAGACACAACTGTCATTCCTCTCATTTCCCACCAACACAACAATGTAGAGAAAACAAAAACCTAAAGATTTTCAGTCAGTGTATCACTCTTATAACAGTCTTCCTTTCAATTCACTCAGGGAGAGGAGCTTCTCATTGACAAAAAAACATGGAGACTTCCCTACAAGACATTTTCCAGTCCTCTTGTGGTTACAATCTTCACAAATGCATCTGCCTGGAGAAACTTGCACTTGTGAAGCCCTCCCATCCCACAGCTGTCCCAAAGCCGCACTTCCGGGCCATATTAAATGCATGGGGTATTATATTTTAAGGATGAATGTTCCAATGCAGAAGTTCAACTTCATCTGTTGCCAAAATAATTTTAATCTCTTGGAACAAATGACTCTTACCCCCTCCCTCAGGCCAAAAGGGATTTCACTACTTCATCTCTCTCTGTTCCAATGGCTCAAAGAAGATTACAATCTTTGCTCAAGTCTCAAATTGAACCCTTCCACCCCCCATGATTTTCTATGTTTTAAAAAGGTTAATTAGTGTGCATCACCATGGCTTACAAGAGAATTTCAGTCTATAGACGCTCTTCAGCCTCTAACCAAATCAAGAGCTTCTTCTTCTGCTGACTTTCATATCTTCATGCTGTTTTCTTCACATGTCTTCTCTCAGTCTCTTTTCTTTCACTCCGGAGAAGATCGGTGTCTGCAAGTTCTCAATCTGGGCACTAAAGAGTTAAATCTCATGCAGGCGGACAGTCAGAACACAGTAAAAGATTCAAGGCTGTGCCAGGGCTGGGCCAAAGCATCCACAGAACACAGAGGCCAGGCTGGGCTTAGGCCATTCTTTGCTCACAGGGCTATTTTTCAGTCTTTGCCTATTTTGCCAGGCTGGTTTTCTGCTTATAATCCTTGCTGTGCTGGGGGGAACAGCCAGCATGCAGTGGCACAGTCCACTCCTTCCCCCAACAGCAATGGCATTTCTAGTCCCAGGCCCTCCCGGGATTGCAAAGAAAAGGGACTCAGCTCAGCTAGGCTCGGCTCCCCAGGCCATGCGGCTGGGTCTCCCTGGCCATGCAGCCCCGCCCAGCCCCGCCTGGGCACGGCTGGGCTCAATGTTGCCTCAGCCCTGGCCGGAAGAAAAGAGAGCTCCTCTTTCCCGGGCTTTCAATTTAAAAGGTGTATCTCACAGAGGTGTACCCTTTTCAGATTGGTCTGTTAGTTACTTCTGTGCGCTGGGTTCTGTTGGAAACCAGCACATGTATAGAAAGTCTTATTTCAGCACCTTTTGTATTAGCTCAGAAAGGTCCAGTTTGGCAGTCTGGATTTTGTACCTTCAGTTCTCTACAAGTACTCTGTGAGTACTCTGTACTTGGCCTAGAGTTGTCCAAAAAATCTTGACAGTATGTTTTCCTGAAACTGTGTTGTTAAATACACATGACAAAAGTCCCACCATAATCCATTTGGTATTATGAGATATTGTAAAGCTCCTTCTGTAAGTGTTGTAATCATTCTGTGTAATGGCTATGGATTTTGTTGGGTTTTGTTTTGTTTGGGGTTGTTTTGGTCTTTTTTTGTTGGTGGTGGTGGTGGGTTTTTTTTTGTTTGTTTGTTTGTTTTGTTTTGTTTTGAGTTTTCTTGTTCTGCAGCTGTTTCTAGATGATTTATGCTGCTAGAGAACTAGAAGGTTATAGCAGTCACAAGACTTGGCCAGTCCCCAGGGTCACCTGTTACACTGTAGTTGTTTTATAAAGCACATTTCTCCTTCTAGGTGGAGTGGAACTGGAGCTCATCTCCTCTGTACGGCTGCTGAAGTCATTGCTGTACCGGTACTGCTGCTGGTTATCTGGCTTTTTTGCTCTAGACATGACTGAGCATTAGGTTCCAAACACATTTTAGTAGAGAAGCAGTGCAGTATTAGGTAATTTTATGTTTTAATGACTTCTGTTAAAGAATGCAAAGTGGCTTAATTTTGAGTTAGAGTTGCAAGCTTTAAGGCTTTTTTTTACTGTGTGCTGTCTGGAATACATTGTAAATTCCTTGGGGCAGGAACTATGTTTCCATCTGCCTGATGTGTTTTATGTGCTCATATTTCTTTTCAAATAGAAAATTTATGTAGAGGGAAGGCTGTTTCTTTTAGTTCAGGAGAATGAGATATGTCAGTAAATTCTTCTCCTTGCATGTACATTTGAATGGTGAGGGGGTGAATTAGCCAACATGCATAATCCAAGCAGGAATTTCTAGTCCATGCATGAATTTATCTATAGTGCATGGTGGGGGTTTGAGCATGCAGCTCATCCCCTCAGCATCATGGCATGTTGCATAATGAGAGCTCATGAAGTACTTACATATGAAATCTGTTTGGGCTGCTTGCAGAGGTGAGGATGTAGGGTCCAGATGTGGGTGATCAAGGCATTTCTTAGGATACGTCCTAAGTAAATTAAAATAGACTTTGAAAGTGGTGGTACAGAAAGAAACAATGATTTATAAGCTAGGGTTTCAAGTTGGTGATTTTGATCCCCAACTACCAGTTAGCTGTGCTTGAAGCAAATTGTGCATGTTAACTAATTGTTGCTGTTGCCTTACAGCTGTAGGATAAAAGCACTGTGTGCTAAGGTATACCACCACCTGGAACAACCTTCATGCAGGTGGAATTTTGCACCTCACTGTTGGTGCTCTTGACAGAGGTTTCTGTTGTCATCCTGATCATTGTTGCACTGAGGCTTTGATTGCTATGAATATGTTTTGACTCATCAGCTTCCTAAATAATTTGAAGTCTTCCCATACCTAAACTGGAAGTCTTGCAAAAAGTCAGGGCTCCTTTTTTTAGTCTTAAAAAATGATAAAAGTACACTCTCAGGTCATACTATCTATCTTTGGACTATGTGGATAGAGATTAAACTTCTGAAAGTTACTTTGATGCTTCCAAGAATTTTTGCTTTTTTGTTTGAGAAGTTAATGCCATGCTTCTATCTCTGACTTTGTAAACCCAAACAGTCCCAGTAACTAAGTAACCGCACAGCTAAATGTTTTCATAAAAACAGTGTTGCTGCTTAGAGATGATTTACTACTTAAGTGTGTCCATACATATATACAGAGGCAAAAAATGATGACTCCAGCAGATACAACTCCAGTGACTTCAGCTGCATTATTGCCATTAATGTCAGTGCTGACATAAGCCTGCTTGTGGTGATCAATGCTTGAAATGTAAACCCAAAAGAAAAAATTGATAATCTTGCATCTTTCCTGGTATCTTCATATTGAAAAAAAAAAAAAAAAAAGAAACTGGTTAATAGTCAGGATTTAGTAAGNTAATAAATCTTTCTTCCTTTTTTTTTTTTTTTTTTTAATTTGTATATTGTCCTGTTATCAGGCTCTTAAATGAATTTAACAGTGCTCAGACCAGGTCTTTTACTTAGGATCAATTGTAAGTGATTATATATTGCAATTATTAGAAATACAAAACAGACATACATATTTTCTAACCTATTTAAAAAAAAAAGTATCTTCCAGTTCTTTATCTGGCAAAAGTTTCTCAGAATTTATGAGTAATTTTCCTCTGTTCTGTTTAAACAAGATTCCAGGTCACAAGCTGACTATTCTAATAAATTCTAGTCATTTTCAGATGCTGCATATAGGCCTCATTTAATCTGTATTCATAGTATTTAAAACTTCCAAATCTTACACTCAAATACTTGTACCAAAATAGTTATTAATTTTTACCAGAAGGAAAACTTTCTATTTGTGTAATATTTATTGATGGTAAACCCACATTATATCAGCACAACAGTCCAAAGTAATGATAATACATTCTTATAAATACAAATAAAAGGTGGCAAAATAATGCTAGTGAAGCTAAACAAAAAAGTAAATTAGCACATCACAGTTGAGGAAAATTTGGCAGATGATATGACATACTTCTAAAATAAAATCAGATTATTCTCACTGACAGACTATGACATTAATCTAGATTAACCATTCCCATTACTAGTCATATCCTGCACCAGAATAGTACTACTTTGTGTGCTAAAGTTTATTAGTCACTAAAAAACAAAACAAACTTTGTGTACTTACAAAGCAATACAAGTATAGCAATAATGCAATATATGGTGTACGCAATTACAAAATTAAAAAACCAACCAAATAACAAACAAACCCTGAAGTACAGGACTTTTGAATAAATGAACTGAGATAAAAGATTTCAACACTTTTTTTTTTTTATAAATAATGAAAGATATTATATATGTGCTTATATAAGGAGTACAGTGTTTTCCTTTCCTAACAAAGTATCATAGCTCGTACCATCAAACACTCATTTTCCTTGTCAGACCTAGTAATTCTTCAATCCATTCTCCCTCCCTTCCTCCTCTTCAACTGAAATTCATTTGGTTCTAATTTAAAACTACCTAGTCAGGTGTGACTTAAGCGGGGCTCCACTTCCAAGTTGATTTGCCTTGCATTCTGTAAGTAGCCGTCAGGCTTTTTACCTCTGGTGCACAGACTCTACCCTCAAAAGAGTTGACATTTACTTGCAGTCAGGAGAAGGAAAAAAAAAAATCTACCAGAGACATGTTAAGAAGAAAAAACAAAAATAAATTTGGATTTGCCTACCTTCATTTTCTACTTCCTCAGATTTACAAACCTATCAGCTGTGGTATATACTTGTCACTCAAATCTGTGTTGCAGTTTCAACCTATTTTTCCCTTACTATACTTTTCTAAAATCCTCGTACATGTTTCACAAGCTTTAAACAATCAAACATTCCATACATTCACTCCCTAGCTTTCAGCTCACCTTAGAATTTTTGTATGGTAGTATTACAAGGTTACACACTGCTGTCCGGAAATCCAGTCCCCCTCCCACCCCTTATAGTAATTCACTGCAGTGGTTTATACTGTCAGCATTTTTTCCTATAGTTACCAGTGTGTAATCTGGAGTCATTGTTATTATGTATCAACTCTTCTTTGTTGTCCTGCAGAAGTAAAACTACTTCTGCTTAGACTGCCATTGCCATTTGTTTGTAAATAAGCCTCCTCTGATAAGGCAAAAAGGAAAAACACAAATGAATTGAAAGTTAGGGTATTGATGTTCATACTAACAGCATTGAAAGAAAGATTCTTTTTTTTTCATTATTGAATAGAAAGCAGTTTGCAGAGATACAGCATTTTCTTACATTTCTTTTCCTTGTTCCTTCCTGTTTTATTCTTATAGTATTGCACTTGTTCATCACAGATGTCAGAATGTGTAGCCATTTTAGAACTGTTGATAACCCTTGAAGAAAACATCTTGCACCATTTAAGACTGTGTAGCTTTTACTTACTGCTTACGAATGTATGTAGTGAAAAATCTTTCTCTCTGATGCATTTTGGCCTCTATGAAAAGGGTTATGAAGCAACATAGGTTAAAGAACTGGTGAGTGTGATTTGTTGTGCAATGTGTACATTTCTATTAATAATCTACCTACTCTTCTGATTTGGTATAACGAATAAGGAATATATGGTTACTGTGTTTGTTGTTTATCTTTTGTACATGAAGGTGTCTGCCCTTGCATAAAGTGACATAGGAGTATCATTGGTCAAAGCAATGGCTTTCAGTGTTTCTGCTTTGCAAGAAAATTATGGAAGAGGCAGTTGAATCTACAGATCATCACTCTCTACCAGGCCAGGCTGCATTGTCAGGTGGACTGGATTTGCTTCTGGCTGGAAAGCTGCTTTGATGTCTAGTCCTTGGTCACAGAGAGCAGCGTATCGGCTGGCTGAAGGCCGTACCTTCTTTGGCTTGGTCTGCTGAGAGGGTTGTTGCCACTGAGCTATAGATTAAAAAGGAATGAAAAAGTGTTAGCCTTCCTGAGCTGTGCACCTAAGTGTGACAGATGCTCAGTCAACTGTTTGTGAAGGAGATAGTAATTTCTGAGAAGCAAAGAACCATTACATCAAAGGTAAATGTGTTTAATTTCTTGGCATTGTTGGGTTTTGGGGTTTTTTTTGTGTTTTTAAATTTTTTTTTCTCAGCATCTAGTTTCACCTTCAAATGTGGTAAGTAAATGCAAGTCTGTGTTACTTTTTGGAATTGTTTTCTTCATTTCCTTGTGCCACTAAGAAGGGTGATAGCAAGAAGGTTGTTTCTGTGCACTCCTATTACAGTAACAGGTCAGTTCTGGGGTTAGTTGTTGCATATAAAAAGAAATTATCTGATTGCCATTGCCACCCCTTGTATGCTGAAGAAAGCTGAGCCACATCTCTTATTCACAATTCCCGCTTCTTAGCACCACCCCAGAAACCATCCTTTAGCTGTCTCTCCCCTTTTCCCTCTCCCTTAATTCTTGCTATGAAAAGATGGGTAAAAGATACTTCTTTAAGAAAACATCCGCTATATATGGGGCTGCTTTGGAGCAAACTGAGTAATTAAGCAGAAAGCCATAAAAACATCTACTACACTTTTGTTAGCTGTCACAGGTGTATTACAAACTAATGTACAAAAGAAATTAAATGTTAGGGAAGTGCCAGCAAAACAACAATAATAATGATCGACAAAAATCATATGATCATGCCATTATCTGTTGTCAATTAGCTATATTTAATGTACTAAAAAAAACCAGAAAGCATGCAAGCTTCTTTTGCTTTAGGTGATTGAAAGATGGTGAATTAAACTTTGACAGAGCATTTGATGTCTTGAAGTGGATGTTTACTATTGAGGAGAAACTATAAACAAAAGAAAGAGAGACGAATGTAAACCATTCTGTGAACAATTTACAGAACTGTCGCTTTTGGGGGAACTTATATGAACATGAAAATTGAAGCCACTTACTATAAACATCCAACCTGGCAGTGCAAGACACAATCCCAGCCTCATTCTTAGCTGAAACAGTGTACCAGCCAGCATCCTCCTTTGTAGCTCCCTGAATAAGCAGGCAAATGTAACCGTAGTTATCCTGGTGCATGCTAATCAAAAGAAAAGTAGAAAATAATGATTTAAACCACAAACTAATGTAAGCTATTTTAAAATGGCATTATAAACCAACCAATAAACCAAAATGATAAACTAATCTTAGTTACAAATTGATAATAGTCTAATTTTAATTAAAATTTTAATTAAAATAGAACTTTCTCTGAAATTAGCAAGTAGAAAATAAAGCTGTGAGTATGCTTGACAATTTGGCAGTTTAGTATCCTGAATTGAAAACTAAGAAGAAAAAACACATGACGTGACTTTTCTTTCACAGTTATAGATTAAGACATCTGGAGTAGCAGGAATACCAGATTTTACCCAGACTTTTTCCTTTAGAAAGGATAAAGAAACTCGAGAAAGAACTTAAAATATAAAATACTGAATCTCAGTTGCTTAACTGTACAGCAGAATTATGAAGCAGAGTTTCTTCTGAAAAGTAGAGTGTTCCTTTGGAACCTTGATTTTCACTAGCAAATTTCTGTAGCCTTGATTGATGAAAAATAAAGCTAGTTCTCTTGCTTAGAGTGCAAAGGTAGTTTTGTGAGTCTAATAATGGAAAACAAATAACATTTTATTTTGGGTTCAGCCACCAGGCTGCCTGTTTAAGTAAATGTAATAAATTATTATAATCACTAGTTTATATTTATGAGATGCTCTTTACACAAAGTGTTAATGTGACCTTTTAGTTTTTTTATTTGTTTTACAGGGTAAGTCATCACTAAAGTTACATATGGGGAGATTATTCTAAGTCAGTCTAACCTCACTCGGTCAGTGTTGTATGTGAGCGACTCGTTCTCTTTCTTCCAAAATATCTGAGGAGATGGCTCCCCTGAGATTCGACACTCCAGTCTCACTGGGAATCCCTCAGTCACACCTGTGTTTTGAAGCTTCTCTATAAACACAGGTGCTTTTTGCACTTCCTTAGCTGTGAAAATAAAGATTGCAGTTATATTGACATTTGTTTATGAAAACATAGCCTTTCTTTCAGTAATGTGCTAAAAACAAATATGAAAGACCTAAGTGGCAGGAAGCATAAGTGTTGTCTTCATTAATCATGAAGTTCAGTTCTGGTTCCTCTGAAGAAAACAGTCCCATCATTATTTTAATAGGGGAAAAATGAGTGCTAAAAAGCTGATTCTTTCCTAAAATAATTGAAATGTAGAGCATGACAACTAGATAAACTGGCTGCACTATGCTTGTTAAGAGCATATTCCACAAAAGCATGTATCTTTAACTGAAGCAGGAACTGCTCTACCAGAAGTCTGCAGTGGCGCTGGTCTGATGTGCTGTGAAATGCACAAGGCATTCCCACTGGCTACCCAAGGGTAGACATGGGTCTGCACCGATTGTTACTATAAAGAAACATCCAGGGAAATAGTCTGGTTTGTGGCCTCAAGGCCAGCAGCCCCCTTTTCTTAACTGTGTGCACAGACATTACATGCCAGTTAACTTATGCCACAACATAACATGAATAGCTCACCTATACATATACCATACTTCTGTTACTGCCACGTTTCCATTTCTTACCCTCTACCCCTTAACGTGTTGACATCATTCATGTTTCCTTTTTTCACGCTATCCTGGCAGTACTTAATCTGAAAGTTTACCATGAAGATGTTACCTGCAACAGTGAGCTCCAGGCTGAATGAATTTTCACCAGCTCGATTGCTGGCAATACATGTGTAGATTCCAGCATCTCTGGATGTGACTGGTTCTATGATCAAGGAGTGCACCCCATTCTCACGAACCAACATTTTGTGAGAGCTGTCAGGGTGAATTGGTCTGCCATTAAGTTGCCAGTTTAAGTCTGGAGTTGGTAATCCACTAACCTGAAGTGTAAAGAGAACAATGGGAAATTGTTTTAGCCACGTGAAACACTGGAGGAGTCCTGACCTGTTACTTCAGGGAAGTTTGGTTTGGTTTGCTGCTGCGAGTGTACCAAAAGATTTAAAGATCTAATTCTATCCTGATTTACACATTGAGTCAGTTGTAGTAATTTACTTTCTGGCCAACTCCCTAAATTCCATGATGTCTCATGGGCGAGACTGCAAAAAGATCAGTAGATAGGCTAGAAGTGAAATAACAATACATTGCAAAACAAAAGGCAGGGTGAGACCTTGTGTCTTTTTTATTGTTTGCTCCTCAGGTGGAATGAGAAGATACTCCTTTCTAGATTAACTTATTGTTGGAAAACTTGAAGACAAAAAGATGTTAGCTAAGTAACTCCAAAGTTAGTCATTCCACTGAGGCAGTGCCCTAGTGATAGCTCCACCTGCACTAATTAATGCTTGGTCTGTGTGGACAAGTCTTGCAGTCTTCAAAGTCGTTCGACTTGCTCTGGGGACTGCTTCAGAGCAAACAGCTTCCACCAAATAGGTCAGCATATAGTAAACAGAAGTTACCCAAGCCTGAGTTATTTCTGCTCAGCAGAGTCATAAATCAGGGGTTTAGGGGTTCAGGTTGAAACTTTTAACCTGAACTTTTTTTAAACTTTTAACTTCAACTTTTTTTTTTACAGGGTTCAAAACTCTGTAAGTAGTAAAAGGTCTTAAAATGTAGAAACACATTGTCTTTACAGTGTGTGCTGCTTCCCTCCACCCCAGCACAGCTGAATTCTATAAATCACAGTTTACTGTGAGCTCTAAGATTTGCCGAAGGCACTTTCATTGGAGGGGAGGCAAACTTTTATTGTCCATTTACTCACTTATAAGCAATGAGATTAATTACCCTACTAACAGGTGCAGAAACTGCCAGTAGGCAAAATTGCTTTGAAAATAAACCAATGTGGGTCTTGAGTCAGCTGATGTTATCAAAAGGCTGATACTACCCTTTGCATGACACTTGCCTTACAGTCCATCCTGCATAGTTTTCCTTCTTGAACAGTCAGGTCTCCAGGAGCCTGCAGAAAATGAGGCCGGAAGAATCGTTCCTGAATTGGTTCATTTTCATCACCACTGTCCCTTGATCGAGATCGTGGTCTTAAAATAACATGAAATAAAGGTAAATTTTTTTTAAAGGTTAAGTTATTTTTAAAGGTAATTTTGTTTCTGCTAAATCAGAAGAGCCATAATCACTTATAAGATTGGTTTGAATTTTAAACCACTTCTTTGACCTATACCGTAATCACCCCATATTTACACACATGCAGTGGTAGCATTTGGCCCAGACTGAGTTAATTATGACACTGCAGTTATTTAATTACTTTCATTTAATTCACATGTTGTGACAAACTATGACCTATAAAACAATATCGCTAGAGAATAATAGCTTGTAATATTAATTAATTTTATGAAAGTATTTTTGTTTAGTCTTTAAATCACTGAAATACAAACAAAACAAGGTGGCAGGCCTTGGCATGTACTTTCAATTCCCCACTTCTAGTATTCTGTTTATTTAATACCTTCACTGCTGCTTATTACACCAGAAAGTACATGGGCTGTTCATTAATCATGGTTTCCTTTCAGCAAATAATAGCAGATAAAAGCTAACTCATCTCAATTGACAACAGACCTTTCAAATCAGACTTATCTCCTCTTATTCTGCACAAGTGAAGACTGTACAGAAAATTCTCTGTATTGAATTGCTGTGGATATATTTTTTGGTTTTGTATGAGATACTCTTGAATATTTTCAATGCCACCAAACTGTGGAGTTGAAACAATGAGAATTTCAATTGGGAGCAATAGGGAGAATAACTGTGATTTCCATTTTTTTTTTTAAAGGTACCATAAACAGTTTCATAATAATAAAAAGGAAAGAAAAATAACTCCTGTCCACATACACAATATCAATCATCTTAAGCTTCAATGATATCATTTAATCCACTTTTGGCATTGGCTATTCTTGCCTGTTAATTTAATCCATCAAATATTTTTCTAAGTGGTTCCTCATTTAACTAGATTTTTGTTTCCATTGAAATTAGATTATTCTATTTGTGTGGTTTAGTAATCAAAGAATTTTGAAACAAAAATTTATATCTATTTTTATCTTTGCCTGATCAGCTCCAGTGGGTTCCATTCTGGAGCCAGCTGCTGCCTACAGTAACCTCCTGTGTAAAGAAGAGGAGCTACTCAAGTATCCTCCAAGGACCTCTTTTATCAATGACACATTACAGTGATATTTTCTTTTCTGAATCCCACATTCTGTTAACTTTTGCCAGTGTTTGTTTTGGCTGCTGTTTGCAGTGTCCATGCTGCAGTATAGGTGCCCATATGCATTTTCTACTGCCCAAGGTCATTTCTCCAAGTTAAAATAATTTACAACAAAAAAGAGCCTGAAACCCTCAGTGGTTACAAGATGCTGCATGGAAGATAAGCACTCCAGTTGCATGCTCTGCTCCACTGAGGCTGCAGTTAATTAGAGTTGATTGAATTTGACTTATTTTGCTCTGCTCTGTTGCCCCTTTCTCTGCTATTGCTGTGTTTGAATTGGTCAGGCATCATCTGTGCTATATAATCTCTCATTAATAGTTCAATATTGATTTTTTATGATCATCAGAGTTTTATGACAGCTGCAACTAAAGACAAATGGAGGGGCTGGGGGGGTGCTTGTGTAGATATCCAGTCCATACTGCCTAATAATGTAGGAATGGATATGAAATGGGAAACACAGACTGACATCCCTTCACACACTAAGCTCATGTAACACTTCAGGTGCCTACACCCGTGTTTGAAGCACCTCATACTTTTTGCCATTTGAACATGTCTACTTCAGTAGGTCCAACACTGCAGCTTTGAGCTTTAGTTGGTGAGCTCTTGATCAGTTTTGGAGACATGGATGCCTTGTGCAGGTAGATGGGATGGAAGATGAAGAGCAATGAGGAAAAAGTGTACTGATATTGTTTCATAATGAGTTCGGTAAAACCAGCTAGAAATTATGGTATCTAGTCAAGGGAGTGCTGTGCAGTGCAAGTAATTTAAGCAAAATCTGCCTCCACATTATCAGTAAGCATCCTGTTGATAAGAAGTCAACAAAAGTACATGTAACTGGTGCTCTGTAAGGTTTTGCAAAGCTGAGCCAAACAGGTAAACTGGCACCACAGGAGTGTGAAAGCCACCATCTCATTGCTGCAGCTGCAGGAAAAGGCAGTACTAGTCAAAACTGGAAGGTGTGTGTGGGGGGGGAAAATTATGCTAAATAAAACAGAAAACAAAGAAGTTAAGAATTTGTGACCACAAATGTTGCATTTCTTTTTAACTCTTTGTAAGTTTACCCTAAAATCACAGACTCTTTTAAGCCTTTGCCTTGAGAGGTGAAATTAGTAATTTCAATTCTAAAACATTGTGTGGTTTTAAACATATAACAAAATGAATAGAGCCAAGTAGCTTCAGATGTCTAGGAATTACAAATTGCAAAAGACTGGAATTCTTGGATTCATTGTGGGCTCTTCAGAGCTGCAATTCAGACATCACATTGCAGAGATTAGTTTCATCAGAACTGATATAATGTACTAAATATGTCCAGAGAAGCCTCCATGGGTTGGTATTGTACAATGCACTGAGAATTTCTGTGAGCAAGAAGATGAAGAAGACTTTATCACTGACTATATGATAATGATCACTAATTTGGAAGAAAGGAGATTAAGTTCAAATTAATCCCCTAATTGAGAGCAGGCTGATAGGCATATTTAGTTTTTAAATCTTCTTTAAATTCATTAATTTAAAGATTATATTCTCATGCATTTTAAGATTTATTTGGGACTCTGGCTGCTATGTTCAAGTGACACAATGTTTGTTGAGCACCTTGTCATCTAAGGGATTGAATCCAAGCTCTGCACATATCAGAAAATTCAAACCATGATCACACATCAAGTGATACTAAGAAAGTGATGTTTGTCAGCTAAACAAATTCCAGAAAAATACATTAAGAGTGAAATAAACCCCCAGAGTTCTGCCAGAACACATTCTGTAAGAGACTAAATATACTTCAGGAAAAAGTCTCTCAACAGTGTAACAGATCATAAAGTTCATTAAGCTAAAATTACGCTTGTAATAAAAAAGAAGCAAACAAACAGTTTTGTTACTCTTAAGCAAAAAAGCTTATAGAAATAATATTGTAGTGCCATAGGAATATTACTCTTCACAAGTCATTTGCAATAGACCTGAAAAATACCACAGTATATGGGCAACAGTAATTTGGTATATTACATTAGAAAAGCCAATAGCAGGAGTCTGTCTTGGGAACGTTTTACATGCTCCCATTTCATCAGTCTTGGGTGAACCCTCCAGTGGGAGTAGTGATAACTGTCACTAAACAGAGCTTCTGTGCTGAATGCTTACAGAAAGTGCACTTCCACAGCAAAGATACTGGGATAAGCCCTTCACATGGTTACTTTACAAGAAATAAGAATCCCCAATATTTGCCCTGATTTTAATTAAATTGCTCTACAGAAATGCCTTATTTCTAATTCACTACTCACTAGACACACAACCCAAAGCAATAGAGGCTCCTTGAGCACCTGTCTCCATTAGAAAATAAAATAACAGCCAGAAATGGCCTTGAGCTTTGAATGCATTTGCAGAGATTGAAAAGAGCCTCCTCCATTATTACCTGAAGGTTGTCTCTATCACAGAAAGAGAGACACACACATTTTGTCTTTCAGAAACCTGCAGGAGTGGCTGCTGCTTGATGCTTTCACCCCTACCTACCTTCCTATCACCTTTGCTTTTAAATGTATTTCCCTTTTGTCACCCCATGTGCACTGACTTTTTCAGCAGAAACCTGATTCTTCATGGCAGCTTGTCCCTTCAGGGGCTAACATGGACTTTCCATTTTCACCCATTATTTGAAGGTGATAAGTGCATTAGTGATGGTACAGGCTACACCATGTGGTCCCAGCCTTTCCTGCATTGCTCTCAGAGTGCAGCCTGAGAGGCTCAAGATTCCTCTCAAGAGGCACTCTGAGCTTTAGGCTTAACATAAAGTGCAGAGGGAGCTGGTGGCCATCTCAAAGAAATGCTGGGAAATGCTTTCAGGGTTGCAGTTTGTTCTGTGCAAGAATAAGACTGACAAGATATTTTAACCAACCAGCCTCACTTCGTAATACTTTATAGCTACTGGAAGGAGGAAGAGAGCCTGTTTTACTTGCAGCAGTTCTACATTACATACTAGTACCAGTACTAACTGTTACAGAAATCCTTTCCTGGTTGTACACTGACTGTGTAATTACATGTACTCTGTATATTAGTTGGGCAATATTGAGAT
>VWZN01002562.1:23644-101703 GCA_013396955.1 Regulus satrapa | reverse complement strand
GGCGCCAGGGGCGCCTGCCCGCGGCCACTGCGGGTGACGCATTTTCACCGCGCCCCCGCAAAGCCTCATGGGAAATGTAGTCCGGCCACTCCAGCCAGCCGCCTGTGTGGCAAACGGAATGTGCGAACATCTCCTTAGGAAAAGGCGTTCTTTGATGTTTGGTCTTTGTGTACTTTCAGGCCTATTCGACAGGAAATGAGATTTAATCAAGCAGGCAGCAAGCTGTAAGTGATGTCCAGGTGTTGGAAAGCTCAGGGAACCACAGAATATGCTGAATTGTAAGGGATACGTCAGGATCATCAAGTCCCACTCCTGGCCCTGCACAGCACCATTCCCAAGAGTCACACCATGTTCCTGAGAGTATTGTCCAAATGCTTCTTGAGCCCTGTCAGGCTGGTGCTATTTCAGTGCCTTCCTAAGCATTATACTGCTCTTCCTCACTGGAAAATCTAGCATGGAAGCATGTTTTCCAGCTGGTATATGGAAAGGCATAATGTAATGCTACAGTATCAGGTTTAATAAAAGAGCAAGTTCTGATCTCCTGTAACACAGTGTGCATGTAAAAATAATATTTTTTGACCAAACATGCCCACATAGAGGTGTAGAACTGCCAGCAAGTTTTCTCCCCAAAATCCCACCAGGATATCCACCAGTGCATTGTGCATCCATCCAATATTGCATGTATTGCAATGACATGCAAAATTCTCTGTTGTGATGCTCAAAAGACAGGCTGGAAATAAATCCCCATATCAATAAATAAAGCCTGGTGTCCATAGTGCAGATATTTGTTTATTGCAGTGCTGGAGGTGAGGGGGGTGTCTCCACGTAACCCACCCACCCTTTTAAAGTGCTGTGGTATATTTATACAGTAAGTATTTCTTAGTGTCACTGTGTCACTACATCATCACATATGCACTGCAACTAATTTACACAGTAAGATCTCATGGTTATTAGGCAGTCTTTTTGTACTGTGCTTGCGCCTCCCAGTTCAGGGGTCACTGGGGGGTCTTTGATGAAGGCTTCCAAGGTCTTCTTTACATCTGAACTTTTCAGNGAATTATATAGGCATCAGTTGCTTAGCAGAAGTTTTCAATGACAAATCCTGATGCTGTATAAATGGTGTATCAGCATTACAGTTTATATGAAATCACACTACAACCATTCACCAAGTCTAGACCTATAGATTTGATTATTTGCTTTATTTTCTTTCTCCCCATCCTCCATGCCAGTATTCCTGGAGGGAAGTATAGTACAAGGACTATTGGACAAACATCATACCCTCAGAAACAACATGCTCTGCAGCCTTGGACATTGGGACGTTTTTTATCACAGAGACACAGTGATTGCAGGAAGAATGATGTAGTTTCTCAGCTTGTTTGGCTCCCACAGTGGCCCCTTTGGTCTTTACATAGACAGGTGAGACACCTGATTTCTCCTCTCTCCACAACGCTGTCTCTGGCACTTCCTCCTTGAGCCTCTCTTGTGCAGCTGCACGCCAAGGTCAGTGCATGTAGGAAACATAAGGAACCTGGCAGTCTGTAAGTCAGCAGAGAAACCTCATAAGGAGCCAACAATGCAGTCCAGTTGAAGGCTTTTTGTGACACAGTGGTCGGAGCCCAGCCAGCTCTAACAGTCTGACCCTGCGCCAAGGGTGGGCAACACCCCAAAAACAAAGTGACCTAAGGCGAAGCTAGAGTGACTGCTCCATGACCAATTTTGGCTGTCAGGCTGCAAGTGAAGGAGACAAGGATGTAGGGGAGGTCTTTTGTGGAGTGCAAAGATGTTTACTTTTCTTCATATAGCAGCAAAAGGCCAATGGTGGCAGCAAGAAATTATTTAAACATGGGGGGAGGTCAAGGGGAGGGGTGGGTGGGTGTGTTACAAATTTTCTACCAACCAGGAATGTCCTGGGGAGGAGAGAAGGTAGGATTCACAAAACCATTGTCCAATAAGGGAAACGGGAAGAGGAAAATGTGTCACATGAGCCAATGGGATGTCATACTTTCCAAGAAGAATGGTTGGGACAAGGCATAATTGACTATAGCAAAGGGGTAGGGATAGATTGACAAAAGAATAGGAGGGTATCTTGGGGCTAAACCATTAATGTGGGGGTAACAGAACATACCAAAAACACAACAACATCTCCCTGTTTTCTATTTAAGAAGGAGAGTTGTGGCACTGAGGGGTAGATTTAGATTTGGGTCACACATTTCTCCACCAGAGAAGCTGTGTAGGCAATGCTACATAATCGACTTCTTTGGTGGGAGAGACTTAAAGACTTGGATAGTCTTTAAAACAACTCTCTTTAGAATAGAAAAGGCAATCAGAATGAGAAATATAACTACGAAGATCAACAGAATGGTCCTAACAACAGAAGCCAGCCATCCTGTCAGTCCCCAGTCTTAAAAGATGGAACTCAGCCAGTCCTCAGTTTCTTGTTTGATATTGCCAATCAGTTCCTGCATCTTGGTGATTGAAGTGTGGTTGCTTCAGCTCCTTGGTGTGAGATTAAAACAACAGAATCCTTCAAAATCCTTACCCATGGCCATGTGTGAACATCAAGCAGTCGATTGCAGCATGGTTTTGTAAGGTAGCTTTCCTGGTTGTCTCGTTGTCTGCTAGGAGGTCACTAAGTGCAGCTGTTGTTAAATTAGCTTGTTTCACTACTCTCTCTTCCCAGCTTTCCGAAGGCATATATCACCCCATATGCATACGTGGAATCTGTAAATATTCTACCACTAAGCTAACTTGAGTTTGGAATTCCAGCTAAAGTCAGTGCTGCTGCTAAGAGAAGGAAAATGATTCAGTGGCTGTTGTCTTTCCTATTAAATTTGAGATGCAATTTAATGTTTCTGTTAAAAGATATCTCACTCGATCCCCATATGTGCTGTTTCAGTAACTCACTTAGAAATAATCTTTATACTATTTTGCATATGATGAAAGGCAGTGCCAAGCTGAGATGCTTGTGAAATGCTGTGGTTTGGAAAGCAATATACCAGATTAATCTTCAAAATGCAATGGCCTTGTTGCTTTCAATAAAACTGCTCAATTAAAGCAGAGAAAAACTGGAAGGTTCAGTTTTTAACCCATAGTATGACTGTAAATGCCATTATAGGCTTAAATGGAACAAGTCAGGTTTTACTGGTATGGTCTGCACTTGTTTCACTTCTGGTTTCATTCAGTCCAGAGGCTGGCACAGTGACTGTGGCAGAAGGATGCAGCTCATGACTAGTGAAGTTCTAATTGGTTCTGTTTTTCATCTCCAAGTGCTCATTCATTTTGCAAAGTCTTTAAGGAGCTTCTTGCAGCTTTGCTCAATAATATTTTAGGAAACTACAGGAAAATCCTGTTTCAATGTTGAGGGTGATCAAGTACAGGAGAGGCTGCCCAGAACCATGGCTAAGTTTCTGTGCCTGGAGATGCTCAAGTTGCCTGGATAAGCCCCTTGGCAACCTGCTTTGGCTGAGCCTGCTTCATGCTGGAGCATGGGACAAGTGACCTCCAGTCCTCCCTTGTAACCTCGACTGGTCTGTGATTCTCTATTAGAGTTTTTTAGACTGCATTGAATTAGCTATGGCTTCTCTTCAAACATGTCTGCATCTCTCCTGGTACAGCATAACTCTTTTTCAAGCCTTGTCTCCAAGTTGCTTTTCAGTTCTGTAGTATTTGTGAGCTCTCTAAGTAGAGGGTGTTGCTGCCCTCAGCTGCAACTGGCTTTGTGTATAGACTCAATAGAAACAGTTTGGTTGTTGTGCAATTAACTGTGCCACATATACACTGTCTCAGTTTTTTGCTAAAGTCTAACCTGGTTCATTTTTGTTAATGCAGAAACACAAAGACTGAACCTTGNGGTTTTTTGGTTTTTTTTTTTTGGGTGTTTTTTTTTTGGGTTTTTTTTTTTTTTTTTTTTTTTTTTTTTGCAATGAGTGTGATAAGATACAGTGCTTCCATTTTAACATTACAGGGCAGTGGTTATTTTCCCCATCAACTTTCTGTTTGCAGTGCAGATCCTGTTGGCATCTTTTACGGCTAATGTTGGACTAGAATGTGTGAGTTAGCACAGGCTGGCACAAACTCTCATTTAGAACACAAGGAGTAGACTTATTTCCGCTACCTTGCTACTTTTGGGATCTCCAGAGCAACACTCGGACAGAGGTACCATATCAGAGATGTGAGCCCTTAATCTTGTTCCATGCCAGAGGACTTTGATTAAAAAAAACTCCAATAAAAGACCATTTGCCAGAAGTGCATTGTTGCTACCTCTGTATTGGAATCCTGAGGCCTCTGCCCAGCATGCTGGGCTAAGAAGCAGCTTGTTTCTGCCAGTACTGTGTTCATGTGCCTGAGAAGCCAGAGAGCACAGTTGAACCTTATCAGCCAGCTGTTCTCACGCACCATATAAAAGGCTTCATGCTTACAAGTAAAGAAGTGAAATCAGCATGGCAAACTGATGGTGGACTCCTTCTTTGCAATTTAGTAGAAGGTGTAGGAATAACCAACTGTCTAGTTTCCACTGAGTTCTGAGCAAAACTGTACCCATCTAATGGTGTGGTGTGCTTAGTGTAGCTGTCAGTTTTGAATGTAACAGAGTTCTGTAGAGAAAGCCAAATTACCAGCTTCTAAAAATTAATGTAGCAGATTCACTTCACACTCAGATGATTCTTGAAAAAACTTAATTGGCTTAAGGTTAGAATTTTAATCTTTTTAAAGAAAACTTGGGTTGAATATCAGCTCATGATTGGTGTGCCTTTTGTGTGCTCTGACCAAGTCCATCATTGGTGTAGGGAAGTGTTGCTGTCCTTGGCTGGCAGTCATAAACTGTAGCAGCTCTAACATAGGTGCCATATGATCCTATCCTCGGGTGCTCTGGTTTCAGGTGTCACTCTGGTGCTGTGGTTGTCACATGGTGTCACGGCGTGTTGGCCTGGTGTGTCATCCCAGGCTGCCTGCTGTAGCAGGTCTGGGCATGAATTTGGTTTTCATTTCTGTGTCCCTGGGCTCCAAGGGCATGCTTGGGGTTGCTGGTACTGACAAATCTGAAGTGATCTCTGATGGCCCCTGCGTCAGAAATGTGCAGCACTGTTAAACTGCAGAGCCTTTTCTTTATGGAATGCAAGTCAGTGGATGGAGATCAGGCTCCTTTGGGAGCAGTAGAGTAAACTGACGGTAATTCCAGAAATTTCCTTTTCTGCTTTCCTGTTTCTTTCTTTGCTGTTTAGGAATTAAAATCAGTGTTCTTTGATTTCCATTAATTTTCTTTTCTTTGTGCACCCTTCAGATATTTCACATATGGAAGAAGCAGTAGTGAAGCTGAATTCCTACCTGTCACATAAGAATGGATGGCTGCAGGAACTTGCTAATGTTCTTTGGAAGAAGCACAGAGTTATATCTCAGGGGTTAGGAAAAGGAGGAGGAAAGAAATCTTTGGGTTTCTGCTTAACATAACTTATGGTTACCATAGATTAGAAAGTAGCTTATTTCCTTGGAGAGGCACAGGAGCAACATGGTGTGAAAGTTACAAAAGTTATGTTGTTGTGGAGAATTATACATAGATTTTCAGATTTATTCAGATTGATTTGCTTGTTACATCACTGAAGGACAGGATATAAGCAAGTCAGTAAGTTGAATGGATTTGGATTTAACTTTTAAATAAAAAGGGAGAGCACGGGAACTGGGGACAAGTGATGCTGAGATGACTGTGTAGACACCTGGCTGTGTAGACATTCTTTGAGTCTGAATTCCTTGGTTCTTCTGAGTTGTTTGACAGTGAAATTATATCAGTTACAAGATGATTCCATTTATTAAAGGATTCACATTATTAGCAGCATTTGTTTGAGAGATTTCAGTTCATTTAAAAATTATGTTAACATTGGTCTTGCTCAGTGTTAGACCTCTGAACACTTTAGTGGCCTGTAGAGTAGATGGACATAGGGACTGAAAAGATTAAAATCAAAAAACATTTTGAATAAGCTGAGGTGACTGCCTCTGTATTCTGCCAGATATTGCTAGCTTTCTGCTCTTTTACAATTTTCAGTTTTGTCTTATTTTTGTTGCTATCTTGGGATTTGGCCAGTGTAAAATTCAGGACAATTCATGGAATAGCCTATCACCACAGCAAAAGATGAAAAGCACATGATGAATAATAGAAAAATGACTCCTCAAGAGCCTGCACAAAAAATTGATTCTATGCAATATACTGGCTGAAGCACTCCTTTGATTGCAGTTCTCCAAGCTGCAAGAGAGGGTGGAGACAGCAGAATCCTGGGTGCCTGTCCCTGGAGATCATTGATTGATGACCTTCAGTGGGACATTGACAAGATCTGCCAGAGGGAGGCTAAACTGCAATAAGTTCAACAGCCACCTGGCCTACATCCTGGAACAAATAAGCACTGCCTTGCTGGCCAGGAAACCTGGGAACGGGGAGTGGTGTTGGATGGGTGTGTGACATAGTCTCTGGGACTTTGCTGCAAGAGCTGAGAACCTGCAGTGTACCTTCTTTGGTCTTGGATCTGCTGCATCACTCTTGTCAGTATTTCATTGCATCGTGAGGAAATCTCTTGCATTTTTTTTGCAGGTAAATTCCAAAGGCTACTAGGTGTATGGATCTAGGAGTAGCCTCTATGGGGGAACAATCACCATTAATGCCTGCAAGGTAAGGTCGGCTTGGTTGTGGGCAAGGGGAAGAAAAAAGTCAAGGAGTACAAGGGCCAAAACTTGAATGGAATTTAGATACTTATTTTAGATAATTTTTAGATCCTGTGCTACAAATCTGGGTGACTCTGGGCAAGCCAGTTTCTACGAGTCTGTGTACGAGTTTCCTACTTAAGAAACACCTGGTGGAATTAGACTCTGTCTCACGTGGTCAAGTTATGTGACTGCTCAGTCTGTAATTGCTGTTACTGCATGAACAGATGAACAGCTCATTAGCACTCTCAGAATACATATTAAGAGTAGGATTTACGAGAAGTTTATCCCAACAGTCTGAAGAATGCAGAGCCGGAAGAGAATAAAGAGCTTGCTGGGAATCTCCTTAATGATTGGAGGAACTACATCAGGATCTTGAGGAAGCAACAACACGGAATGAAAAGCTCAAGGTGAGACATCTGTAGCTATGCGAAGATGAAGGTGTTCTGTGGGATGGGCTGCCCTCAGCTTGTCAGCGGTGTGTCTCCAGAAAACCTCATTAGCAGTGTCAGTTCTGAGCCTGCTGTCCAGCTGTGCTACGCTTTGCTGAGGAGCAGCTCAGCGAGGCTGTGGCTTGCCGGTCCGTGCGTTGGTGACATCGTGTGGCCACCGTTGGAAATTGTAATGGTTTCCTGCCCGCGTCCCCTTCCGATCTTTGAGTCCATTTTAACCGTGATGGACTAAACCAGTTTTCACCTCTTTACAAGTAGTGATCCCTCTTCCACCCTCCCCACGCCCTGTGGGGAACAGAGAACAGAAACAATCAGGGAACTTGTGTGGGGAGAGAGAGACTCTTGAAAGAGTCAATGAATTTATGTATGCCTCGGTGCAGGGGATGGATACAAAGGAAACAGCCTTTGAGTTTCTGATGTTTTAAAGGTGGTAACACAAAAAGCTGTGATTCTGGTAGGTAACCATATGGTGGGGAGAATAATCCAAATGTCATCTTTGTGGTTAGTGCCAGTTATAGGAAATATATGTCTCAATAACTTAAATCCAGAGATCTGTTGCTGGGAACTGTTTTGAGGCACTTCTGAATTCTGTTTATCCACATGATTTTATTTAGAGAGAAACGTTCTTTAGTTTAAAGCATGTATTTTTTTCCCTCTTAATTACTTCTAAGCCAAATGCATGTATATATGTGTCTGTTTCACTGCTGCTAGTCACAATCATTTGGTAACTATCTTTATAAGAAGAATTTAGATTCTGTACCTCTTTTTTTTTTCATTTCCTTTCAGTCGTTATGTCCTACCAGTCATAATGACTGGTAGTCGTTATGATTATGACCTACTGTCCGAGCAGGTATGGTGTTGTGCTGTGCCTAAAAATGAATACCACCTCTCTCCCCACTACCCTTTAGATGCTACAGTACACTAGAACATCTGGGTTGATTTTTTGTTACTGTTAAATACTTGTTCTGACAGGTGTCCTCATCTGAAAAACCAAAAGTCTTCGCCTGTTTTACTGAGAGGCCATGGTTGTATGTAAAACTGGCATGACTTTTTTTTGAAAATGTGTTTCTCTGTTTTGTAGCAGAATGGTAACAGTCTTATTTTGCTCCTTGTCATGGTTACTTAGTTTGTTCGTCTTCTGCATGAAAGTCCTCAAGAAGGTTGATAGAATTGTGTCTGTTGTTACAGAGGTGTTTCTGTTTTTGCAGGCCTGATTAATTTGGAGATGCATCACCTCATCAGCAGCCTCCAGAATCACAACCACCAGCTGAAGGGAGAAGTGTTGAGATACAAGTGCAAACTGAGAGAGGCCCAGTGTGACCTGAGCAAGGTAACACAGCAGGAAATGCCAGAAAAGAGGGGAAGTGCTTAGGAGAAGGGCAATGCTATCACCCTTGCCAGAAATATAAACCTTTCTCATATGCTGTGCGGGATGCAGTGAAATTTTTTGTGGAGCTCTGCACTCTTCTGCTTCCTTTGACAAATGAATTCTCTTCCTTTGTAGCTGTTTAGTGCTCCATGAAAAGGGGGCATGGAAGCATGGATCCAGGAAGAAGGGAATAAGAAAGACTCCTGGCTAAGAACTTAAATGTTTGTTTTCTTGGTTATATCTCTTGCTGTTCCATGCCAGAATCGCTCTTGCAGTGGCAGTGCCTTCCTCCAGTTCCAGTCCAGCACTGAACACACAAAGGAGGAATTTGCAGATATCAAGCAGAGACCTGATGATCCTTCTCCCCAAGGGTCTGTTCCCAAGGCTGCTTCTGAAGATGTTTATGAAATGAAGGCCAGGCGAGATGGCTCAGTGGCCCACTAAGCCACTCTATCACTCCCTTTTCCAGCAGGACAGGGTAGAGAATAAGATAAAGAAAAACCAGCACGGTGAGATAAGGCAATATTACAGTGAAAGAAAGAAAGAAAGCAGTGAGAGTCTGTGCATGCACAAGCAATGGGAAGAGTCAGTCTCTACTTCCCATCAGCAAACAGTGTTCAGACATTTCCCGGGAAGCAGGACTTCAGCACACATAATGGTTCCTCTGGGAGGCAAACATTGAAAAATCACAAGTCCCTTCTTCCTCAGTCCCTTAGCTTTATATATATGAACTGATGTTATGTGGTGTGGAATATCCCTTTGGTTAATTTAGGTCAGCTGGCCTGGCTGTGTCCTCTCCTAGGATTTTGCCCACTCCCATCCTCTTAATGAGGGAAGGAATGTCAGAGAAACAACATTACTCAGCAGTAGCCGAAACACTGGTCTGTTATCAACACCCTTCCAGCTACCAATGCAAAGCACAGCACTGTGAGGGCTGTGAACTTCACCTCAGTCAGACCCAATACAAGAGTGCAGGGGAAAAGAGGAGAAAAAGTGGAAGTGGAAAAAGCAAAAGCAGAGGAATCTGAGAAGAAGAGACAGTCCAAAGAGAAGAAGAAAGGAAAGTATGAAGATGGAAAAAAGGAGGCTGAAATTATCAAGAAGCTTGAGGGTGAGCTCAAGTCAGAGTTGCCCCTCCTTTTCCTGCTGGAGCAGTGTCCAAACTGCTGTGTTCTTGTGTCGAGCTGACTATATGTAGAATTTTTTGACCTGGTGTATCTGACAGCTGTTCAGCTGCTGGAAACTGGGAGTCAGTTTCTGCCCAGCTCTGGCAACAACTGTGTTACAGCTGATTCTGCCAACAGTCAAGCTACTGTCTCTGGATGCTTGTGTGGATGACCATCCCTTCTCTACACTTCCAGACTCAGAGTAGCTCTGCTATGGTGCAGACTTCTAGGGAGCACATTTCTGTGGTTGTTGGGATGACAGTGTACCCTGACTGACACTCTTCCCTAATCTGTGCTAGGTTTGGTGGTTTTGAGCAAAATGTTCAGGGTCACTGTAGGGGGTGCAGGGAGCAGTTTTTCCAGAGCCTTTCGGAGCACAGCAGCTGGGCTGCAAGGCCCCTCACAGCTCTGTGTATATGTATGTGTGTGTGTATGTGTGTGTGCTCTGTGCCTGATGTGCCCGTGCTGCAGTATGTGCAAGAAGGATGCAGTGCTCACCAAGTGCTTCCACATCTTCTGCTTCAAGTGTGTGAAGACGTGCTACGACACTTGGCAGCACAAGTGCCACAAGTACAATGTGGCCTTTGGGGCCAATGACTTCCACAGGATCTACACTGGCTGACATTCTCACAGAGCCTCTGCCTGTGCTGGCCAACCTCCCCCTCTCTGTCAGCTTCTGCTGCCTGAGCTGCAGTGTCTTGTAGGAGGTGCATTCTTGAAAGAAACACACTCTGGGTCTTTCTTCCTTTCTTGGCTATTGTATGCTCTTTGTGCCTGTGAGGAAATTTCCCATCCTTCACTTTCACACTGCCAAGGTGGAAACATGCAACTGAAGTTGTGCCGTAGTAGGATGGAAGGTGAGCTGCAGCAGAGATTAGTGAGAGTTTTATTTGAGGGCTCTGCTCTGGATGCTAATTAAATCCCATCAAGGGATGGCACTGCTTCTGGAAGTTTCCCACTTAACAGGCCAAATAGAGGCAAAGGAACTGAATCTGCAGACTTAGTAGAGCAACTCCTTAGATACCTGTGTATGTTCCTGAGTCAAGGGCAAGAACGTCTGAGCACTGGTGCACTAGGAAACATCCTCCCTAGCCCCAAACCAGCATATCTAAATATCCAGAAGAGGAAAAAGGAGAGACCTTGGAGACCCTTAGAAAACAGCATGCCACTGATGAGCCCTGGTTGATGTGCTCACCTTCCCCTAGGCTGAGACATTTCTGTCATTGTCCTTCTCAGAAAAGCACTTTTAGCGGTTCCTTTGCTGCATCTTTACTACTTTTAAGATTAATCTTGTTATGCAAAAATTCTTATTAAAGCTGTTGTTAGGTTTATTTTACAGATTCTCTTGCCTCTGGTACTACCTGTCCTCCCATCCTTGTCCAGTTCTTGGAAATATTTCTCATAAGCTTTCAACTTCTACAGTAGAGACACCTAATTTCTTTCTTCCTCTGCTTTCAAAATATATTCAACTAAACCAAATTTTGTCCCTTTGGCTGTATTGCCTGTAGCTTAATCCTGACACAGCAGAAGGGCCAGGATGCTGCATTATTTCTGCAGTCATTTTGTCATGGCTGCTAGTAATTTTGGCTGGGATATGGTGTGGCTCAGAGTCTCAGTGCTCCCTGTGCTTGGAGGCTGTATTTGAAGTCTGCTCCCAAAATCAAAAACAGAAGTTGTTGATTTATAACATTTCTTCCTGGGGTGTAGTGTTTTCCCTGTAAACTTAATTTGCATGGAAGGTGCACCTCTCAAGAGGTTTGTCTGCTGGATGTCCCTTCCCTGAAACATGGAATCTCTACTGCCTTCCTGTATCTGCTCCCTGCAGGAAATAACAGACACAAAGTGAAAGGAGTTAATCACAGTCTCTTACACTATTTATTATTATCTTGATGAAAACATTCAGAAATATGAGTAAAGCCTTTTAAATGATGGGGAATCCTGAGAAGGAACACAGCATCCTGCCTTTCCAAGGGGAGTGTGAGATGCTGTGCATTTCTGCCATTGTGTAAGAGTTGTTAGGAGTGAGAGTAGAAGCCTCTCCTTTCCCTGGAAGTTTCGCCTGGGATTACAGGTTCTGGCACCAAGTTAGCTAAAGAATGGTGTGGTAATGCCGCTGGTAGATTTTGGGGTACAAGTGGTTGTTCATCACAACCAGGACCTGGCTCCTGAATGAACTGTGTGCATCTTCAAACAGCTTTGCTACAGCAGCAAGAGCTCCTTTTACAGCTGGGAACAGCAATCTGGTCTGAACAGCAAAGCTCCGACTGAGCTGCAAAGCTCCTCTGTCCTTCCCCAGTCACTCTTGTATCACCTTTCTACTGAAATTGAGCTTTGTGTGCACACTGCCCAGGTTAGTTTCCCTCAGCTCAGGTAGTTCCCTCAGCAGGAAATCTGCATGAGTTTCACAGAGGAGTTTTGAAACTCCTCCCTTAGCAAGAAAAATGTCTTGGTTTTGTTTCCAAGTAATAGCTTATTTCAAGCTCATTCTGAAAATAATTTTCTTTCTGCTTTTAATTGAACCACTGAGAAACAGAACACATGGAAATAATTAAAATTTATCAGGACTACTAAGTATTGGGGTAAAAAACATAATGGGGTGACAGGTCTTTATGAAAAAGGTTCTCTTAATTCAGTGTCTCAGAGAAGAAAGAAAAAGCCTCATCTCCAGTCTCCTGTGCACTTTCTGTCACAGCAGATCCTGTCCTCTGCCACAGTCTGCAAGCACTGATGTGCCTGTGGTACTTCTCTTTCCACTGAAAGCCACAGCAAAATGTCCCCAGGGGATCAGGCTGGAGCAGTGACTGAACAAGAAAATAACATGCCAAGTATGTCTCTGTTGGGCAGCAGTAACTTGGGTCTTTTCTGAAAAGGCACAGTTGGTGCTGCAGTAATTCAGAGCAATCCCTATTCTGCATTTGACATGGGAGAAGCTCCTCAGACAACCACCAGAAATAACACTTGCTTAACAGCAGATATTAAGTGGTTGACTGTTTTCCATTTATATTTTTGCTTTTAAATGGAAGTCTGATTTGTTGAAGGATTTGGTGTTTGGAGCTTTCAAGCAAAACATTTTTGTTTAAGATATGATTAACATTTTTCAATTACTTAAAAAAAAAATCTGTTTCTTGGCTTGTGCCTGTAGAGATAAGGACATAAAAGCCTTATGATAAAAATACTTATAAAATTGGACTGAAACACTTCTTTCCTACTGTTTTAATGAAAAGAGCAATATTCATCTGTTCTAACAAAGTTATGTTGGAGGTTGTGAGGTACCAGATGCCATACAAAGAAAAAACTGCTTTCTAAAGAGCTGATTATCCATATGGGGAGGGAAGGGAAGGCAACAAAAATCACCTCAGTGCCTTGCCCATCAAGTTTGTCAGGAATGCAGGGACATCTCAGATCTATTAGACCTACCAAAGTGCAGGCCCGTGGATCCCACTTCCCTGTTTTATGTCCTCATTTCTCATCCCTGTGTTACTGCACTGGAAAGAGCAGACACACAAAAGCAGAGAACAAGCCTTGAGCAGGGAGCAATCAGCCCTGGATGACTCTAATTAGTCTGGGTCTCACTGTGATCAGCAGTGCAGCTTTTAGTGCAGATGCAGAGCTTTTCATGTGCAAGGGTTTTTCAAAGGTTAGAGGTGCAAATAGGTAGAATGTCTTCCTCAATCTGCCCACACCTTTAAACTACACCTAACAAGAACAGCCCCAGAAACATTCCTGCAGTAGCTGGAGATAGAGGGAGGGTAAAAATTACTTTGGTGACTTATCTGGGAGACCAGAGTTAAGAGACAGTTTTCCAAACTTTGTTTTAATCTGTACTACAGGATGTGTAGGGAAGTGGTTTTTAAAAATTGGTAGAAACCTAATTTAAAAAAAAAAAAAACACAGTCATTTGGGTTGATGCAGTGTTTATTCAGATGCTGAACAGCTTACCCTTCCTTCCCCTCATCACCCAGGAGGAAGAGAGCTCCATTCAGTACATTGCCTCTGAAACCACAATTCTCATTATTCATCCACAGGGCGGTTTTGGCGACTCCTTTTGGTTTTGACAGGACCTTGGTATCTGAATAAATCATGGTCCAGCGCCCCTTCAACCACCTCATCTGTGAGAAAGGACCTTATTGTGATCTTAAGACAGAGAATATTAAGGGAGTATTTTCACACTGGCAAATATTTCATTTTTTGAGGTAAATACTGATTTACAGTAGTGCCCCCTCTCTCTTATCACGCTTGCCCTGTACCACATGTGAATCCATCCCTTCACCTGCTGGTGCAGTGTTTGCACGGCTTCTCTCTGGGGGAGAGTGAAAGCCCAGCCTAGGCTCACCAGCAGATAGAAGTGGTGGTTTGGCTTTGCTAAGATATTTTAAGCTGGGTGAGTTCCTTCACCACAGTCTCAGAGCAGCCACACCTCCGCTGTGCTGACAGAGCTGAGGGAATGCTGCATGGTGGATTTGCCATCAGGAATTTGTCTTGTGAGCCTGTGCCAGGAGGGAAGAAACTGCCAACACAGAACAGCACCTGCCATAAAGAGGCATCCATGAGGAGCCTTCACACGAACAGAGACTAGACCCATACAGAACACAACAAAAATGTACCAACAAAGGGACATACTGCCAATGAACAGTTTAAACCTTTTTTTGGTATATTTTTCTTTTTTTTTAATTAATGCACAGAAAGGGCTAAAAAAGTGGAACCTCACTGTATTGTCAGGTGGAGAAACAAGGAACTTTCACTGGCATGCTCCTTGTCTCTCCAGTCCCTTGGGAATGGCTGGTGTTTTCCAGGAGAATAAGAAACTTGTTGTGAAAGGAGGAGGACTCAGGAGGGTGGCAGTGGCTGTGGGCTGCTGCAGTTCTGCTCTCCTAAAGAGCTTATTGCCTGCTTTATTTTTGCAGCCCTTTCTGGCATTACAAAAGTTACAAATTTTACAGAGGAAGGTGAGAAAGGAAGAAAATAGGAAGGGCCCAGGTATGCTGCACTAGGCCTCTGCAGTTCTATTTGTCCTTGCATACTCTTCCAGCTCTGATTTCCTGTCCATGGCGAGTTGCAACTCCTGCCTGATGATTTCGATCTGCTTCTCCAGCTCTGTCAGCTCTTGCAGCACTGAGGTCCTCGCAGTGTTGAGAGACTCTGTTTTCCCATTGGTGGTTAAGGAAGACGGAGTCTCTCTCCTCCCATGTGACAAGGGGATGTCCTGGTGCTGATGGACTGTCACCTCATTTTGCCCCTCATCAGTGTGGATGTATGTTTTTCGGTGGCTGTTGCCCAGGTTGGCTGTGTTCCACACCGCATGCTGGCTGTTCCCCATGTGGGCCCTGAACAGAGAGAGGAGAGTTAATTCCAGTTAATCAGAGCCTGCTATTGCAGACCTTCCCTGTGAGCCAAACTACTGGAAAAATATAAGGCTGCTGTTGCATGCTACATATAAATATTATTCTTTTACCCCTGGAATTATGTTTTTGTGCAATGCAAAGCACAAATCATGAATGTAAATGACCAAATTTTGTGATTTAATAATAGCAGAGGCTAGAACAGAACCCTGAATGGCATCTTCCCCAAAACTAATTTTTTTTTTTTTAAGTTATGAGATTATTCAGCTGCAGCTCAGGAAAATCTGAGTCCTTCAAAGCTTTCTGAAAGCACACTGTGGCTGCAATGTGCCAGTTTATTGCAACATTAGTCCTTCGTTTGTTACTACTCTCTTCTGGCTTGGGCATTTGCTCTCACAGAGAAGGAAAGAGACTCCCTAGAGCTGTTGTAGAGAGGTGAAAGGGGAAGCTCTGTCCTTTTGTCTTGAAATCTTCTTGGGGAGCTGCTTGTGTTCTGGGACATAAATGATAGGTATCTAAGCCTTGCAGATTCTTTCCTGAGCTTCCTGACACAACAAAGATTTAGCGGCCATTGTGTTGGGGCACAAATTCCCATCTGGGAACTTTTTCAAATACTTAATTTTTTTTTTCCTGCAGAAATCTTTCCATAATATTTTGATTCCAGAGAACATTTTCCTTCTCTCTGGGGAAGTTCCCTCTGCTGGGCTCCCAAATCAGGCTATTTCCCAGGGTTCCTTCCGAAACGGAGGAGTAGCCTGTGGCCTCCATCCTCCAAGTGGAACTTAAGGAAACACATTTTGCTGCTGTGGGAGAGGAGCTCCTCTTTCCTGCCTGATTTGGAACAGGTTGGTGTGTGTTCATTTGATAAAGGGAGGTTTTAAACTCTGAAGGGAGTTGCATTTCAAACTGCTCCCTCCTTGAGCTTTTCTGTGGGTAACCTTGGACAAAAGGCCTCTTGGAGTGAGCTCCCAGTGGGCAGGTTAAGGAGGAAGGTTGATATTTTAGGGTTGTCACTGTTGAAAACAGTTGGTTTCCAAGGTGGATACTTTTTGCACCTGTCTGCAGTAAAGGAATTCGGAATGTGGAAACTTTGTTTAAAGAGGTGGTGATAGAAGGTGTCCTCCAAGAGATGTACTGTAAGATAGGCAGGAGGGGAGGTGTCAGGCAGAAGCAGCAGCCCCTGCCTGGATCATGTTCCAGAGAGCTCAGGGAACCGCAGCAGGGATGTGTATGTAGAGCTGTTTATTTTTGTACAGATCAGCTATTTTCTCACATGTCAAAACAAAAGATGGGAAGACTCTTATGTCTGGGCAGTTGATTTTAACAAATGCCAGAGTCCACAGTTAGCACTCCAGTTTCACCAAATCAATAAAACCATTCACAGTTGGGCTACTGATGCCGAGCAGCTTTCCTAGTTTTTGGAAAGTTATGACCTAAAAAACCCAACAGATTTTCCTCCATAACGATATCAGCAGTAGCATGATGCCAATTCTTTGCACCTCTTTTCTGCGTCTTCGGTGCTTTTAAGAGTTCCTCAGTCCCCAGCAGGAATGCAAGGATGTGTGATAATATAAGTGATTTGAGAGCTCTGTGTTGTGCCTTGCCACATCAATGTTCATGACAAGCTGGACAGCCCACTCTTGGGTCTGTCGAGTTAAATTCATCCCAATTCTCTGCAAACAGCAGGCCCGAGAAGAACAAGGACANCTTTTGTCTTGAAATCTTCTTGGGGAGCTGCTTGTGTTCTGGGACATAAATGATAGGTATCTAAGCCTTGCAGATTCTTTCCTGAGCTTCCTGACACAACAAAGATTTAGCGGCCATTGTGTTGGGGCACAAATTCCCATCTGGGAACTTTTTCAAATACTTAATTTTTTTTTTCCTGCAGAAATCTTTCCATAATATTTTGATTCCAGAGAACATTTTCCTTCTCTCTGAGGAAGTTCCCTCTGCTGGGCTCCCAAATCAGGCTATTTCCCAGGGTTCCTTCCGAAACGGAGGAGTAGCCTGTGGCCTCCATCCTCCAAGTGGAACTTAAGGAAACACATTTTGCTGCTGTGGGAGAGGAGCTCCTCTTTCCTGCCTGATTTGGAACAGGTTGGTGTGTGTTCATTTGATAAAGGGAGGTTTTAAACTCTGAAGGGAGTTGCATTTCAAACTGCTCCCTCCTTGAGCTTTTCTGTGGGTAACCTTGGACAAAAGGCCTCTTGGAGTGAGCTCCCAGTGGGCAGGTTAAGGAGGAAGGTTGATATTTTAGGGTTGTCACTGTTGAAAACAGTTGGTTTCCAAGGTGGATACTTTTTGCACCTGTCTGCAGTAAAGGAATTCGGAATGTGGAAACTTTGTTTAAAGAGGTGGTGATAGAAGGTGTCCTCCAAGAGATGTACTGTAAGATAGGCAGGAGGGGAGGTGTCAGGCAGAAGCAGCAGCCCCTGCCTGGATCATGTTCCAGAGAGCTCAGGGAACCGCAGCAGGGATGTGTATGTAGAGCTGTTTATTTTTGTACAGATCAGCTATTTTCTCACATGTCAAAACAAAAGATGGGAAGACTCTTATGTCTGGGCAGTTGATTTTAACAAATGCCAGAGTCCACAGTTAGCACTCCAGTTTCACCAAATCAATAAAACCATTCACAGTTGGGCTACTGATGCCGAGCAGCTTTCCTAGTTTTTGGAAAGTTATGACCTAAAAAACCCAACAGATTTTCCTCCATAACGATATCAGCAGTAGCATGATGCCAATTCTTTGCACCTCTTTTCTGCGTCTTCGGTGCTTTTAAGAGTTCCTCAGTCCCCAGCAGGAATGCAAGGATGTGTGATAATATAAGTGATTTGAGAGCTCTGTGTTGTGCCTTGCCACATCAATGTTCATGACAAGCTGGACAGCCCACTCTTGGGTCTGTCGAGTTAAATTCATCCCAATTCTCTGCAAACAGCAGGCCCGAGAAGAACAAGGACAGTGAGTGGGTGTGCATGCACTGTGAGCAGAAGGTTTTGGACAGCAGTACATCTTCACTCTGTCAAGTTGGAAGATTATTTGCATGGATCTTTTTCTAAGCCATTGTCTGGGGGGCTTATATACCACCTCCTCCTGTTCCACGCAGCAAGTAGGGTGCAGCAGGAGGAAACATTTTGCAGCACTCATCACTTTTTCTGCTGCTCACAGATCAAAAGCCAGGAGTGGCTGTGTGCAAGGTGGTGCCATACATGGTGTTTTTTGATAATATAAAGGAATAAACAGAGAAGATCAACTGCAGGCATTTTTAGACCACTTGTGTGTATAAAGGCAGCTTAGGAGCTGAGAGATGCTTACTTGTTTATATTTGCTGCCTTTAACAGAGGAATAGCAAAGAAACACAACATACATTGACATCTATAGGTTTCAGTCAGGCCAGACATCCAGTAACATTCTGGAAGACCTTTTCTTTCTATACTCTGTGCCTGAACTTCTCTGTAGAAAAGCAATGTTGATGTCTGTGTCCTTACAGAAGTGCACCAGTAGGGTTGAGTTGCTGAACACATGCACAGTTCCATGCAGTGCCTTGTGTTCCTGGAAGCTACACATCACATTGTCTCTTCTACAGAAGACACAGGCTATGAAAATAAGGCAAAGTTGTTGCCCACTTTTTTTCTCCCTCAGGACTTGTTAGACACAATGTTTATTCAGAGGACTGCATTTTCATCTCCACAGCCTTCTTATTTCTTTGACAAAAGAAGAGAGCTGAAGGAGTTTCAGGCATTTGAGTGCCTGATCTCTTTCCCGTGAAAGACTCTGCCTCTCAGAGCCCTGATTACCTGCTGTGCTTTGGCATGGCAGTCATTCATTCCCTAAACATAAGGGCAGTGGCCTTCAACTGCAAAGCCTCTCTTTGCAATGGGAGGGTTTTTTATTAGCTGTATGAAAATCATGAAAGAACAAGATTTCTAGATTTAGTATTAGGAAAAAAAAAATCTCTCCCTCATTCGTCAGTTATATCTTGTTTCCGTATTTTATTTTATTACCTTTGGGGTGTATTAAATCCATCACTACATATCCTGAGATAAGGTATTTAATTTCAAAGTAATTTTTATAAGGCATGGAGAACTTCCTACCTCTTTTCTACTCGTTTTTTCTTCGGCTGACATTTTTCCTCAATAAATGAACTGTTCAGAGCACGATGTAATCTCTAGAGAGAAAAGAGGAACATAAATTAGTAAAAGCAAGATTAAAAATGGCTCTGCAAATAGATAAACAATTTGGTCTTTGTCTGATGGACTTGAGCATAAATTATTTTGCACATTGAAGGATACAAGCAATTGTCCATGCTTTGTCATTACAACAGATTTATTTTCCTGTATTCTTCCAAAGAAGCGTGAGCTGGAAGGCTGATGAATGGTTTGGGAACAATCCTTGGTGTTAAATTAGTTTTAAAAGATTTCTTCTACTGTGCTGCTTTAAAGCAATGGAAGTTCTTCCCTTTTGTGCCTTTTTCTGTAAAGTAACTTCTTCCTTTAGAGCAAAGAGCCAGAGCTATTATGTCCCATTAGTTTTTCTAGAGTAATGAGGGAGGTTACCCAGCATTTCCTGCATGCCTCACATGTTTGGGAACATGTAACAGTGAGAGAAAATGTTCTGGTTTGCCAGTTTAGGACAACAACACTCTTGCTTCTGTCATCCAAACCAGCTGAGCTGTGAGGCTACAGGTGCAAATGGAAAGGTCCTTCTGTGAGCTTTGGAACTGAGTATTTGTTTTCTCTGTGCTTCCCATTCCATCCTTATGTCACCCTCTTCAAGCTCCAGAAGCTGCTGTCACCCTTCAAATGACAACTGTCAGTGCTCTTAAACATTTTATTGCTTGTTCTTGTCCAGGCTTTCTTAGTAGGCCACACAACTTTCACAGGGTCCCTTCAGAATACGTACCTGACTGGTATGGAGCCAGTACTTCATCTTAGATTTTTTCCTGATTCGTGGCAGGACCAGTCTGTACACGATGTGTTCCCCAATGGTGGTGAGAATGGACAAACCAAAGCCAACGCACAACATCACGAAGAGCCCTGAGAAATGCTTTATCCCCATCTGCAGTGTCTGTGAGTAACATCAAAAAAGGAAAGTTAATGCAGAGGGCTGCTAGTGTGCTGAAGCAGATGCTTTGTTTTCTCATGTGGAAATGTGGTCTGACTGAATATACAGTTGGTGAAATAATGCAGAACAGTCTGGATACAGTTCACAGCAAAGCCTTTCTGTGCTGCTTGGTGTTCAGTCAGAGCAAAGGATCTGTCATGGGAAGAGAATCAGCCAAATACCAGGGAATTTGGTTCCATTCCCCTAATGGGGTAGAGTGTTAAACACGTACAAGAATCTGGGTTTGCAGTGTCTTTGCACTTGTAAAA
This sequence comes from Regulus satrapa, assembly GCA_013396955.1. Lineage (NCBI taxonomy): Eukaryota > Metazoa > Chordata > Aves > Passeriformes > Regulidae > Regulus > Regulus satrapa. The sequence goes on along the minus strand of VWZN01002562.1, from coordinate 81,324 downwards.
GCAAGTACTGCTTGACAGAATGTTGTCAATGAACTACTATAAAGCAAGTCTTTCATCAGCAGAGAGCTAATGTTCATATTTTCAGGGAATTGATCACTAATTTTCCTTTTCCGTGCTTTACCCTTGATGGAGGGCCATGAAAAAAATGTGAAGTAGCACAAACATGGCACCCCTCCACTCCTACATTAACAGGACTGAAACAATGTTAAGAACTCTGACTGCAACTACGGAAAACAGGAACACTCCCATCTTTTTCTGCCAACCCACCCTTTTCACATAGGCTAAGACGCCTTCAATTAATTTGTCTTATTGGCTTTAATCATGCTTGAACACCAAGAAACTGTGTAGAGCAGAAATATGTACCACAGATACCTGCACTGCAATGTATAGGTGATGTATATATGTAGTACCTTTATTCTCAGGCCTTCATAATTAAGTTTAGCAATAACTAAAATCCCTCGTGAAAAATTACTGCCCACAGATTACTATAGAAGTATTTCCAGGAATATGAAATCCAGTTTTGTTTTTTTCTATTAAACATTGTTATTCCCCAAGTNAAAAAAAAAAAAAAGCAGCAGAGTTTGGGAAGGGTTTGGTGTCACCTGCAATGCTGCTACCCTTGAACCGTTGTGTTCCTTGTGTTAATTTGCCCCATGAGTGGGGATTGTGCTTTATAATGACTTTTTCTGTAAGCTAGAAAAATAAATAAAATTAGTCAGAAGATACATCACATAATATTTGTAAAGTCTTGTTCTAAGGTAATTTTAAGCCACAGAGTAGGTAACTGATGAGTCCACTGAAGCGGAGGACTTGGAAGTCCCACTGTGTACTTTTGTTGGGTGACTCTGAGCTGTATTTCTCTCTTCTGGTTTGCATATTTGATTTCTGGTTTGCATACTTGATTTCTGTTCTTTAGAACACAATGGTATGAAATAGTATATCATGGGCTTTTAACAAGAAGAGAGCTTCACCAATATAACACAGTGAGAATTTTTCCATGCTGGCACTGGAAATGAACTCTTGATTTGGGGATCCTCTGCCAAAATCAACCTCCTTGTCCTGAAACACATGGAGCAAAACTGTCGGGGTGATAATTTTTGTACCAGTGAATAAACACTTCAAGGGTGTTGAAGGGTATAATGGAAGTGTAAAAACAATTTCTAAAGAAACTTACTGCAGCCTGGAATCCATAAAAAAACATAGCAAAGTGGCTCTGTGGTAGAAGTGTGCCAGAGTTTTGGCAGAAGGATTGGGTTTTTTTGATAGAGAGGAGACTGCATCTGTTTAACCTCAAGGCAAAACTTGCCTCTCCACATCACCATTTCTTATTGACAAGAACCTACTGTCCCACAGTTTGTCCTTCCAGTAAGGGGGATAGGAGAGTGACACAGACTACAGGTGGTAATGCTTTACACTGCTCAAGCACCAAAGAGTTTGACTGTAGGTCTGGGTAATCTGTTTCTTTTAACTGGCAGCAAAGCCTAGGTTTTAGACCAGGGAGAATAAAATCAGAATGAGATTCCATATCTGAAATTTTTCTCAGAGGTCTCAGAGCAAAGATCTCAGTATGGCAAGTCTTTGAATCTGGCACATCTGTAAGTATCCACAAGAAGCAAAAAACCTGCTATCCCAAATAGCTGAACATACTGGTTAAAGGTACTTTTGCCAGTTCTCCAGGAAGCTCTAATGCAAATCACCCAGTTCCCAGAAAGGATATTCAAAGGCAAGTATGCAACAGTTTAGTTAGAGATGCAGAGCTAACAGTAAACTAAGAACACAAAGAACAAGAATTAAAAAGGAGTGTGTTTGCTCAGTTGTCTGATGAATACACTTATCTACTGATGCTCCCAGGCTCCAGCTGCTGGATGCCACAGAGAATAACAGCCTGTGGGTGATTCTTGCTATGGGAACTAGGTTTAACATAATATCATAAAACTCTTGGCATTCAAAACAATCATAAAAAGCCCTACTGCAGTGGGGATTCCTGAATTCTGGGATACCTTCTCCAGCCTGGGGTCAGTGTTTGATGCCACTTCAGCACTGCTGCAGAGAGTACACTTGGCCAGCTCCTAATATGAAAAACAAATCCCTCGTGTTCAGCAAAGCCTGTCTGATTTATGCTGATGAGGATATGGCTTCCTGTCCTGTCCTGTCAGCTCTGAAGAATTGTATTCTACCTTCCCTGGAAGCAGGTGAAAGAAATTCCAGCATTGTCATCCCGGATGAGTTTTTCTCTGGTAATGTATGGATTTTGAAATTGTCCAAAACAAGACATCTTTTCCTAGGAAAGGAAGTACCAAAACAAAGCATCAATAATATTTAATCGAGCAATAAAGAAGGTAATGCATTGGAAGAGCTGCCTGAATAGAAGGAAAATTTTCAGACTAAATTAAGGGGGAAAACAAGGTAGTGGAGAAATAATTAACACAGTGTGGAGTGTATGGAGTGATTATACATAGCAGTATCAGCACACTCACAAACTATTGTAAAATGGCTATTTATCAGCTGTCCATAATTACTGTAGAGACATACGTTAAATAATAAAGGAAACCATCTAATAGAGGCACCTCTCATTTTCATTGCTTCATGCCGATTAGACGAGCAAGCCTAATTACTTATTTTGTTGCTCCTTTATGTATTCTTAGTGCATACATAGAATATATGTAAAAAGAGCTGAAAAAAACTGGTTTCTCTACATCACTGTTTCCTCTCTGCTCAAGGGGTAGGGGCCAGGAGAGTGGGTGTGTGGGTTGGGGGTGTGCTGTCAACAGAAAAGGAACGGATGGATTGATGGATTTCTCTATTGCAGTATCTTACTTTTGTGTTTTTTTTTTTTTTTTTTTAAAGAAAAAAAAGCCCATCATGTGGTGTATTCTGTCTTAACCCAGGAAAAAAGTGCAGTCCTTGCTCCAAGTTTGTAATTATAAATCCAGGAAGTAGCTCCCTGCATTTTATGAGAATGAACTCATTACGGCCATCTAATAGCTCTGGAGTAATAAGCAATGTAGTCAATACTGTGGTAATTACTGCTAATGGGTGCTAAGCAGGACAGTGGCAAGAGTCTCCAAGTTGTTTCCCACTGGCAAATGGGGAAATCGGCATTTTCTGGACACCAACAAGTACAAGAGAAGGTATAAGTTTTTTTTTAATACATATCCTTGGAGAGACTTTTCCAATTTATCAACCTATATATGCAATTGCTATCTAAATACTTTCTGTTGTTTCCACTTTAGTTATATACTTTAAAATTTTTTTTTCTCCGAATAGAAGGAAATAGATGGAAAGAAGTCAGTCTGACATTTGTGTTCACTTTGGAGCAGGGAGCAGAGACAAAAACAGCACTTAGTGGTTTCAGCATTTGTTTTGAAGGGAAGAACTTCTGTTTTACTCCCTACTACAGGAGAGGGTAAATGCTTTAGTCTCCCTGGCTACACTGAGTAAGTCATCAGATACTCCTGTGGTCCAACTTTGACTAATTAGAAGCTTGTAAAGATTCTTGTGGATGATCTGCAGGTTGGCAGCACAGCAGATAATGGTGCTACACACTGCTGAACCCAAACACTAAATATGGGTATCATGTGTGTTAACTATAATGATAAGCTGTATTTTCTTGATTGCATTTTCCCTGCAAGGATTTTTTAAAGGTTCGCTGATGTTTGGAAGTTTAAGTTTTGCAGGTCCTGTGCTGAGAAGGATGTAGTAGGGATAAATGGATATGAAGGGCAGAATTTTAAACTCATTTACATATCTCAGTAGGCTTGCAAAATCCTACTGATGCTAATGTTTTTATTTAGTCAGCTAAGTGGTATTAAAACGTGTCCTCCTCTCCATATTGTGGCATTTCTTGCAGCTGCAAAGAGACTTATTTTTAAACTTCATTTTCATTCTTATGGCTTTCTGTGCTCTCAAAGAAGTGGCAGCTTAAAAATATTATATATTTAATCTCTTTAGGGGGATTAGCCTTAGAAAAGACTGCTGACCATGGCTGTAAGGTTTCAAGTGACAAATTTCAAGATTCTGTAAATATTGTCTTGCATTGGCAAGACACGTTCCCTTCCCTGCTTGTTGTGAGGACTTTTGCACAGAGCTGGACAAAAAGTGTTTTGTAATAAATGTTTTATTTTCTAGTCATCAATTTTCCAAGCCCTGTCAGTACCTCTTCAGACAGTCAACTTCTTCTTTTGTTTGTTTTCAGTTTCAATGCATGAACCTAAATCTTTCACTCATTTACAGGAGACATCTTCTCCTGACTCCACTGACAGAGTCAATACTCATTCACTTCTTTCTGTAGGACTGTTGTGCAAAGTATTTTTTTTCCCCACAGTGCAAGTCCAGAACACTGTGCAAGTCCAGTCTCTTCCCATGCTGAGATGACCCCTTTTCAATGCATCTGTCACTTTGTGAGACCCTTTTTGGTAACATTCTCACTCCTCCTGTGGGCAGGGGACACCTCTCCTCCCCAGACAGCATATTTACAGTCTGGGAAAATTGTCTTGGCACAGAAGAACCTCTTTTCCTGGATCTTTGTGTTTGTTTTTCACGCTCTAGCAACAAGAGGCTGTGAAAGGTGACTGATAGGCAGCTGCTATTTATAAGCACGGGGCAGTTTTTTTCCCTTCTGGAAATGTCTGCATGGCCTTCCCTTGACACCTGCAGTGCACCAGGAGGGACAAACATAAATCAGAGTTTCAAGGTTGGAAAAACACTGTTCATTTGTCAGGTGATGGGTGTAACAAAAAAGGAAACTACTGGTTGACCTTTAAGGGGACTAGGAAAAAGACTAGAAAGGCACAATTTTCTGGATGATAACTGGGTGAAATCATGGTAAAATGAATTAGGCACTACCTGATTGTGCCTCTTGAGTGATGCTGAGGCCAGAGATGATAAATTCAGGAAAAAGACATGGTGAGTTTAAGCAATTTCCTTCACAGAGTTGAGAGAAAAGCCACAATGGACCCCACCACTGATAGGAGATGAAAAGAAGATCAGTGACTGTCCTTGAAAGGATTTAAAAGACCTACATACAGCTTAGTAGTGAAATTGGCAGTGCCGCATTAATGGTTGGATTCACTGATTGTAGAGGTCTTTGCCTACCTAGGTTATATGAAAGGATTTTATTTTTGCTGTGTGACTGGTATGTATCTGATGAAATGCCATGATCAAGGACCAATCCCTACTGTTAGCATGGTCCTGTCCCTCAGGCACTGGGAGGAGGTTCATGGCACTGTGCCTTCCCCAGCATCACCACTGTGGAAAACAGTGCAACTGCAGTGCCAAGGTCAGTTTGGACTGCCAGGGTCTGTGTGCTTTCATATATTGTTATTTTAAATGTCAGGTTAGATACCATTGGTGTGAAGCATCAGCAAGTTCTTGACATTAATAGCTAGGATAATGGTATGTAGCAATATATCATTTTTTATTCTGTATGTTGGTTGTTATCTGACTCAACTGCCAGTCAACATGGAAATCAGTCTAAGTTCTTGAGTTCCAGCTGTCCTGTGACTATAAAAGGGAAAAATACAAACCTTTCAAGTGAAAGAGAAGATACAGTTTCAACAGTAACATTTTTTAAATGTAGATAAAATGCTACTAAAGAGTGTGGACACTCAATTAGCTTCTCCCAAAGCATGAACCAGGAGGGGCTCTTCTCTTTTGTAGGATCTTGATAAACCCTACCCTGTTTATCACTGCCTGGCCTGAGCAGCCAAACCCACTGACTGCAGGAATTTTGCCTCTCAGGGACATCCCAGCCTGCTGCCCTGATGGCTGAGTTCCAGAGCTGCTTTGTTGCCAGGAGCAGAAAATCACAAAGCTTTTGGTTCCCAAAAATCACAAAATTATAGACTGAGTTGTGTTGAAAGTGATCTTTCAAGGTCCCTGGTCCAACTGCCCCACAATGAGCAGGGACATATTCAATTAGAACAGCTTGCTTTGAGCCTTGGCTGCTTCCAGGGATGGTTGAACACTTTCAGGGATGGGGCATCCACCACCCTTTTGGAAAACATCTGGCAGTGATTTTCCACCCTCATTCTAAAAACCTTCTCTCTGCAGTCTCCTCTGAGCTTGGGTGGAGCTAGTGGGATGGAAGGTCAAGTCACAAGAGCCTGGCTTCTTCTGAAGAGGCATCACTGAGCATAACAGTAGGGCAGAGGAAGGGCTGACTGTACTGTAAGCAAAATAAAAACAAATCACATTGATTATGTCCAGATATGACATGCAAATATAACTCTGTCAATCCCTCATCCCTCCTGCACCGTGTTTCACCCTAAGTAGGGAACTCAGCAGTTTTGCCACAAAGGTATTCCTTTGAAACTAGCACATGACAATTTTATGCCAAGAGTACTCAAGCAATATTGATAGAGGCTAGCACTCACCAAAAACTGAAACCCACAATTACCTGCAGTGGAGATGATAAAGTGCAATTCACTGCAGTGTTCTTTCCAAGCCTGAGTTAGCTGCATCCCCTGTAAATGATCCTGGGTGCTGGCCAGGGTAAGATGCCTTGGGTAAGTGGTTTTGCTGGAGAGGTTCATACAAAACAGCAGAGTCAAGTACTTCTGACCTCTGCACTTTCAGAAAAGAAACCATCTTTATTGGTTTCCCAGCTTGAAGAGTCACTCCAAACCTTCCAGCCCCAGGCTGAATCATTTATTTTGAAAACAAGTTTATTTTGAAATGCAATTTAGAATGAGCAAAGTGCTCATCCACTGCCAGACAGAGAGAGATGGGAAGAGCTAGCAGTGAGTTCTGCCACAGGAAATATAATTTCCCAGTGTCGTAAAAAATGGTAAGTAGGAAGATGGATCTCAAATATTTAGAAAAATTAACTTCATTGGGCAGGAATGACAGGTGGATAAGAATGAGGTACAGTTAAAGAGGAAATGACAAAAATGGACGATGGATATCCCACCAACTTAAAGGCTATACTGCTCAGCATTTTGCCTACATTTTGGGGTCATTACTCTTGGTCAACAGGTGTAACGAGTCACAGACCAAATTTATCAAAAAGAAGAATACAAAGCCTTACTCTTCCTGTCAAAAGGCAATTTCTGGGTCTCATTTTGGTATATAATCCATTGTGAATAACAGCCCACTGAGAAGCTGAGTATTTTTTTAAAAATGAATCATCTGCTTCTGTGTTGAACATTGTCTACACTTCAGCGCATAGACTACTACTGTGACTGAGTGCAGGGAGTTAAGTTACAGAGACTTTTGGGCTGTACAGGAGTAAATGACAAAACCAACATAAAGGTAAATCCAAGACTAATTCCCATGCTTCTTGCTGTAACAGCGAGGAACTTGTGCTTTGGAGAGTGTTTGCTGCTTAGATGTTAAATTTAGTAAACTTCTCCCAACTAAGAAATTGCATGTTCTAAAATCTTCAAGTTCTTGGCCAAAAGGAATGGATGAAGATGGGATGCATGTGTGAGATGCATTAAGTGAGGCAACTCTGGCAAATGAAGATCTGGACTTAGCAGAGCTTACCCCACAAATGACAGACTTGTAGGTGGTGTTCTGCTTCTGCTCATTTTCTGATTGCATAAGGACCTCTGAGTGACTTTTGAGATTCACAGAATCCTAGAATAGTGTGGCTATAGAATAGTGGCTTTGAAGAAACCTAACAGACCATCAAGTTTCCACCCCCTGCCATGGGCAGGGATGCCAGCCACCAAACCCTGTCCCACCTGGCCTTGGACACTTCCAGGGCAGCTACAGCTTCTTTAGGCAACCTCTGTCAGGTTAAGCCACCTAAAGGCTGAAATTCTTCCTTATATGTCATCTAAATCTACCTCTTCCAGCTTGAAGTCATTCCACCTTATCGTGCCACTCCATCCCTTGTCCAAGTCCCTCTCCTACTCTCCTGGATTCCAGTTAGGCACTGGAAGGGGCTCTACAGTCTCCCTGGAGCCATCTCTTCTCCAGATGAATGCCCCCAGCTCTCCCAGCCTGGCTCCAGAGCAGAAAGGCCCTCTGATCACCTCTGTGATCTTTGAATTTCCTCCAACAGTGCCACATCCTTCTTATGATGAGGATCCTGGAGCTGGATGCAGCTCTGCAGGTGGGGTCTGACCAGAGCGAGCAGAAGTGCACAATCATCTCCTTTGACTTGCTGCCCACACTTTTACTGATGCAGCCTAGGACAGTCTTGGCTTTCTCGGCTTTCAAAGCATATTGTCAGGTCATCTTGAGCTTCTAATCCACCAAAGTCCCAAGTCCTTTTCCCTAGAGCTGCTGTCAATCTGCTCTGTATTTGTGCCCTGCCTGTATCTGTGCTTGGCACTGTCCCAGCCTAGGTGCAGGACCTTGCACTCAGCCTTGCTGGACTTCATGAACTGAGTTCTTCAGTTCAGACACCTGAATCAACCTGTTGGACTTCAGTTTCTGAACAAAAAATTCAGTTGTGCATGTTGAATTAGTGCAACTGAAGATTGAATAAGGACTATGGCCAGACAACCAGCCTGGGAGCAGGCTTCTTTCTAGACTTCACATGGAGGGTATACTCAAATAATTATGTTAAAGCACAACATGTCATCCAGCTGTGACCCCATGTTTAAGGTCTCCCTTACAATCCTGTGATTAAAACCTATTCAATAGTGGGGGAAAAAAAAAAGGAAGAAATTCCATGGGACTATTTACAGGACAAAATCTGAATTTTCTTTTCAGACTGGAACAGATTTTTGTCTTACCTCCTCTCCTTTTGTTGGTAGGCCTTGAGGAATCTTCTGTTGATCACGCACCTCTATTGGTAACATTTTGAGCAAGGGCCCACACAAATGTACTTCTATTTGTACAGGTTGGTATTACTCAGGTTCTAATATTTTACTCCTGCAGCCCAGTGATCATCTCATACCCCTCCCAGGGGATCTAAGCACCTCACTCTACAGACTTAAATAAACAACCATATGCTCTGGGATAAAACCAGTATTAATTAAAATTGTACTTTTAGCTGAAATTTATTCTATAACTAAGAATAGAGAGCATACAGTGGTAGATGAATGCTGTGGGTAAGACATGATCAGAGAAAGCTCCTTTTGTCAAATTGCTAGGAAATTATTAGGAAGGTAAGTTTTCTCTCTGTAAGAGTTTTGAGTTTTAAGCAATGTTGAGGCAATTTATACCATTACCACCCAGTAATTTTGTTGGGATTTAATTTAAAAGAATTGTTAAAATGTAGAGTAACAAGAAATCATTGAAGGAAGTACTTTTTTAAAAAGATAATTCTCTTTTTAGATGATAATACAATCTTCAGATTGTACCTAAATCAGAAAGAGCAGTGAATAAGCACTTCTGTTTAAGTTTGCTTTCTTGTGTTGAATTAATAATGTAAAATATAAAGAAAAATGACTGAGTTGGATGAAAATAAACTGAATTTTCTTCTATGAATGTCTGATGTTAAAATATAATTTATTTTCTACTGACACAACAGTAATGAAAAAGTAAAAAATGTAGTAAGACAAGCAGAAATACCCCAACAAATTATGTATTAAAAATGCCAAAAAAAGATTTGCTTTGTTGTAGATCTAAAAAATGCTAACTTTCTAGTGATTTAGGCATCAGCTAGAGGTTTCCAGGTGGCCATTGAAAAGCAGGAGTCAGAGACCAAAAAACTGAGCTTCTGTTTGGTAGAAGAGTGCTGCCATTTCCTTGGGGAACACCAAGTGTGTATTTGACATTTGGCTCAACACTCTGAGAAGGAGAGAGCAGAGTTCTAACTGTTTTGTACCCATGAGAATATATAACCTATCCCTCCTGGAAGACCCTGAGCTAAGAGTACGCTATAAGCTTCAGACATTGCTCGAGCTTTTCATTCCTCAATAATTTATCTAATTTTTTCATTTGATAGTCTGGGGAACTTGAGGAAAAACTGCTATTCTGGTAAGAGTCATCTTTTTCTCATAAGTTATGGCCTACCTCTTCAGCTATGAGCTGGTGTAACTCCTCTGATTTGGTACCTGGATCTACATCCACGAAAATTTACTCCCATTTCTCATAGATCTACATGGAAGTGAGATCTACTTCCCTTCTCTTGTTGGCATGGTATCTTAACAGACCATTTCTAGCCTGAATTTTTATCTTTGGTACAGGTAGCTGCCACCCATGTTAGGAAGTGGTCAGGGTGTACTAAAAATTCCAAATGTCCTGAGCTCCCCCCTTCTCTCTGGATGGTGATATACACACAGTTGAGTGGAATCAGACAGGTATGCTATGCACTGTGCCAGATCAGGATTTTTACTGCCCCTTCCAGCCCTGCTTTTCTCTGCCTCACTCAGCAGCACAGTCTCACTGGCACACTCCTACCCTACTCTGATCAGACTGCTGCCCAGTTCAGCTGATCTTGCTTAGAAGCCTCCTCCTTCCCTTCAGCTGCTACTCATCCTTGCCATGTGGCTATGCCAATAGGAATGAAGGGAAATAATTGTAAGCTTGCACAAATCTTTACTTTTCTGACCCAAGTTCACTGCTTACCTCCGTGACGGCGAAGCTTCGTTTCCCACAGGGAACAACCTTGTACCACTTGTCATGCAGAACATCCATGAAGCCGTGAGATTTGTACTGGCTGATCAGGTCAGAGATGTTTGAGGTGAGTGGAGAGTTGGGGGGAAGACCAATGCCATAACCTAGAAGGAAGAACAGTACAATCATCTCTTTCTTGTCTGGTTTTTGCTGAAGTATGCTCATTTCAGCATGGAAGAGCAAGTTAGCACTCTGTTTCAGCCTGCCAGTTCAAACCTGGCTTACTGTGGTCTGAGAATGCTGACACAAAAGCTTTTCTTGTGCAAAATAAAGTCACCAATATAAACAGATAAAGCAAACTCAACATCATGGCTGCACAAGAAATATGTAAAACTGGAGGTTCAAAAACTTAAAATGGAAGCAATAGATAAACTAATATTTTCTCTAGAAATGCAGACCTTTTCATATCCTTGCCATGGATTCTTTCAGCAATGCAAAAGAGCCTCAGTGTCATATAAACCATTCTGTGATCCCCTTGCACTGTTAGAGCAGTGAATGTGACTGTGGTGTCAGATGTGACATTTTCTTCCTACGCATTTTCTGACGAGGAACTGTATGCATGTCAATATACACAGGAGCAATCTTCATCGTTATCACACAGCAATTTATAGCCCAGGGGCTACGCTTTCAGTTTGTGTACTTCTGATCTGGGCACTGACAGGGAGACTTTCAGATACTAATAAAGGCAGTTTTTAGCTATTGTGTTGTCTTTCACCATGTTAAAGTGCTAGTAAAGGACTTAGTGCAAGTGAAAATGAATTCAGTAACTCTGAATGTGGTATTTCTATTTGCAGAATCTGGAGTTTGACTTTAGAAACTCTACACAAATACACTTGATCCCTCAAATATATGCAGTTGCATGCCAGTTGCCTGCAGAGATTCATTTCTAGTCCACTATGGATTTTTGTTTTTCAGTTCAGAATTCAGAATTTCAGACTGTATCTTTAAAAAATCCCACAACAACAGAGGAAGAAAGAAAAAAAACCCTCACAAACAGACAAGGGCTGAATCTGCCAGGACAGTGGCTCACTTTTACAAGTGATGAGGTGATAAGTATTCCTACAATGCAACAGCCTCCCTTGCTGCTGACTTTTCTACATTATGCCTGCAATTCCACATGAATAAATTTGCTCACGTCAAAGGATTTGTTTCAGAGTTGGCACAGCTAGGACTCATCATTTTCAGCATACTTTTTTTGTAATTGGGTGATATGAAGTCCAGTCATCCAAAATCATGTAGTTCAGGGTCTATTTGTTTGTTTCTTTTTCTATATTGAAATCTAATCTACTTGATTTGAAGTTGCAGAAGCTTCTGATTTTACTTCAGCAGAGCTGACCTTTCAGAAACGGGATTTATCAGATTTCTGAAGGAGGTTGCTTTACTGTGTGATGGTAGCAGCTGGAGTGATTGCCCTTGGAGGGGAAGAAAGAGGAAGCACCAGTCCTTTCCACTGGCCATCTATCAAAAAAGTGGTTTCGAAAGTTCTGCTGCACATTTGCTCATCCATGCTGGCAGCAGCTTCACACCAGCCTTGCTTCTCTTCTAATTCACTACAGATTCAGTGGGAATCTTGAGCTGATTGTTAAAATGGGAACAGTATTTGTCTGCTTCAGATGAGAGTGAAAGGGCAGAACCACATTTTGAACACATCTGAACTGGGTTTTGAATGCATGTCAACAAAGTGAGCTGGCAGAAGAGAAGCCTCATTTCAGGGGCGCCTCTTTATTTCATGGTGAGCAGGGAAATGTACTCTGCCTCCTACTTGTCTGGAGACACACTGAGCACTTAGAATAATTTCTATATAGAGCATGGCAACAGGTCATAGAATCACAGCATAATTTGGGTTGAAAAGGTAATTTCATTGCAATGCTTGCCGTGGGGGATCTTTCACTAGACCAAGTTGCTCAAAGTTCCACCCAACCTGGCCTTGAAACTGGCGGTTAAAGTGATACAAAAAAACCCCACAACAACGGGCTGGGGCTTTTGTTCTGCTCAATTACTGAGGATTTTGTCATAACGCTCAAGGGAACCTCCATATTTTCAGTGAGAATACCACAGCACCACAAAGCAAACTCAGCGCATGAGGAACAAAGTGGTGTGTTATAAAACTGGTTATTACCTTCAATGGCAAAGGGTTTTCCCACAGTTAGGAGCTTACAGTCAGCATCTATTGACACTTCATAATCTAAGAGTGCTTTATCCATGATGAAGGCATCAAGTTTCTCTGGATCATGCCTGTATTAAACATCAAAGTCAGAAACACAATCACTTCACAGTCTAAGTAACCCTGAACACTTGTCTATGCAGTTTGCTTATGCAGTTGTATGAAAACAGGGACCAGGGACTGCTATTTGCACATCTGCACTTAAAATGAAAACTGATTTATATTTTGAAGGAGGGAATTGTGCATGAAACGCAAACTTTGTGTATTAAAAGCAGTCACTGTGTTTAGGACTTATTTGCTCCCACAAAATACTACTGTTCTGAAAGACAAAAATCACTACAAAATGTTGGACTTTGACTCAAATTAAAGTGAGCGCAGAGCTTCAGTGGAGATCAAAAATTGCTAAAATACTGTTGCTGTGTTTGCTAAAATTGGTTAAACTTGGGGGACAAGTTCTGAAAGACGAAAATCACTACAAAATGTTGAATTTTGACTCAATTGAAAGTGAGCACAAAGCTTTAGTGGAGATCAAAAATTGCTAAAATACTGTTGCTGTGTTTGCTAAAATTGGTTAAACTTGGGGGACAAGTTCTGAAAGACGAAAATCACTACAAAATGTTGAATTTTGACTCAATTGAAAGTGAGCACAAAGCTTTAGTGGAGATCAAAAATTGCTAAAATGCTGTTGCTGTCTTGGTTTCTTTGTGATGGTAAACTTGGGGGATATGAGAGCAAAACCACAGAAGGATAATTTATTCAAAGATATTTCTCCTTTCTCCTTGAATATGAGGTAATTCATTTCCTTCACCCAATTTATTTTCCTTGTGTTGTCTTCATGAAAATAATGACTGCATTTTACTAAAATAATAATTACTGAACAGCATGTTTGGATAAAATAATGATACAAAAGAACAGCTGCAGTGCTTGTTTTTCTAATCCCAGGAATGCACCCACCCCTTCCTGTCCCCTTAAAAATCTGGGTGTTCTCCTGATGAGATTACTTCATTGATTTCAATCAATTGGTTCCAATCTGACCCACAGAACTGCCATGTGTCTTAATTATCAACAGGATGGGTCTGGGGAAAAAGATATAAATAGGAACAGCAGGGAAAAACTTCTGGTGAAAAGTTCTCAGGCCATCTGCCAGGCAACTTCTGAGATAAAACAAATGAATGATTTCAGGCTTATTACCACCTTCCCTGTTTCCTGGAAAGGTTGTGTGACCCCCAGACTGTTAAGCAAAAATATCTCTGAGGCACACTGACACCATGATTCCCTAAAGCAACAGGGCTTTTATTACTTTTTACCAGTCAAGTGCATCTTTTACTAATTTAAATGAAAAATTTAGGTTCCTCTCTGAGAACCTCATTTCCTTCCACTACACTGGCAGCTTTTGCTTGGACCGTTGGATGATTTTTTCTGAATGTTTCTCACTGCCTGATGAAGGGCTGCCAAGCTCAGATACCTGCCAGGAGTTTATACACTGCCCTTGCCTTATGGCACCCCACACACAGGTGGGCATTCCGACCTGGCTTGAATGTGTGTTAATCCATTGAAGTCCCGTGTCTCCTGGGACTCTCAGCATTGGGAAGGAGAGGATCAATGTGACATGGAATTCGGAGAGTGGTGGTATTTTCTACTAGCCCTGTCTCTCTGTCACTATCTTTCTCTCTCCCCATCACCATCATCACCTCTCTCTCTCTCTCTGTCTTGCATTTACAATTAATTAGTGAAAAATAATAGTAATAATACTACTGACTTTGGCCTCATTTTCACCTTAATCCAGGCATCTCTCTTAGCAACTTTCATAACTAGATCATAACAACTGGCCAAGGGGACAGGTGTGGTGCTGCATGCAGGGGCTCACTTCAGGTAGGCCACCCCGTCGGTGGTGGCAGGGACGTTGTAGCGCCGCATGTACTCGTGCATCTCTGGGAAGCTCTGCCTCACGTAGTCCTCTGCGCTGCTCTCTCGCACCGTGCCGAACCGGAACCCTTGGGACGGGTGGTGGAGCTGAGGGGAGGACAGGAGAGCATTAGCAGAGCTGTCTGCCTTCCACCGTTCTACCTTCTGGTATCTCGGCTCTAGTGTGCCAAAAGTTCCTCTGAAATCTTCAGTGTTCATGGACCTGCCTCTCTGCATGTTTTCCTGCAGGCAGCTTCCCACCCCCCAGGAAAAGCCTGGAAAAGTCTTATCAGGAAAGACTAAATAATCTGTCAGTGTACTCTCAGGGTTTATTTCAAATGTTGAGAACAATCTCTATGAAACACCCTGAACACCCAGGGTTTTCAAAATAGGTTCAACCACCTATTTGTAGGTGTTTATTTGGATTATTTGTCTCTAGAACAGACAATGTTTCAGGAACTGTTACGAGAAGAAGCCTCTGGGCTGGCTATAATCCACTTTCTGGTGCTTTGTGTAACTAGCAGTGGGCCCACAGCCTAGATTTGTTTTGGCAGAATGCTGCACTTTGTCCTTAAGGATGAAATTTAGCCTCCTGCAGAAGGGTAGCACTCCTGGTTCATTTCTAGAAGTCTGGACACTCTATCACAGTCTTTGCTCCATTCCTCACAGGCAAACTGAGTACTGAAAGGTCACCAAAAAGTCTCAGCTGGCATTGAGAAGGAAGAATTCCTCTCTTCATGGCACAGGCTCTAACCATGCATATACCCACAGAGTCTTTTTGCAGTTCTGTGCCCTGCCTTTCTCTGATCTGACTGCACAGACTGCAGCCCCAAGGAACCTAGTTCAGGTTTCACAGACCCCTATTTCTGAAGTTTCTGTTTGCCTGTGGAGGGTTTAGTGACTCCTGGGGCAAGTCTCAAGAGATCGTGAAGGAGTCAAGCACCATCTTCCACTATGCCAAGCACTTAGCTGGCCAAGTTCTGCTAAGCCACACTAATTAAAAAGCCTTCAGCAACCCACCAGCCTCTAGAAGGCCAAGCTTTCAGAGCACAGGAAACCAAACAGAGATAAGGTTGAAGCAGCCATGCTGTATTTGCTTCCCAGGAAGCTCGTGGGATGTCACAGCATCTTGCAAAGTTGATCTCACCATGCTCTGCTTGACACAAAGCCATAAAAAGACCTTTCCCAGTCTTCTCTTCAAAGACACCATGGATAAAGTGTTTGTAGTTTTTTAAAGAATGGCAGAGGTAGGATGTAAATTCATTATCACCCAGTTTAGTCTGAAAAGGAACAGAAAAAGGTCTTTTGGATAGTATTTCTGATGTAATGGAAACTATGAACATTCTGTATTTCTGGTAATTTTTACCTGAAATTGAAAATGAAAGTGGGAAGGTGGTAACCACCTTGTGATCTGCTGATGTGGCCCCTGTGTTGCAACCCAGGAATGAGACCTGCAGCTCAAGTCTGTGGGCATGGAGGGAGTTTTTTTTTTTTTAAATGTGTTCTGGTCTCTTGTCTGTGAAACAAGCAATGTAGGGTGTGCCTCCATCTGGAGCTGGCCATAGTGCTGTGCCAGAAGGACTGTGGGCACAGAGGGAAATGTTCTTGCCTGGGAGTGTGGGAGCAGCCTTCAAGTGCCAGAAGACATAAATAACAGGAGTTGGGCTGTGACAATACATCATGGAGACTTCCAGCACAATGCTGCCAGCCCCAGTCTTGAGACACTGAAGATAACCTGATTAATGAAGGAACTTGGAGTGAGGTTCATGCACTCTCTGTCTCAAGAAGAACATCACCACAGTCAGGACTACTTTTTTTAGGTTTTATTTCTTGGCAGTTTCAATCAAGAGACTGAAAACTCCATTAAGACCCAACACTGAACCACACTGGCATCTTCCAAGTCAAGTTAGTTTTTTCTTGTGAAGTTTGTGGCCCATCTACTGATGCCAACTGCAGTACAATATTTGATCTGCAGATAAAGTCTGACTTCATCGGAAAGTATCTCTCACTCAGACTGTCACCAATGTCTGCATTTGGCTAAACTTTTAAGCCTGAATGAGAAAGGCTGGTACAAAAACAGTAAGCTATACCTCCATGCAATTTTCTATCCTAAATCCTTTAGTGAGGACTGCCCACGCTTTGCTTTGTGTTGGGCACACTGTCAAATTTCACCCCAAATGATGACAACACCGGAATGCTTATTAGATCAGAAGTCCATCTGGCTTAATATCTTGTCTCTAGCAACACCATATGCCTAGTGGGAAGTCTTGGGAAGTCTGTGTAAGGGAGTTGTTCATCCATCCCTTGTATCCAGTGCTCTACCTGCTTCTGTTAACCTCTGCTTTTTCTTAAGAATCATTGTGTGTCTGCAACTTCGTATTTGATCAAATCCTTTTACAAAGGATAAATGTTAACAGCTGTTTTAACCCTCTACATCTTTCAAGAACTTCTGTATTCTTCTTATTGCTGCTTATCCATAGGAGGAAAAGGTTTGTTTGCAGTTCTTTGGATTGACAGTGCAAAATGCTGCCAAAAGCACTTCACTGATGATTTGCTAAGACTGCTAAGGGTTACTTGCTTCAACAGAAAATAAAAACTTCAGGATGGAAAACAAGACTCATCACTTGTCATTGCTGCTTTCTTACATTCTGTAGTCGTCTCCTGGGAAGATTATATGACAAGATAGAAACCACGAATATCTGTATCTTGACAGAATAGGTAAATGCCATAGTCTTGCTCTGAATCTTGTCTTATTAGTTGTTTCTTTTTTCTAGCATTTTCTGTTTCTCATGCTCTATTTCTTTTGTGTTACATGTTTTGAAAGTCCTATACTGAAAGAGTCTTTCTATAAACCAGTAAAAGAATGTTAATGCCTAAGGCTTCAGAGAAATCATAAAGCCTGAAAAATTGGAAGAATCAATAATGGATTCTATGTGTTTGTTTTTTTTTTTTTAACTCGTAATTCAGAGGAGGCAGTTACTTACTTTTACACCAGTAACCGCAAATATAAAGACCAGCTCAATGGAAGAAATAGCTGTTGAAATTACTCTAATTTCTACTATATGGATTCTCTACTTCTGTGTATATACTGTTTCTTCATTCAACACTCAAGTGTCAGAGGTGAATACCCACCACAAAGCAGATAAAGGGCACTAGGACACTTGAAGGTTTGCTGTTCACTGAAGTATGATTACAATAAATTAATGCAATGGCTGCAGATCCATCTCCATACATCAGTTTTTCTTGGCACTTGGCTTAGATAGCCTTGAAAACTCCCTCAAAAATCAGACACCTATGGCTGTAAGAAGTGGAAAGAACAAGGTTTGTTCAGACCTGGTGGGAGGCTCTGAGGTAACAGTGAAGTGGGGTGCAGTTTCTATGCACCTTCTCTCCCAAGAAAATCATCACAACAATTGTTCCGGCTTGATAATTCATTGAACAAGATGTGAAGATTGTCATGGGTACAGATATTGCAAAATAGCAGTATGTCAAATAAAGATATTAACATTTCCTAAACTATCAGATCACTAAATCACAGAATCATTTAGGCTTAAAAGACCCTAAAGAACAGACCCCAACCACTAATGCAACACTGCTGAACCCGTCACTAAAATACGTCCCCAAGAACAACATCTACAGGTCTTTTAAACCCCTCCAGGCATTGTGATTTCACCCCTTCATTGGGCAGCCTGCTCCAATGCTTGACAACCCTTATGGTGAATAAATTTTTCCTGGATCTCTCTTCTTAAAACCCATTAGCATTTATCAAGCAACCAGCCCCTTGAGTATTATCTGGCAAGGTCAGCACAGCAAATTGCAGTTGGCTGTGAGCTTGAGCAGGGAAACACCAACAGCCTGGGCAGTCCAACAGCAAGGGTATGAACATATCAATTGAATAGCTATGTTAAAAGCTATTAACTACTAATGTATTCTAGTATTTTATTTGCTAAAAGCTAAAATGGGTTAAACATTTATTTAGCGTTGCCGTTTAGTGGCACTCCGAAGAAGGGTGGCAGCTCCAGCAGCCAGCAGTATAGTTTTTGCATCTCAAATACTGGAGATCATGGATTTCATATCAGCGAACTGAGTTTTATACCTGAAGCAACGGTGTACACCATGAGGGGCCATTCTTTAGGTGCACCCCAAAGTTTTAGAACCAGCTCCACGCTCTACCTTGAGGAAGCTGTTGCATATGAAGTTGTGATGATGCACATTGTGATATCCCATTCGGACTTGATTCAGGAGACTCAAGAGATGATTGGGACATAGAGCCAGAGGGGCTTGAGCACTGAGAGCTCGGATTCCAGAGGTCCAAGGCTATGGAATATCAAGAACAGAGGATCTCGCTGCACAAGACAGGGATGAATGGCTCAAGAGGATGTCCCATCTTCTGTGAAAGCAGTAGTGTTGGGAGGAAAAACTAGGACATACTGCTGGGAAGTAAAGGATGAAAGTGCAGGAGAAAGGCTAAAGAGCTGTGATTTATGGAACTGATGTCCCTGTAAACACTGCTGTTCCTGTGACCTCTCAGGACAGTATCTGCAGTAGGAAACATGAACTGTGCCCAGCATTTCCAAGAATGAGTCTCACTGTCAGAGAAAATGTATTATGGGTAAGGAAACCAACAAGGGGCAATGTTTTCCTGCACTGTGTAAGAAAGAAAACAAAGGGAAATGTGAATGCCACCAAGCACAGAGGAGGCGAAATGGCTATTGAGTCACTTGAGTCCTGAGACAACAGGGAGACCATGCAGTGTTTAAGAAAACAAAGAGCTTTACAGTACATCCAACTTCTCTGACAGTGCCAGGACATGCTTTGGGACTTCTCAGAGTCTTCTGTGCCTTGCATAACAAGGTGCTCCCAGACAAATGATGTTTGTGCTTCCTGCTGCTGAAAGCAAACACTGCAGCTACCAGTTCCCTCAGCTTGGCACCTTATTTCCAGATCTCCTTGGTTTGTCTGCTGTTGTTAAAACATCTGCTGAGTGGGAAGCAGAGAACTTGTTTCATTTGGGAAGATGTTGAGATGAATTTGGCATCTGCATACATCTATGGTTTGGGGTGCCAATTATGCATGAAAATACCAGTGTGATAAACACCAATGTGATGAAACCACAGCAGTAGAAACAGGAAAACACAATCCTGAATGATAGGAGTTTTGCATAACTTGACATATTCTATTTTATGTAATGCACTGCCATTGCCCTCAATGGCGTCAGATGGGGAGAACACCTAGATGCCAACTTGATATGAAACAGGCCCTGAAAGCTCTCCAGTGCTGGTTGGAATTTAAAACTGAAAATACAGCAAGTAACCTTGACACACTCAAGGCTGTAGGACTGTGGGGTTTTGAGGTCTTTCTACCACGTTCTGGCTTTTGTATGACTTTTCAGTTCTGTAAAGCCAAATGATTTGCCTCAAGGACTTTCTTCTCCTTGATATTGTAGTTTCATTGACTATAATTTTGAGGTTTGCATTCCATTCGATTGCCATTTATTTTTGCAGTAAGAACCCCAGATACAGAAAAACTATGGTCTCAGGTCCACAAAAGTAGGCAATACAGTATTGTCTTCTGATCCCATGGAGTTTGAGCTTGCTAGGATCTGTGAACAAGAAACATCTAAACAGAGCAGCTATTGGGAAATGAAATTATGGCTACTTTCTACAAGTAATGATGTAACTGAAATCTAGGAAATGCCTTCCCAGCCCCTGATCGATTGCGTGCAGGAGCTGCCTCACTGAGTCTGGTTCAGAACGATTCACTGAAATGGGACTCTAGGAAAAATACTTTGGAAACTCCATTTCTAATCATGACCTCAACTCATGAGAAGCATTTCATTATTCTTTCTGTTGGCCTCCTCAGTGCCTAAATCCAACACCATGGACTATTTTTTTTTTTTGAGGGGAATGAAAAAAGGTAACATAGTACATAGCTGAGAGCAGTGCCAGTGACCACTCACTTCAGTGAGAGAGCTAACATGGATTTAGCTTTTATCACCAGCTATAAAGGTGCTTTTAAATTTAAATAGGGTATAGAAAGGAGGAACATGGCTGAAAACATGTTCTTAACTTTTCCAGCAACTTCTGAGGAAAAACTTTGGTGCAAAATGTTCCACAACAGTGCTGGTTACCTGGTATAATACCAAGTGCACTGCATGTATCAGCAGAATTGCCAGCATGATCTCTGCCAGGCAACTGCTGCAGAATCTTGAAAATTTGCTCAGTTTCAGTTGCTAATCACTGGAGAAGGATAGCATTAGGCAAAGAACTGATGTGGTTTTAGAAATCTGCCGTTTTACAATGACACTTCTGTCTCTCACACATAAAGCAGCAGTATTTTACTTTGCCTTATGTAACCCACACATTCAGGTTTCTCAGCCACCAACAGATTGCCCATAGCCCAGTGAGAAAATATAAGCAATTGGAAGTGTTAAGCAAAGTTTCAGGGGAAAATGAACAAAACAGATGAAACAATAGTAATTAAAAAAAAAAAAAATCCAACCACAAACCAACATAAAACTGCTCATGGGCTTTCCTTTCTTATCTGCAGGAGTTTTTGAAAACTAACTAGTGAAACTAACTAGTGAATATTTATGGGGTGCAGAGGGAGATGAAAGAAAATTATTCACAGTGAAGCACATGAATTTCAGATTTTAGCAGATGAAAATTCACAGCTCAAAGGCTGGAAGTGGAGGTTTTGATCAGGAACTGTCCTATGTGTTCAGGCTTTGGAAGGGAGATGTTCCCAGGGCCTCCAGGAGAGGGTGTTTGCAGAATACATTTGAATCAATGCTTTTGCTTCTCTATTGTGAAAAGTGTCAGTGGAGCTGATTCTTACCTTGCCAGGATATGGACAGACTTCCTTAAAATTCTGTCACTTTGAATCCAGCTCAGAGAGGTCATTAGCTGGCATAAAACCTGACAGCTGCACCCAAGTCAATGAACAGCTTCAATCTGGACACAAGTGCACAGTCCACTGCTCACAGTTTATTCTCTTCACTGCAACAAGGGATTACATGAAAGGAGACTTAGGTCTCTGCTCGAAAATATGAATATTTGAGTTCATGGTAGCTGTGTGAGTGCTGATAATTAAATCTAAGACCTGCTCTGCTCCTTTGTGTGTTGGAAAATCTGTTCAACTGAGGGATGAGACTAGGGACTCATGTCTTTGGTCAATTTCTGAGTCTTGCCTTGATGATTCAGGTGCTGGACAGTGCAAAAAAACTCCATAAGAAGAGCACTCTGGAGAATATGAACTTGCAGATGTCTTTATCCCTGTTTCTTAATAGCATTCTAAGAGTTTTCTGGACAGAGGGATCTTTGAGTTGTGATTTATTCTGGGAGAGCTGAAGGCTGTAAGATAGAAAGTGTAACATTTTGTAAGAAAAATAGGTAGACTGAGGGAAAAGAAGGGATGTAATTCCCAAAAGGCAGTAGATCACTGCTTCCAATTCCACTTCAGCAACACAAAGCAGCTGTAAAGATGTTCCAGATGGAGTCACTTCATCCAGCATGTTCTTCTGCTTGCTCTCTGTAAAATATGGCTAATGCACTGTCAGGCAGGTGAAATCCTTTTCAAATTACAAGCAAGCAAAGGAGAGCTGTATGGCTGAGAACATGTTCAAACAACCAGCAAGATAACAGAGGATTCCTGATTAGAGAATTCCTCTTGTCTTTCTATCCTGAGTCTTTAGACTCACAGATTTCTACAAGCATCTGAGGGAAGAAGGAGGAAACTTAATGTGGTACCAACTTGAAGTGTAGGTAATTTACTGTCTTCAAAACCATCATCTTTGAAATCCTTTTTCTTACCAATTTCTTACCAGCTGTTGCTGGTTGAAGATCAGTCCTCCTACCCCTTGGCCATATGGCAACTGTCCCCTGGGTGCCAGGGCTGAAAAAAGTCCTCTGCCTAAATCTGTAAGGCAAGAATCAGGATAGTGTGCTCTGCGCTTTCCAGGCAAGGAACAAACAATGGGTTTGTTTTGTAAAGGGGTCATTAATTACCAGAATGAAGAGGTTTCCAATCAGTATATGGTGGAACTGTCTACCCGCACAGCCCTCATTTCTTCAACATGTAATTTGCTGTTCACTTTGGGGTCGAGAGCATCAAATGAAGGTAAACCAGAGGGAGTCCTGTGTTACTGATACAGCATGGGAACAGAAAGGTATTTTTTCCTTCTTGGAATGAGTGAGGAATGTGTTAAGCATGAAGTGTGAATGAAAAATTACAGCTGTATTTGGATACCCTGGCCTCTTGCCCAGCAAAATCTAGACATTACTATTTGACTTTACCTGGTGTTCAATCAGATCCTAATGCACTCAGTGAAAACCACTGTTTCTTCCACAGGATTTGGGCCCTTGTCATCTCTGAAATCCAATGGATCAGTGCAGGACTTCTGTCTCCAGGAAGGTGAGCCAGACTAGCACTCTGGTCTCTGTAGATCACAATGGTTGTGACTTCTGTGAACAATAATGAACGTTCTTCCTGCTCCTCAGTCAGCTACACAATGACCCCTCTCAGGTGGCAGGATCAGCTTACCCACCTCCACTGGTCTCTGCTACTTTTTGCCAGTTACTTCAGTAACTTGTAATTCTTCCTTTGCCTTATTTCTTGCAAGGGTCTGAGCCCCATTTATGATGCAGTTGCTATTTCTGGTGGTGGGCTCACTTTCCTTTTTTCAAAAAAATGTTATGACATTTAGGTACTTAGCTTGCGAGTAAGAAACTGACACCCACATAGATGGAAAAATGCTAAAACACATTAATTCCTTCTGGTGCTTGAACAACCTTCACTACCACATGGAATAAAGACAGGACATCCTCTCTTCAACACCTACATCTAAATTCTTTGGATCAAACAACAAGGGGAGGTGAAGAACAGACAGGGCAGTTGGAGACAGAGTGAGGCAATGTGTGCAGGTGAAGACCTCAAGCAGTAAGTGTTAATTTAAAAGATAACAAAAAGATAACTGTTGGCAAAAAGGCATAAAAAAGCACATTTCACTGGGAAAGTGTCTTAGGATGTAAACACAAGATATTGCTATTTGTTAGAATCAGATAGAGCAGTTATCTTCTATTAATTGGGCCACCTGTTAAAACCAGGTGGAGCAGTTTTCTTCATCTCTTCCAGAACTCATTCTCTCTCCAAGCAGTTATCTTCTGTAAATGGGCCATTGAGTCTCACCGCATGACTGATAAAATTTCATCATTCCATTGTGAGATGCTCCAGCCAGGGGAGGAGCCAGGCATTCCTACCTGGATATAATCTGGGGTTTGGAACACCACATTCAGCCTTTTCTGCTGGATTCCCAAAAGAACAGTTTTCCACTAGATTCCCAGAAGAAGGCCANCTGCCTTCCTTAGCAGACACCTGTCTTCTCAAACCAAGACAGAAAGAAAACTTGATTTGCAGGACATTGCAGTGCATTGTCTGATAAAATAGGTATCAGAATGATGCAGATCTGAGCTGGACAGATTCTGAGCCTCCAAAGCTGTAATTTCAATAAGAAACCTTTAATGAGGTGATGGGGAAGCTAAGTCAAGTGTTCACCACCATAAATTGTATGGGAAAACTAAAGAAATCAAGATTTTGTCTCAATAAATTACAACTGCCTTTCATTCCTGTACAAGACAGCTCTGCAATTCTTTATTCTTGCTGGAGCTTGATACTCAATTTTGCCTTTGTCTGAAAGCTTTTCACTTTGCTCTCTGTGACACTGCAAGTCCTTTTGAGTACAAAATCCTTTACTGACTCATTAATACTCAGAAAAGCACCATGTATTAATTAGCAGGCTGTGATGTTGTGGATCATGACCTTCCTGTACCTAGTAAATTCCTTCATAGAAACACATGCTCTGTATTTTCTTCTTTTAATTGTAAAAATAGCCCCATGGTCCCGTAAAAATACTAAACCACATAGCAGCAGTGAGATTTCCTTATTCACTGAGTTTGTAACTTGATTTTTGCTATACAATTTAATGCAAATTTAAATAACTGCTACTTCATTATCTATTTAACACATAGCAGTTCAAGTGGTGCCCCTTATAATGATTCATCTCAGGCTGCTGCAGTGAAAGACCAGCAGTATTACAGAATTACAGAAGTAATTTCTGTTAGTGCAATTCCTACAGAAACTCCTTTTTCACTAAGAAAACTTACCAAAAAACACCAAACAGTTATGGTCTCACTCTAAAAATTGCTGAACTCGATGGAAAATATAATTAAAAGAAGGAGTATTTGGATCATGTCTTTATTGATGAAAAAGGCCTGTAGAGTGGCTTGAACTTTCTTCTTCTGTGATTTCATGTTGCTAAAGCTCATCTGCAAGTTATTTGCCAGTTGTATTTCTCGACAGTTTTAATACAAGTAACACAAAGTATTCAACTGATATAATAAGGGCCATAAGGCCTGTAAATAAACTGAGATGCTCATCAATCAGAAATGAGAGATTTCACCCTCATGTTTTATATATCTAGATATAAATATCTGTGTAGCTGTACATACTGAATTCCTGATGAACAAAACCTCAGACATACCTTGTCTGGATCACCCAAAGTGCTTAGTTTTGTAATAAAAGACGGGCATCTCGTAAGAGCAAGCCTTCAGGCACTCAATAGGGGAAGATCAGAGATTTCTGGGCACTAACCCCAATGCACACCAAGGCTGTTTAAAGGACCTGCTTGGTGAAACTCGCCAGTGATTGTAGGCATCTGCAGTGTATTCCTTGGGGCACATTTTGTTTTTGGTGAGTTTTGAAATCCTCACCATTATGGTAGAGAGAAGGAAGGACTTCCAGGGAATGGATTAGGTGATCTTATCCTGAAGCTAGTGCTTTAACTGCAGCCTACCTGTAAAAATATAACTGTAAAGGTGCAGCAGGCTGAGTAAATAATGTCTTATGTCTTCATTGCGGGCATGTAAAATTAGGAGAAACAACACAGTGAAATTGCTGGTGATGGGGTCCACAGGAGCAACCTTTTTTTTTTTTTTTGGTTAAATTAAGCTAAAGAGGTTCAATATTTTATGTCAAAATATAATGCAGAAAGGAACTTTGCCACTGCCAAGGGGCGTTTTTGAAGGTAAAGTCATGCAGAGAAGTAAAAACATAACCAGGTGTGGCCACTCAAATGTGTATTAAAGATGAGAGGGAAAGAAAAGCTGACAGCTATCACAGAAGTCACAATGGGCAGACAGTACCCAAAAAGATCATTAAATTGTTGAGAGAATAACTCCTTTTGCAGAAAGGAAGTTCAGGTGTTGGACTACATAATGGAAAATCTGCCCAGGTCCTCTCCTTCTGCTGCTTTTTGGTTCCATCTTAGTATGTTTGAAATATTTCTTCTGCCCTATGGGCTTCCAAAATTCTTTTGCCTCAAATAACCTGAACTAATCAACATACTCAGACTTCATGGTGCATCTCCAATATGTGTTCTTGTAAGAAAAACCCAAAAGCCCAGTACTTACTTCAGGTCCCCATAGCCATAAAAAAACCTCCACTTTCTGGGGAGATCCTGTAGAATCACTTGCCATGAGGTTTTCTGCTGAATGAAATATTTTTTTCTAGGACTTACACATGGCTGTACCAAAGAGTAAATAATATATAACTGAGCAACCTGGCAGAGAGTATCCCTGCCCATGGCAGCTGGGTGGAACCAGGTGGTTTTCAAAGTCACTTCCAAACTAAACCATTCTGTGATTCTGTGATCAGACAATCCCCAAGGCAGGCTCCTGGTCTGCATGTTTGAAGGAGGAATATCTGAACCTTAGAAAGAACTCAACTCTAGTTGAGTACCTGGGCTTCCAGGAACTCTGACAAAGAACAGTATTACAATATTTTTGTGCAATCTAAGAGGTGACATTAGAATAAAAAGTGAAATGAACCTCTGTGATTCAGATGAGAGAAGGGATAAAAGTAGATGACATTATACAAATACATTTTTTCTCTATTTCCTCTGTCTGTAGACAAGCTTTTAAACTTCTTTGCCATGTATTGTAGAGAACTTCTTAAGAGGGATTTGGGACATGTATGCATGTTCCACCTGGAACCGCACATTCATCCTGTACCTATCTCCCTGTCCTCAAAGAGGAGGCCGAATCTGTTCCAGTGGACAAAAAAGCTGTATTTTCCAGTTCCACTGGTAAACTGTTATGTGCAAAACCTGTACAATTAGAAAATTAGGGAAGAGGGGGAAACTGTGGCCTAAAACTGCCCATTTTCTTAGAAGAACTAGATTTCAAGGTGGCAGGACATTGCTTTAAGATTTCTACAGCCTACTGGCTCCCGCTGTACTTCCTAGGAAAGGGGGCAGCCACATTTGATGGACGCTGCAGGGGTGTGGCTCACTGCAGGACAGTGACCTGCCCTGGTTAAGATTCTTACACAGAAAATACATAGCAAGTTCCCCAAATTCAAGACATATTCCAGTAAATTAATTCTCCTTCCTCTCACTGCTTTCCGTCTGCTCTGGTTCCTGTCTTGCTGGCTGCTCCTCCTTCCAGAAGCTTGATGATATTTCTATATTCTTTTCTATATCATTAGTGCCTTTAAAGGTCCAACTGAGATAGCTCTAATTCTGTCCTTACTGACTGTTCACAACCTCATATGGGATTTGCCTTTTATGGCTGACAGCCTGAAGAAATTACATGTCTTACATCACCTCGAGAAGGCTGCTCCTCTATTTTGGGCTTTGTTTTTAAAATAAATTTCAAAAGCAGAGTACAAAGGGCACATGCATACTGAAAGCAGCAGAAGGATGTTTAGAAGTATATTTAAATTAGAAAGGTTATTTCTCCCTCCTGCTGCCTTCTTTTTGAAATGAGTCTCCATCACTAAAAAGGAAAAGGTAACCATATCTGGGAAGAAAAACCCAAGCATAAAATCTTTTAGTCACATAAAAAATGCTTTAAGTTACTAACTAAAATGTGGTTCCTGTAACTGTTGTGGCCCAAACATTTCCTAAACCTAAGCTTTAGAGAAGACTTAGAGAGAGTCTTAGAGAAGACTTTGAATAGCCACAGCTCAGGCTCTGTGTGAGCAAAGGTAAAACCAGAGTGCATTTTCTATTACAACTACTCTTTCAGACTAAGACTTTGGAAGCAAATGCATGAACAACATACACAAAACTATTGTGCAGCTCATGTAATGGCAGGGAATCTTCTTCTTTCCTAAAATGTCTGTTGTCTTATTCCCACAATGGGAATTTGTAACTATTCAGAGGCTTAGATTTATTTATTCCATAAAACAGGGAAGAGTTTTTCTTCACATTGATGTAAGGGAATCACTGAGGTTACTAACCAGGAGTCATCAGTGTTTCTGTTCTGGACCAAGATATGTGTCTGCAGCACCTGACATGCTTCAATGTTCTGCACTAAGCTTCAGAGCACAGCTTTAGAATAACTTGATTTTCCTTGGAGCTGCAGGAATTCCCCAATACATATTTTAAAACTCCATATGTGGTCACAATAATGATGCTGAAAAATAGGATGTAATCTGATGTACTTTGCTTTGATGGATGAGGAGATGCCCATGCAAAGAGCAGAGGACTAACCTCACTTTCAAACCAACACAGTGGCTTCACACAATGGTGTAACAGAGCTGTTCCCTGGACCCGGGGAAATTCAGCTGAAATTAATGCTTTTAAGGAATTGCATATAATGGATTTTGTGCCTTTTATTGATGAAGATATTAATGTAAAATTTATGATACTCTTTGCTGGGAGCGGAATGACAGATTATTAGAAACAATTTGCTTTAAGCCATAAATGAATTTTAGAGCGCTTCAGGTCAGCCACAGAACTGTTGTTCTTTGTTTATAACATTTTTGGTAGAAACCATCCAGTTAACATTGCAAGGAGTGAGTCAAGCACTGGACTCACAAAGTCAAAACCGTCCAGTCATTAGCATGACTGCAAGGTTTCAATAATGTAACAGATGAAGCCTGGTCTTGGCTGTATGGAGGGACATGTGTACAATTTATTCACACAATTTACAAAAGCAAGATGTGTGCTCTGTTCTTGTGTTATTAAAGTTACTTTTTTACAGTGGCACAAGAATCTATCAGTTCAGTCCCTTGAGACAAACACATGGTGGATGGTTTCTGTATCAGCAGTTAGGTCATGAGCACAAAACTGTGGGTAATACAATCACACCTTCACTGCAGAAAGTGCCACATGAGCAAGGAAAATCTGCTGTTGCCATTGTGTCCCCTGGAGTGACTGTCAGGTGCAGAGGATGCCCTGGTGTTACCTGCAGCTGTCTATTTCTCTACAAGTCATTCTTGCTTTTGTGATTACTACTTAGTAGAAAATAAATTAAGACTAGTCTTTTAAAAGGACAGGAGTTAAATTTCAACTTAAGACCCCCTGGGAAGGGGGAGAGAGAGCAGGTGGAGGAAGCTCTGGGAAGTCTGAGCTCTTTGCATATAGTTTGTCTAAAACACTGCTCATCTCCTCCCATCATAGCTCCCCAGAAGAAACAACACTGCACATCAAACGCCTGACTACTTGTAAAGTGAATTCCACTGTTTTGAAGCATAAGGCAGGATTTTTTCAAAATATTTCAGCTCTGCTATGTTTCATTTAGCATTCATAGGGAATTTTGCCAGCAATGCCTTTGCCAGCAGCATTATGACCAGTGAAATACTTGAAGAATACTACTCAGAGAGGATCAATGGTTTTGTCTTGTTCTGTACAGTTGATTTGTTTGAGTAGATCTCAGGATGACCTGAATCATCCAACTGATTTAAACAACTCCCATCAAAGGGAACTTGGAACTGAACTCAAACACTTAAACTGCATGTGGAAACCACTATTCTTCTCTAGAGTGGATGACACCAGAATACTATACTTTTCTCCTCTTCTATCTTTTAAATCCTTCCCCCTTCACTCTAATGTGTGTTTAAAGGTCCTACCTCACTGAACTTTCCTCCTGAAATGCCAACAAGTTGTAAGTAATTGCAAACACTGTTTTCCACAAAGATCCCTTTCTGACTTTGTAGAAACCATAAATTATGCAGCAGAGTTTTGAGTGGAGAGAAGAAAAGGCTGAGTTAATAACAACAGACATGCTTTACCTTTGGGTCATGTATTCCAGAAAGTTCTTCATAAATCTTCTCTCCCACCATGACAGCAGCTAGGTTGGCTGTATACGTTGACAGACAAAACAAGCAGAAAATGGCCCAGAGATTCATTAAAAATCTTCCAGTCCAGCACTTTGGAGGTTTAATGGCAGCTGTTCTTCCAAACAGAATAGAGTAGCAAACATTGAGGGCAGAGGAGAAGGAGAAGACTTTGTTCCTGTTCCTTCCCTTAGGGGTCATCCCAAAAGGGCTTTTCCACTCATAGAAGGTGAGGAATATAGCTGTGATGTGAAGAGCAACAAATATCCCCAGCCACATAGTCCAGTGAAGTGGCCACATAAAGGCTCCAATAGGAGCTGCAGTGTCTTTGGTCCTCACCAGGATCCCCAAGCTGGTTGAAAAGAAAGGACTGGTGAAATCAATTACTTGGCTTCGGGCAGTGTTGATGCTGAATGACGTCACTGCCATCTGAGCTGTACCAGCAAGAAGGTCTCCCACCAGCCCTGTCCAGTGGCCATTCTTCCAGGCACCGTATTTTCCATCCCCAACAATGTACAAGTCAAAATCAAAATTCATATCCTCAGCCAGCTTCTCTAGCAGGTCAATGCAGTACCCATAGCAGCACTTCTTCAGTTCAATGGGAACAGTGTCATTGTCCCCTTGGAGGGTTTCAAACAGGTTGTCCAGCACACCTGAATCATTAGTCAGTGGGTCTAGGCACAGCTGCCCTGCTGGGCAAAGACCTTCATCATCTACATCCCTTGTGAAGACAAAGGGATGCTCAATTAGAGTCACCACCCTCAGGTGCAGCCGGGTGGGGTGTTGCATATGACTTTTATGTCTCTGTGCCTGCTCTGGCCATATCCCATAGTCCATGATGATCTTCCCTTCTTGCCAGCTCCCCAGGCGTGTCCACATCAAGTTCCCAACAGGGTCGTGCTGCAGATTCCAGATAAAGAAGTTATTTTCTGAGCTGACAATGGATGAGCCCTTCACCTTAATGTGACCACTGAGACCATCAAAAGTTGTGTTGGCTAAAAACCTGTCAGAGGGAGAAAGCAGGGTAATCAGAAAGAGAGAGCTGAACCATGAATTTATGTTGAAGAGAGTAGACGGGGATGTTGTTAAACACTCGAACCATTAATAGCACATAAATCCTATGGCACAATGAACCAGACATAATTTACTACTAAATTATATGGGGATGCTCCCCTACACATCGAATGCAAATGAAAATTCCTTGGGGAAGATGTATTTTTTACTTACTAGAAAAAAATTAGTACAAGAACAGTAATTTTCTTCAGTTACCTTTGTTTCACAAACTGATGAAAAGATTAGTTCTAAGCTGAACTCACCAGATCTGCTGTCACTTTCCTAGATAAAAATATACATGAAAATGGAAGAGTAGAAAATATGTATGAAATGTCCTTCCAAGAAAAATGCTATAATCTCAGTAAGATCTAGCTTACATAAGAAGGGCTACTAAAGTGCTGTCAACAGCTTTCAAGCACTCTCAAGTGAACCAATCTGGATTAAAAAATGCAAATTTGGCAGTGTCTAAAATCACTGTTAGACACTTCAGAATAAAGTATGGGAAGAAAGTAAAAGATGGTTGCCCTAGGACAGTCAGTTTTAATTCTAACAAAAATAAACACCCAAAAAAGCATAAGAAAAAAGAAAGTGAAAAAGTAATGTTCTTAAAAGTCCAATGCTGCCATTGAAGCAGATCTCATGAATTGTGTCAGTTTTGCACTGCACATTTTCCATTGAGAATTCTGAGGTTTTATTATTCCAGATAATGACAATAAAGTTGTGCATTTCTTTTTTACTAGAAGGCAGTGTTTGCTAGTTTGTCCTCCCTGCCTGTTGATTTCAGGTTCTGGCAAGCCATCATCAAAGAGGCTAAAAGCGACATGGATAAAGGAGATGGCAACTCAGCAGGAATTAAGTGTTTGAAGCAGAAAATCCTCTTTAGTGGGAGCACCATGACCAACTGAACTGCACACTGCTAACAGTGGAGCTGCTATGCATTTGGCAGGGGCTGCACAAGCCTTACAACAGTGGTTCCATTAAAAACAACTGAGTAAAATTGCTGCTAATATGATGCAAGGCAAGTCATGTGCATTTTTTTTTTTTTCAGTAAGAGGCATTCAGAAGACAGACTACTCAGCTGTTGTAGCAGAATATAGCACTTCACATTAGTCCAGAGAATTGGACAAAAATAAGTGTAGGAAGAAGCATAAAGGCTGTCATTCCAGCATCAATAAGACATAAACTTTTAACTAGAGTTAACTGTTTATCAATAGTTACAGAGGATAAAAAATAACCTAAAATTGATTTTAAAAGGATAAATCAATTGCAAGTGTGTGCACATGCATACATCTGTCTGGTCTCTACGTTTTGTTTTGATGACTTTTGATGATTTTTGATGGTGTTTCAGCAGTTAAAACTCTGCACTGTTTAAGTCTCAAGGTCATAGCAATTTTAGCCCTTTGCAAAGGTAAATTTACAAAAGTAAATGCTTTAGTTTTGAGTGTGGTTGTGTGTGTGATAGCTTTCTCTGAGGAAGCTGCACAGAACTTGCTCAGTCTCTTTTGAGCAGGTTAAGTTTGGAGGAAGATGATACACACTGTACTCTCAAAAGCAGATGATCTGTACATGTGTTAGCCTGGGCCTGGAAATCACACCTAAAAAGGCAGACATGTGTTTATAAATATGTATCTATATAAACTATAAATGCAGTTTTCATTTTCTTAATCCTTTACCATTTTGTCCAGTGCTAAAGGACAGCATAGCTCCACTAATCAGTGGTATCTGCCACTACTTCCCCACTCCTTCCCTCCTAATCCACACTTCCTAACAGTGTTAACTTCCCTGTTCATGTATGTAAATACTATCAAGACAAAGTTTATGGGAGAAGGCAATCTTTAGCACTAAAGAAAGGTTTATGTGCCTATAAACTTGTTTGCGTTTTATCTCTCTCTTATCTCCCTCTGTCTCTGTAAAAAACTGTGCAACCTCTTTACATGCCTTGCTGTTAGTACAGGCCAAAGCCATCACTGTTACAGTAACAGTAAAACCATTCCATGGGTGTTGATGGAGCTGCATGGAAGTTCTTTTAGGAGTTGTGCACTCCTAAAGACCGTAGCAGTTAACAAAAAATCAAAAACTGAGGGTGGAAAAAAACTTTCAAAGTTCTCATCAATTTGGTCTGGTGTTGCTAATACAGCATGACCTGGGCATGGGAACACTGTGAAGCAGGTGCTTTGGGAGTAACTGAAGTGGAATAATGCATTACTTGATAAATGAATCATTTTCTCAAGGTAGAATGAGACCAGTGGAATTAATGCACACAGGGGTTCCCTGACTCACACAGTAGAAGTAAGTACACCCAGGAGGGCAGAATCAGCCCTCTGTACCTGCCCTGTGGTTGTGTTAGGAGTGGGTACCTGAGAGAGATTTAGCAGCATTTATATGTACAACTTCATCACCTCGTTGAGTTAGTGGGTTACCTTTACAGCTGATTTGCATGTTCTGTATTTTTTGTAGTGACAGAACATGAATCAAAATTATGGGAACTATGCTGTAGAAGCATTTTAACAACACTTTGTTTTATAAGCAAGCAGCTGCAGCTGCTGAACATTTGCATGCACTGTGAGCAGCACCAGTGAAACTCATGCCAGCAACTTCAAGTGAAAATTCCTTTACTCAATTACTTTAGGAAACAGATAAGAGGCTCTGACTACACTTCTTAAGCTAGAAATCTCCAGTGTGAATCTATGGGAATTACAAGTGCTGGGTACTGCACAGACATGCTGGCAGTATCAGAATAAGCACCACTCTTTCAGAAGGGCTACTGACAGATCTGTATGGAGAGACAGCCTGCAGAAATTTCAGAAGGTGAAGGGACAGATCTTCAAGTCTGACAGCTGAATGAATTTTCTTCATGCTGTGTCAATATATGGGAGCTGATGTTCACACTGACAGTCTGTGATAACTGCATCAAAGCTTTATCAGAGTCACTTCAGTTTGAACAATGAGCCCAAAGTGTGCAATTTCCTCATTTCAGCTTTGTTTCTCATGTACTTTGTTACAAGAACTGCTCCTTAGATCTTCAGCAGTACTATCTCTCTTCAGTAGCAGTATCTTTGTAGCATATTTAAGAAAAACTTAGTGAAATTATTTTCTCTCAAGCTTGATGGTTGGGTCATTCCACCTCTGCCTTTGGGAAGCTTATTGGAGGCAAGAATTAGAATTGGCAAGGAAAAAGAGAAGGTTCCAGGAACAACTTTTAGTAGCCTTGCAGTACCTAAAGGGATTTTAACAGAGCTGGAGAGATTTCTTACTGATGGGACAAGAGCAAAGGGCAGGGTTAGATGGGGTACTGGGATACTGCAAGTAAGTTCTTCCCTGTGGGGGTGGGGAGGCCCTGGCACAGGTTGCCCACTGAAGCTGTGGCTGCGCCATCCCTGGAAGTGTTCAAGGCCAGGCTGGACAGGGCTGGGAGCAGCCAGGTGTCCCTACCCATAGGAGGGGGCAGAATGAGGTGATGTTTAAGGTCCCATCCAACTCAAAACATTTTGTGCTACTATGGATCTATGAAATAGCTGGCTGATGAGATTACCCAAGAAGCTGAGTTAAAGCTCTAAGACTAATTAAAGCTCTAAGATGAGGCTTTGAAGATGTAATGCCTTGTTCCAATGACAAGGATGCTCCCATAAGCAGGCAAGAATAGATGAGAGAATCAATGTCATTGTAATAGGAATGATGGACAGTGATTTACAACAGTAAAATATTCACGAGGTTGTACACCTATACCCATATCCACATAGACACATGCATGCTTTACCATGCACTAGATTATTCTGCTCCTGGGTGCACTTAAATGTCTGCATTGCCAAGGTATGAGATCAGTGCTGGCAGAAGAAGCTTCAGCTGTGCCAGATAGTGGGGCTGCTGTTCATCCACCCTTTGCAGAGAGGGGAGGTGGAAGTCTGTGCACCGCTTCCTCTCCATCATTCCTTCTCCATGCCCTTCTCCATGCCCTTCTCCATGCCCTCCCACGGCAGCTCCAAAGCTTCACACCAAGACAGATGGGTTCATTCAGACAGAAAAACACACTCAGTAGTAAACAAGCACTTAAACGCCAGAGAAGTTTCATCTTTGGAGGCTAAAAAAAGCCTAAAAAGCCCTGGTGAGATCGGCCAGGTTGGCCACAGTGAAGCCACTCATCAGTGTGTCAACCTGAGAAATTAATGGCACCACTCAAAGTTAATAGTTATGTTGCTAATGCAAATACATCAGTTCTGGCCATCAGGTACCTGTCTAGCTCAAAAACTGCAAAAGCAGCTGGACTGATTTAGGACAAGGGTTTCTCCAACCTGTTATTTTCTCTTAAGAGGGTTCACAAGCAAATGCATAGGGAAAAAAGACAAGGCCAAGCACGCAATCCTTCATTTAATTTCCACAATATCTTTACCTGTTGGAGACCAGAATCAGAAATTCCCCTGTTCGTCATGACATCCAGAAAACCACTAACTCTGATGTTCACTTATGGGAAGATTTCCAAATATTCCTTCATAGACCAGGACTTATAACAGAGTAGGGTAGTTAGTAGGAAATTAACATAGTTGTCACATGGGTGAGAAATATAGATTTTAGAGGGTTTTATAAATGGAGTAAAAATGGAGAAAAAAGGATGTGGTTCTTAGTTCTTTTTCCTTCTCCTCCCCGTGACTTTGCAGTTTTGGAAGCACAAGAGGTAATTGGTTAGAACTTTGTCGCAGTTTTAGTTATGCAAGTGGACAAGAAAGATTAATTGGTTAAGATATTAGAAATAATTTATGTGTCTATTGTTAATTAGATGATAATGAGCATAAAAATAAAAGAGCTGCACATTTTGTGTCCATTTTGAGCCATGTGAGCGAATTTGAGCCATGTAGGTGGTGGGATCACCTGAACATAAAGTCCGATGAGGATGATGCCAGGATTTTGGATAATATATTGATAAACATGAGAAATGAGCCTAACAAGCCTTTGGAGTCTTCTCCCTGACAAAGAACTGAGATAACTGGGAGTCCTGGCGGGGGAGTACCTTAAGGACACCTTAAAAGGGCTGGATTCCCATATTTTCCAATATGAAGGGAAATTTCACAGATGTAAAATTGCAATTGTCTCTCAAAATATAAAAAAAAAAGGTAATGGTTCTCTGTAGAGAGCAACAATGATTAATTATTTGTCATTAATACATTTGTTTTCCTTTTGTTTTCCTTTTTCTTTATCCCTTCTTCAAACCTCAAAAAGCCTATTCATAAAACTGCTGTCCTCTTACTACTCTAAGAAGCCTCCTGCTGACTTAAAATTTTCAGTTATGATCTAGTTAAAATATCCAGAATAATGAGCGAAAATAAACATCACAAGTCACTGGGGTATTGCGAAGTCAGTCCAGTGTTTATTTCCCAAGCACTGTTTCACTCTTTGGAAATAAAGAGCTTTTGACTCTGAATGGACGAGTGGACTAAGGAAATGTTGGGGTCTCAAATGGTTGTATTTTGAGAAATGCTGTTAATATATTCTTGTGCAGACATATCCAAGAAAAAGTTATGCTTTTCAAAAAAAGTTAAACACAAAAAGCCTCAAGAACTTTTATCCTAACTCTGTCCAACAAAATCTTTAATTTGAAAACCATTATGTAATGGGGGGAAAACAGGCCCTTATTTCTGGATGTAGATTAAATGATGAACTCATGTAGTTAACCAAGACATTTTTGCTTGTTTTCAAAAAGAACCATGTAAGTTTTCCACTCATATGTTAAAAATGATAATATTTCTAGACAGGAACACTCAAGCAGTTTTGGGAATAACTTCTATACAGTGACATGCAGCAGAGACAGCGCTTTGTACTTTGGAGTGCTCTCACCAGAGGAGCACCCTCTGAGGAGATGAAGGTGTATCTTTTTCCTCTCTTTTCCATGGAAGCATATATCAAGGGCTATTACGTATCTTTATAATGTCCGAGGGCTTAGCAAGTGCAAATATTCTGTGGTTTTTGCACTCAAAATCTCAAAGAATTTGACAGTAGCCCACCTTACATGAATAAATACAAGTTTCAGTGCACAGTTTATAACCTAGCCTATGTTTACTATGTGTTCTCTACTTCTGTGGAGCATTGTTTTCTTCTACCAGAATCTCAGAGCTCTGGCTTCTCTCCCATTGTGACCAAGTTAAAATTTCATTATCTGTCCAGAAGTACAGAAGCAGGAGGAAATACTGAAACAAACGTGTTTGTGAGGGAGGGTTAGGAGCATGACAGCTAACCCAGAGAATGGTGAGAGAAAAAAGAAAATTATTTTTCTTATGAAATTATTGCCTAAGGGGAAAAAAATGAAAGGTAAAACTTACTTTGACAAATACTGGCCTGAAGTGATATTCCTTTCATCTGTGTCCATGCAGTTCATTGTACTTGGAATGAGAGCTAGTTCAGGCTGGATCATGGTGGCTGCTGCTACAGCCCTGGCTACCAGCTCCATGGCATCCTGCACGTAATGCTCGAAGACCGACTGAGTTGTCTTGCCGTGAGCGATGAGACCGAGGGGCAAACCTTCTGTCCTCAGCTCTTCCACATTCTGTGAATCCCCAATAATCCAGTGAAGCTCTGGAGGCATCACACCAAATTGTGTGGTTATCTCAAAAATCCTACGTGTTTTCTCCATGTCACACCCAAACATCACCATGGTTGACGTCGTGTCTTTGATGCTCTCCAGGTAAAACTGCAAGTAGTTCAGAAGGTCACTGGTTGAAATGAGGTTTGCTGTGATGTTTATAATGGACCCCAGATGGAACTTGGAGCTCTGTTGTGTAAGGAAGAGAAAATCTGTGATGTTCCACTCTTCCTGGCATAGCATCAGGCTGAAATTGTACCAGTTGTTCATTGCAAGGATTGAGAAAGTGACATCAGCATCAGAACTCAATGAGCTTTCTAAACTCATCTGCAGGTGAAGGGGGTTCTGTGGTAAGAAAATGAAAGACAACGATCAGAAATATACTGGACACAAGCTAGTGAGTCTGAATAATTTTTATAGCCTGTTAGTTCAAAGTAACCATCTGCCAATCAATAGTATCGTGTGAGCTACAGGAAAATTTATACCCACTAGCTTAAATGGACAGTGATTCATGGGCTTCCTCTGCTAGTTTGACTCATCTGCAGCAGTCATTAATGAGCCTGTTTCTGAGAATATGTTTTTCTCTCTCCCCATTTGGATTTTGTAGTATTGTACTTTTGGATTTTGAAGTATTCTCAAGCAAAGATTTCTCTGCACCCCTAAGTGGGATAGGAGAAGGTTATTTCCTTACTGCTTGAGTTCAGCCAGACCAATCTAAAAATGGATGCTGCAAAGTTTTTGGTAAACAATAAGAACAAATAAAGAAAACCCCTCAGTTCTTTTTATTATAGCCATTTGTGTGTGTGTGTGTGTAGTTGGGGGATTTTTTACAGACATATGAGTAATGTAATAAAGTGGATCACAGTCTACCATCAAGGCACATCATGTACTGCCAACAAAATAGGACAAGTTACTGAATGCACAAGAGGCTAAGATATGCAGATAGTGATTTCTGAGCTGGAAAATATTGAAAAATAACCATTCTATACTTATTTTTCCCTTGTCATTGATGTTATTATGGAACTTAACCCATTATGTTTCCGAACACCACTGCGCTTGGCTTTATCTTTTCCAGAAAAGGAGAGAGGATTTGATGCAAAGTCCTCTGTTCTCTTGAGTGTTTCTTATTATTTGGTCATTCTTTTCCATTATTCTCATTCCTCTCCTTTCCCTGCTCTTAAAGATAATTTTTTATTTACACGTTTAATAAGAAAGAAAAGAAGTTAAAGAATCCAAGCCATTTCTGGCACTTGCTATTAAATAATTATTTGCCCTACAAAAATGTTTCTACTAGGCTTTCAGCTAGCATATTATATATTACTCGAACCTTTGCTTTTAGTTGAGAACTTGACAGTCTTTCCTGTAGCTTTCCTAAAGAAGTTGTATCACTTATACTAGCATTCGATTTCAGCCATGAGACTGTTCAAAAAATGTCATGCCTGTTGCAGTGCATCTTTTGGTCTGTGAGATCTTAGTTGTGACTTTATGTCAGCATTTGTCTTTATTCATTTCCACTCAAACTATATATTACCCTACAGAGGTACCTTGATTTTATCTCTTTTATCCATTATGTTGCTAAACACTTTAGGTCTATTCATCCTTCCCTTACATCCTCAACAGTTAATGTGTATTATGTGAAGGACCAAACCTTTTCAAAGTCGATAAAAATGTCATTTTGTTTTTAAAAGCACTTTACTGATAATAACAGGCTCAAGTTTGTATGAGTCTTAGAAATGTCATTCTGAATTCAGAATAACATGATAATGAGTCAATTTACACAAATTTTACTAAATGAAATCTTGGGCTCTCTAACACAGATGTAAAGGTGACCAAAAAAAACCCCCCAAACCCTGAAGAGCTATGTACCAGTTATAAGCAGCCAGCCCTCATTGTGTTAATTTGCAGTTACATGAACTCATAATCTGTTTTCCAGACAGTTTAAAATCAGAGCTTGATAAAAAGAATGCTGTAATTGAAGATGTTCTCAGTTCTTTTTGTTATCTCTTGGGTTTGGTACCTGTGACTTTTTTTTTTCTACCAAGCCAATTAAACGGATCACTGTCCACAATCGATGTACATCATGTACTGCCAGCAAGACACAAGAGGGATGACTCTTCGATAAAGGACAAGTCACTTAGTGCACAAGGAGCTAACCTGTGCAGAATTTCTGAGTTCTGAGCTGGAAAACATTGCCTACTAATTAAAACACATGATTAGTTCAGAAGGGAAATAAAGCACTATGCATAGTGGGTTTGGGAACCTGGTTTGAAGAAACTAGTCCCTGCAAACTGAATCACAACAAACTTTTTTTCTGAGATTATGAGATAATTGGGTAAATTAACTCCAGTTTTTCTCTTATGCAAATGGATGGGTATAGAAAGGATTTGTCTTGTCCTCTTTGTCCAAGATTGAGGAGAAGTATAAATATTTTTTCACAGTGATCTACCTCCCATCAGCAAAACTCTGCAAGCTTTAGTTGAGTGTTAATGTGAGTGAGAAGAAATTAGTTTTCCAGTAAACATATAAAAAGGACATATAATGGACAGCAAACAACCTGATCATACCTGTGCAAGGAGGAAAAAACATCTTCAGTATTGACATCCCAAGAACACTACTATGGCTATTATGAGGTAGGCTCACAGATCAACTAAAGAAATCTACCAGATGCAGAAAAACAACCAGAGAGTTACTGATATTTGCAGTAACAGCTATGTCCATACTGCTGCATCAAACAGCCCAGGGAACAAGAAACAAACTGGACCTTCTGTACAGCTTGCCTTGTCCTGGGTCTGGTTTTGGCATCTGACAATAAGCTCTCTCATAACCTGCAGTGGATGTTAGGGTCCCAGCTCATTTGGGAAATAGGAGTATCCAGGAATAATCCAGCCAGTGTGAGCACTGGCTCTCCACCTCACTAAGCAGGTTTAGTTCTTTGAAGATCTTTGTGTCCTTACGCCAAACCCAGTGCACATGTGCAGTTTCACAAATGCAAGACTGCTTCTGCTCCTCTACAGAATCATTCTTCCTGTATTATAAGACTCTGAACTGATGTATACCACACCTGAGGATCACTGGGCATAACACAGGGCCCCCCAAGCACACATGGTCCAGATAATATGAAACTCTGCCTCATGGCCAGAAAAATGGATGCAATTTTACTCAGAAATACAGGTGAAGGCAGTTTCCACCTGGAAACTGGGAGTTCTCAGGTGCAGGGCTGGACTCTCCGACAGAGCCACACCCATAGGCTTAGTCTTCAGGGGCTCCAGCACTGTGATCCCTGTCCTATGTGCAGCATGCCTAAATATATCAGGGCGGTCCAACAGCCTATTCCCATGCTGAGACACTCCTCCTCCCTGAACAGAGGTGTTATTTGGGATAACCTGGCTTTGACTGAGCCTTCATGTCCAAGTACTCCTTGGAGTGAGACAATCTGTGCTTCAGCGATCACCTTCAGGAGCCTCCAGATGCACTGGCACAAGCACTTCTCATCACTTTGATTTATTTGCTGCTAAGTTCCCTGCTAAGGTGCTTGAAAGATAAACATTCAGACCTGAAAAAGCACCAGAGAGTCTCTTTTCTCTATTAGGAGTACTGGACTGCAAACATGTCTTCAGAACTTTTCTGATACAATAGCATACATAAAATTTAGTCACCAGGCATTACTTCTTCTTAGGTTTCTCTGCACACCATGAGAACACCCCTGTAGGTGTGGGGGAGGAAGAGCAATCAATATTTCCTTTGTACTGGGACTGAGGAAAAGGAACGCTTCTTTGGAGATGTTTGGATTTAATGCCTTCCTAATTATATTTTGAAAGACATATTTGCCATGTATATGTAGGCTGCAGTTGAAGAAAATCACACAAAAAACACATTTCAGCAGAGAACCTTTGATATTAGTGTTCTTAATGCTTTTACATATTTGTTCATTTGCCTCTCTTTAAAGTCAACAATTACTGCTTTTTAATGAAGAACTTCTACAAGCTTTAATAATGATTTAATAAATCATTCCGTAGTAACTGCTGAGACAATTTAATTTAATAGTGAAGGTTTCTGACAACTGCAATGATAATTTAGATGTGTACAACTTTGTAGTAATCATGGAACAGAGATTTATGAGATTTCATCTATGTACCGAACTCTGCTCCACCCTTCTAAAGTTCTTGGGCAAGCTCCTTCTTTACCTCCCTTTAAAATTAGTAGAGTTTAACTATTTCAGTTAAAATGATAGTTAAAGCTCACATGGAAATTAAGTTTAAATGTCTTTGACTTTAAGCTGCCATTGAAGATGGGTGACATGCACCAGTTTTTCTTCAAACTACACACACAATTAAACATTATTTGAATAATGCTAATTGTTACCTATTTTTAGTAAGATATTTACATACTGCCACTAACACAAACACCTTCTATGTCCATGAGTGCTTAATTTTTTTTACTGCATGTCACCAGCTCTTCTTTTATAAACCAGCCATGAATACCTGACTTCACTGTTTACTCATTAAAGAAGATACCTCGAATCCTGAATTTCTGACTAATTGCCTTTGAATCAGATGCTGATAGTCTTTCCACTGACTTTCAGTGGGCTCTGGACCAAGCCATTCATGGAATATTAAGCTTTACATGGTTTGATGTGTGTTTTCTCCTGCCCATAAGCAGAGACTGTAACTACTGATTTGCTTTTTCAATCCCAACCAGAGCAGTTTTTACAGGTTTTTCGCATTGCCTGAGATACCTGAGAGAGCAGGTTCATTTTACAGCTGAAACATGGTTTGCATTTCATTAATGCAGCATTTTCCAGGCCTGCATTTCATTAGTCTGCAGACCCATCCTTGTAAATCTTGTGAGCACAACTGCCTGGAGCTGGGCTGACTTACACCCTGAAGGATCTGGTCATTTATCTCTTCAACCGAATTTGTAATGCTAATTAGGCATAGTCATGGTGACATTTTATTTGACATTATAATAGTTTCATTAGCAGAGTTAAAAGCATAGATGTGAACATTGTTTTGCTAACTGTGTAAAAGTAAACAACACACAGAAAATATTATTCTCCTCTGACTCTTAGTGGCAAAGGCAGTGATTTACATATATATAAGTATATACATTTTTGATAAGAAACAGGAAACAGGCTATGTAATTACATCAGAGTAAGTTCCACTGAAGGAATAAAACCCTCCTGACTTGCTGTGCCTCTGTGGGGATTCATAGCTCTACAAACAGAGCTCAATCACAGCTGTGAGCAACCTGATGCCACAGATTCAAAAACGGGACTATTTTTACCATGGTTGAAATTAGAAAATTTATGCCTAAAGCCCAGTTC
The DNA here is from genome assembly GCA_013396955.1 of Regulus satrapa. NCBI lineage: Eukaryota > Metazoa > Chordata > Aves > Passeriformes > Regulidae > Regulus > Regulus satrapa. The sequence continues at coordinate 38,679 of VWZN01002562.1, read as the reverse complement.
TTGAAAAGTCACTTCCACATTTCATGCTATGAGAAAAGGTGCTACAAAATGCTATTTTATTTTTTTAGTGCTTGCTGCCTCTGCCGAAATGGTGATACCTCAAATGATGCCTTGGCTTCTAGCTTTTAAATTTTTCAGATTCTCTACTGCCTGGTATGTAACTCTGAAACTTCATATTAGGTGTTAGTAAGTTCTCTTCACAGGGCAGTTAGACAAAACAATCCCTTCCCAGCTAGAGAATCAAGAACAATAGTTACCCAAAAAGCAGAAACAACGGCGAAGGAAAGGGAGCAAGTCAAGGGGTCGAGACTTAATGACCTGGAGCTGTAATTGGACAATTGAACCAAATATGTAGATGAACATAAAAAACACTTATAAAAGTGTAAAACTCATGACCAGGATCTATCTTGGATTTGACCTGGCTGTAGCGCCAGCTAGGCTCTTGCGCTGCCCAAGGTGTATCCTTTAAAGTCTTTCAATAAATACCTATTTTATTCCTTTTTGCTCTGTTTACTCTCTGTTCCAGGTCAGCCTTTCCAGGTGTCACAGGAAGGAGTTTGTTATGGCAGCTGACAAACTGTGGAAGTCCTGCCCCCCTTCCTGATCAGCTGCCAAGGTGCCCCCTCTGCACCTCATCCCCATCCATGCCCAGCCCACCAGCTGCTCAAGAGGGGAGATGTGCTCCAGGTGCTGCAAAAAACCTGCTCTGCACTCAGAACTTTGCTGCTTCTGATACCCAGACTTCTGGCTCTCTGGGGAAGAAAATCCCAGACCAGCTTTGGAGCAAAAACCAGTAAGATGATGTAAAAATTCCTTTTTTCCCTGTCTTGTTCATCTGTCTCCTTATACACGTTGTTTGAGACCATAATTTTAAATTGGGTTGGTCCCCACACTAAAGATTATTTTTTTTGCAGATGGCTTAAAAGCTCAGAAAGAAAAAGCTTTCAAAGCTTTCTTAGACTAGCCAGAGCTATCCTGATTCCTGCAGCAAAAGAAGCCTGGCATCCATCCAGGCAATGCTTACATGCAAATCCTAAAAATGCACCGACTGTTGATTTTAAAAATCACTATACCACAGGAGTTAGCTTAATTTAAATCTTGACTTAGTTTGTCTTAAAATTATTTCTTTTATTAGACCAGACAGACATGATTTGAAGTCGCTTTCTCTAATGCTACACAAAAATACTCCAAACTAATTTGAATATGTACAGCTCAATACAAGGTCAAAAAGGCAATGTAAAATATGAACTTTCAGTTGCTCTTGGAAAGTAAGGTCCATTATTTATTTGAATAGCCACTTATAAATTATCCTAAGTAATATCACTTCAAAAACTTCAAGGTGCTCTTTGCTCCAGCAAGAAAGAAAAAACAAATCCAACATTCAAAGTTCAGTAAAAAATATTTCATACAGATCTAAGAGAGAGAATAGTTTTCCCTTCCCTAAAATTTGCCTTTATCGTTTAAGAAAGGGCACATGGTCACTTGTGCAAAATAGACTAGGGAGACTGATGCTAATTCTCAATGACAATTCTTTAAAATGGCAATACAATTCGGACAGGAGGAAGTGGTGGCCAGGTCCATGTCTGTAGCACTAACTCCCAGATGCTACAGGATTGCCATCAATGTCCAAAAAGCCCTTGCAAACACTTGAGCAAAAGCTGCCAGGAGCTGCTGTGTGTGGAAGTCAGAATAGACAACTGAAGCGGGCACGGACTTGCCAGAAGGAGCTGCTCCACTACAAGTCTTCCCACACCTGTAAAGAATACAAAAGTGGCAATACAATACAAAAGTGGCTGCTCCACTAAGAACATCTTTTGGGGTTCTAATTGCCACTATTGGCCTGGATAGCTGGAAAATGATGTTTCGAAGAATTTAATCCTGCCCTTAAGAAAATGCTGCATTCCACTGAATCAAAGGCCTTCGGCTGAGTATCTAGGGATGTCTGAGTGCTTTTCTGTAGAGAAGCACCTCACAAGCACTGGTGCTTTGCACATTGTGACTATCAGTCCAAAGGGATGAATTTCAGAAGAGTTCTAAAGCAGGCAGTTGAGTTTTCCCACGTGTTATTTAGGCAGTGCACAGGGGAGGGGCATTTTTCCCCCAATATTTGGTTCAAGCAATTAAGCTTTTGACAGCAGCAGAGCCAAAACAGCAGCAGAATGTTGAAGCAGATACTTCAAGTACTTTCTGGCTTGCTGAAATTTGTCTCCTCACATCAGAGGTGTGATAGAGGAAGACTGTTGTTGAAAGAAATTTTGGTAACCAACTAGTGCTGCTGGTTTAACTTAAAGAAAACTATTTAAGCAGATACAAGGGCACTCTTTTTGTGTGTCTGCTAATGGAAGAACTCTCATTAGCCTTTTAGAGTGATTACCAACAACCCTACATCAAAGATATATAGGTGTGAGTAGGCTGCAGGAATAAATAAAAATATAAGTTGGATTGTTGAGAAATAAGAGTTTGAAGGCTGATGAAAAAAAACCCAAACAGGGTTATACTGAAGATCCCCAGAAACAGCATCACAAGGTAACAGCAAAAAACAACATTGTGAGCACAGAATGGCACCAGGAAGTACCAGGGATAAAAACCACTCACCAGTGGTCAGCTACTGGTCACTGAGAGATTACAATCTTAAGAGTTAAGTAAAACAGGATTTACATAGAACAAAGAACAACTACCTAATGTGTAAAACGTACAATATACTACAAATATGAACATAGGGTACAACTGTAAAAAATGAGGAATGGACAAGTAAATACAGTAGGCACGCAGGCAGCGTTAATGAATATATAAAAGAGACCAAAAGTGGGAGAAACTCTCAAAATCAATATAATGCTCCTGCCTTGAGAAATCCCCAAACACAGATTACTAGACACTCACAATCACCAGCCCCCAAAATCACACAGGCACGCGTGCGTCTCTCTAAAGATTTGGGAAGCCAGAGGATGATCCCAGAGATACAGGGATTCTGAGGGATTCTGACTACAACATTTTGAACTGGGCTGTCACTGAGAATGAGCTGTGGCACTTGCATAATTCCCCTGCATCACTGGGACCAACAATATCACTTTGCTAACAATGCTAAGACTTTAGTTAGGCTAACAATTAATTCGTGGCTTTGCACAGAGAAAGGGTTTCTAAAGCTCACATTAACTGAGTGCAATACTTCCTCCAATGCCTTGCTCTTGAGGACCGCTGCTAACACAGCACAAGAGCTGACAGGAAATTTGGCAACCAAGGCTGTAATTATGATGCACATTGCCAAGCATTGCTCCACACTGGGCTCCTTGGCACATGACCCCTGCCAGGCTCCTCAGCATAAATGGCTCTTGAAACAGCACTCCCATCTTCCCATCAGTAAGATGGACATGCTGCAGCACATTGCTATAAAATGCTGCTTTTTCAGAGGCATGACAGGCTGTAAGTACTCTTTCTGTATGACTTAAATTTTTTTGGCACAAGCAAAACAGTGGCTGAAGAAGTGAATGAGTGAAGAAGAAATTCTGGAAGGAAACGTAGAATAAAAGGAGAGGTTATGGGGAAGATTGACTCATGTTGTGTAGGTAAAAGGTCCCATTTTGCAACAGCAGCTGTTATCCTTTCTGAGATGTACCTGATGTACGCATACAGCATTTAATCCGATTAGATTATATTTACCACTAACACCTGCAGCAAGGAATGAAATCTGACAGAACATCGTTTTCACTCACCAGTGCAATTACACCATGGCTTGAAAGTGTTTTCAACCCTTCCTGAACATTTGCACTTCCCATACCCTCAGCAGCTGTGTTCCCAAGAAGAAGTTTCCTCCTCCTCCTCTGCAGTTTCCTGCTGCCTATTGAAGAAATACCCATGCAGTGATCTATAGGGCATCCCTAAAAGGACAGCTGTATATGGCAATATACAGCAGGGGAAATTAATGCTGACCCATGTCCCATTCCTCAGAAAGCTAACACCAGCTCATCATCGCATCCTCTTCTGCTGGGCCTTGCTCCAGGCATGTTTCACAAAATTAATTTTAGCTACAAGGGCATTTTGTTCTGTATTGATTTTTTTGTATGAAAGAAAGCTGAGAATTAAGCTTGCAAAGCCTGATCTCTTAACTCTATTAAATGAGGCCAGGGTAGATTAAGTTAGTAGTTCATCTTTCTGAGGCTAGGCATTAAAAACATGGCTCTAAGGTGAATTCTTGGGTGTACGTGGCTTGGCTTAAAACTAGGATCAGAATTTAAGCAGCTTCACTTGAGGTTTCTTAAATTAATACACCAAGGATTTAATTAGAAAGACAGGAAATTAGAAAAAAAGCGTTAAAATTGGCTCTCAGGCCATGGGATGAGTGGGGAAAAAATCAAACGTATCTTTTAAAAACAAATACAGTCTGCATGTGATGGGATGCAGGCAGCTGACAAAGGGGATGGGCCACTGGAATGTGCTGTCCTGAGTGGACTTGAAATGTTCCTTGCTGTTCACCTGAAGCCCAAAATTCTGGCCAGAGTCAGAGGGTATCATCCTGCATAGGCATCCTCAGATTGCTGGGCACCTTTCACTAATCAGGCAGTGATGCTTCCTTCTTCAGCACGGGGAAAACCCAAATGAACTGGGAGCTGTGATGTTTGTAAGGTCCTCAGCTGCAGACTTACTACCTTTCAACACAACACAGGAATCTGAACTTTTGAAAATGCACCAGAGCCTCATGGTTTCTACCCACTGCAAATGCTTTAACCACTGCTCCCTACTTTTAATTCCCAATACTGACTTAAAACACTGACATTAACAAACAAAAGCCTGAAAGACAAACCACCATGTAGAAGTTTCATGGCTGTGTTTTGAAATTGCTTTTTCTGAGCGTGCAAACCACAAAATCAGGCAAGATCCTGTAATCAGGAGGCACCCACCCCCCGCCCCCAAAGGCAGAAGCATTTGAGTTTCCAATAAAGCGTTATAGCAACGACCCACAGAAGTGTGTGACTGCATAGAGCCTGTTACCAGGTACACAGGAGAGGAAGGAGAGGAGGGGAGGAGGAGGGGGAGGAGGAGGAGGAAGGGGCACCAGCTGGCTGATTAATATAGAAGCTGAGCAACCCCGTTTGAGATTCCTGCCTCATCTCAGTAAGCAACCCCCACTGTAAAATGGGGATAACCCCCTCCACAGTGCCCCAGGGGGACACATCACCACCAGGCTTCTCACCCATCCTACGGCTTAGAGCAAGATAAATACTTCACAGCCTTCAACACAGTCACAGATCAGAGGGAAAAAAGGGAAGGAAAAAAAAGGGATTAAGTAATACATCAAGCCTTTGCCAGAAGCAGAATCTAAGGCCCAAATCTCTACTTCTCTGCTGTGCTAGACACAACTGCCTCAATATATAAAAACCATGGGAAGTAACAGCCATTTGTTTTATGTGTTGTTAAATAATTTGGGTATTTGCACCATTACACTGCTCTGGTGCACTGGTGTGTTCTTCCAACATCCTACTGAAAATCCCTTCATCAGGACCCTATGTCTATGGGCATTTTGGTACTGTGATTTCCTCATTAGTTTTAAGGGGATAAGCAAGTTACCAATAGTCCACCATATTCCCAGTGTCCTGGATACAGCCATAAAACAAGACCTAGCTACAGTAGGCACCTCACAGGGCAGAGATTGGTTTACAGCCTGTATTACGGGGAGCTTTGGGAGAATGTGTCAAAAATCATCACCCATCCCAGTCTCACTCTTGGATTTATAATGTGCAAGATCATCAAGTCAGCATTTACAGCTCATACTTGTGACTCAGTCTTCTGGGCTCATCCAAATGCCTGACAGAAAATACACAACACCTTCACCTCCGTACTACACACCAATACTTGCATGACTATTGCTATCAGTTTGGTTTAACTCTGCACCTATCGTAGTCATTTGGACCAAGAATGAAGTGATTGCACAAAATTTGGAAGTCACAATGAAATATGAATCATACATACTAATCCCTCCTTTGAATCATGTTTAGTTTCAGTGGAGCAATGATAACTGGAGCTTTAAGCAATGTGTCTATCCATAAATAACTCAGCATATTACTCTTACCAGGAAAGACCTTTCATGGTAGGGAAGTTCAATACACTTATAGGAAAAAGATAGTCAGAAGGTGGTGGACAAATTGTTGAGACATAATTAAATACCAATTTAACCTCTTTGTAGCTAAGTTCTTCATCCTACCTATTTATGTAAAAAACTGATGAGTAGTGATACCTTAGATTGCTTGAGAGGAAAGGGGAAAAAACCCTGTTGTGGCAGATTAATAGGGGATAGCCTTTTTTATGAGAAAATAGTGAAAGTAACAACAGCAATTTATAAGCCTGGATGTTAGTGATGGGAAGAATGCTTTGCAGCATGAAAATTATGAGAAAGGCCTACAAAATCTAGTTTTGATACTGGTTATATCTTCTCTGTTACAATTCCTGTAAATTCCCATTGTCTCCATATCCTCTTATTATGAAATAGTATTTTATAATCTCCCTTAAAAATAATGTACCTCCTCCTTAGAATTATGTAGGATTTGAAAAACTCTGTGGCATCTAAAAAGCCACTACACTCACTGCAGAGCACCAATTACAAGAGCACACTGGGCATTCAGTTAATTTATTAAGAGCTTTAGCATCTGCTTGGTCTGCACACTTCTGTAACTCAAAAGGCTCCCAAACATTCTGAACCAAATGAATCAATAAACTCTTGTCTGTACTTGAGCTTCCTACAGACATACAAGATTTTTCTTCCTCATGCTTAGCTCTTCCCACCCTGATCTATGGGATGATGCCTACAGATGCTATACTCTCTATAGGTCAGCTTTTTGACCTTGAAGACAGCTAATAAGTTATTCCAGCTGACAAAGAGGCACTCAGCTCTCAGAAATTAACTCTTAAGAGCATTTTGATGCGCTTGGGCAACCAGTGATTAGGTCTGTGGGGCTTCTGGTTACAGCTGGGGCAAACAGGATCTTTATTTGCACTGCTGAGAATCTGAGAGCATCAGATGTATTAATGGACCTGCTTGTGTAGCCTGCCTCTTCTGCACATAGAAGTTTGCAAGTTAACTTGCAAGTTAACTTAGAAAATATTAAAACACAGCAGCTGTAATTCCTCTTAAACAACTCCTCAATTATCACAGCCACCATCCCTCCAACAGCTTTGCCAGTGCACTGTTACCAAGACTAATTAAGTGTGGTCGCTACCAGTTCTACAGGCTAGAAGAAATAATGACATTCAAGAATTTAGTAAAAGAGATAGAAGTTATGAATTTAATGATCTGGGAACCAGCCTTGAGTTATGCAAAACACACTGAGTTAGGTATTCACAAAACTGCTCCAGCGTAATTGTCGGCACTTGGATTGTTTGCAAACAGCTTGCACAAACTACTTAGTGTTAATCATTTGTTCCGTGACATAGTTAGTCATGCACTATTTCTGCTCCTTGAGTGGGTGATTGTATCCTCCTGAAGAAGAGGGTAAGAACCAGCAAAAATGAGGCGCGCCCCAGGAGTTTAACACAAATAAGTGCATTCGACAAAAATACGGGAGCGTAATGTCTCTCTAATCTATGCAAGATGTTTTCGTCTCTCCATTCCCATGCAAATAATCCACGATGACTCTGCAGAGTCTGGTGAACCAAAGCCTGGGGACGAGGAATTTGCGTCGACTATTTCTGGCACCGCGATCCTTTTTAACGCTCCAAACAAGGGGGAGTGTTGCAGAGGAGTATCTAATTCCCCCAGACAACCTGAGAGGAAGGGATGACAGATCACCGCTCATAAGAGTTTGGCAAGAGCATGCAAACTGCTGTCTCTCTCTCTGCAGAAAACAGTACTGCTTCAGGGAGAGAGAACCCCCAGCAAAAACAGTCACAAAAAGGAAGGATATTCCCTGAAGACACAGGAATATCGGGATTTTATTTCTTTCCACATTTCAGTTTTCATTGTTTACATGATGTTAGCACTGGAGTGCAAGTCCTGGTAAATCTCAGATATGGAATCCTAGAATGGTTTGGGTTGGAAGGGACCTTAGGCCACCTGCCAAGGGCAGGGACACCGTCTACTAAACAAGCTTGCTACAAGCCCCTTCCAGCCTGTCCTTGAACACTTCCAGGGATGGGGAATGTATTACAGTTATTACAGTAATGTGCAGAATTATAGTTCCACACAATTCAGTGACCTGGGATGGAGCTAAAGAACGTGAAAAACTATAAGCTGAATTGAAGTTTGTTGCAATAAAGCTTTTGATACTGCAAAAGTGCTCCGTAAGGTACCTGGCAACATGGAATGAAACAGTAAGCCAGCAGTGAGAATAAAAGCAGCTAAGGTAACAGAAACCAAACTCTTCTGTTAAAAGATGCCACAGCACCACACAACATTTTCAGTGGCAGCCACATCACTATCACGTTGGGCAGTCATTGTTCACAGACAGGCTACAGGTCATGGGTAACTCTGACATCCCCTGGCAACTTTTAATCTTCCAGAGCAGACTTCCAACAAAGCACAGAAATACATCTGAATTTCTTCATGCCTGGACTGGTAGACCAGCAGCTATTCCAGTACTCAGCCCCATGTATTTTTCTGTGGTTTTAACTGCGGAAGTTTTTGTGTCCCCATTTCTTCCCCATTTGAGTCGCCCGTTCAGTGGTCAGACTGCAGACTCATTTCTCCTGCTCTTACTGACAATAATAAGCCGTTTTGCTGCTTATTATTCTCCAATAAAATTGTAATAATTTTGTATTACTCTCGGATGACATGCATTTGCTCTCATAGTACTGGCATAATATGGATCCACAAAAAGATGAATCGTCTGAATTATTCTTGATCATAGTTAGTGAATTGCTTTCAATAGGTTTTTAGGAAAAGTGGGAACTCTGGTAAAAATAAGTCAAATTCAGGTAAAATAAAAGGTAATAGTTCAGAAGTGTGAAGTTTGCTTATGAATATATATTTTAGTATCACAACAACAAAACACAGATTGTATTGGACTAGCTCCTCATTCAAAACAAAACCATATCACACTTAAATAAAGTCTGAACACTTTTTTGGTGGTTTGGTGGTGGTTTTTTGGTGGGGCTTTTTTGGGTTTTTTTGTTTGTTTGTTTGTTTTGGTGTTTTTTTTACTGATGTCAATTGCATCAGAAACAGCATGCAGGCACTCATACAACTGAAAAGATTTGCTTCAGCTGCTCTTGTTCTCCTCAACACGAACATTTTCCCCTTTTCATGAACACTTCAGTAATCAAATTGCACTAAATTCTCATAGAAAATGCACAGCAAAACCAAACACTTCTAGTATCTGCAAGTTGCAGATTACATGTGTATCTCCAATTCCTGTGTTTATTGGACTGGAAAAAAAAAATCATGGGCTTAGGGAAGCAACCAAAACTGTATCTCAAACTGGTTCTTACTCAAAGCCATTGAAGTAAAAGGAAGTATTCCCATAGATGTTTTGGAAGGCCCTGGGATGCTGCCATTCCTTTGTTCTGGCTTGTTCCAGAACAGGTGGATTTCAGGCAGAGAAAAAAAAAAAGTCTGATTATCAGATGTATTATTCACTGTGAATTCTCACTTCATTTTCCTCTTAAAGTACAGTTCTGGGGAGAAATACAAGGGCAGCATGAGCTGGTCAACAAGTTCCAATTCCCTGTCAAACAGATCATCTTTGCTAATCCTGTGATACTGCTGCATCCCACCATGGGTCTAAATTTGCCATTTATAAACCTGTAAGGGTTGTGAACACCCCAAGAGGACATCATGGCACAGCTCACTTCCACATAACTGCGTGCTACATATTTATATGCACTGTCAAAATGGTGGGAAGATACAAAACTGTGTTTCACTGGAATCCAGCAGGCTGAGCTATTTATAAATAAGTGCCTTATTTTTGGTGCTCTTCAGTGCAGATGAACAGTGAGTGATGAGCAATTTATGTTGCTGATCATTTGTATCACAATAGAGCCTTGCAGTCTTTTTCTGCAGTTTATAGACTCTGTAAGTTCACAATCTGTAGTATCCTACAGTGGAAGACAGGACCTCAGAACAAAGACCAGTGAGCACGATAAAGACAGGATGAAATGAGCATGCCACACTGAAAACGGAAGAGCAGATAGATAACAGAACATCTGAAAAAAATATTAGAGCCTTCCTGGCAATTCTGGGCATCAATACCAAGAAGAGACTCACTACCCCCATCTCTCTCTGAAAATAAACCCTCAGTGTGAAGAGATCTTTTCCCAAGAGTATTCCACACAAAGGGATTTTCAATTTAGACAACGGAAGAAAACATTAAACAAAATCTGACTTAATAAGCCTGAAATAAAAGTCACTAGAAGGACAAAACCCTCTGAAGGTATCTTAGGGGTATAACTGAAGTGAAAAAGGAGGTTTTAATTAACAAGCTTGTAAGCACCCTGTACTATGTAAATAATTTATGTCTATAAAAAGATGATCATAACAATGACTGAATAATCATCACTTTGGCTTCCCTGTGTTGACTACTGATGCAAGACTATTAAGCAGATGCCACAGGAGTATTGTTAACCACACCAACCTACCCAAGATATTTCTATACTGATACATTGTGATAGAAACTTTTATAGAGGTGATTAATAGGTGTTTTTTCTCTCCCCATTATCTCTGAGGAAGAAACACTGATGCCATGTTTACCATTTTCCTGGTCATGAGCTGTACAGCAGATACTTTCACAGACCACAAAATCACAGAATTATCTGGATGGGGAGGGACCTTGAAGACCATTCCACTCCGACCCTCTGCCATGGGCAGGGACACCTTCCACCAGACCAGGTTGCTCAGAGCTCCATTCGACCTGGCCTTCAACACTTCCAGGGACAGAAGATAAGACATCTGAAATTTTCATGCCTTGATACTTAAAAAATACCAGTACTTTCTGCTGTAACTATTTACCTGTGTTTGCCTCAAGGCTGTCAGTAGGTATCTATTTGTCACCTCAGAACTATGTGGTTTATCACCTATCACACACGAAATTGAAGCAGAAGAAACCCAGGCACGTAAACCCGTCATCTTGTTGCTCTTCCAAGGTAGGAGTAAAATCAGCTCAATGGTATTAGCACAATAAAATAATGTAAATCACAGCTAAAACACTTTCAGTACACTCTCAAAGGAGGGCAGCTCCAAGCAAAGGTCAGATCCGGTTTTCCTATTTTCAATACTTACACTGAGTACAGAAAATTCTTAAAAATAACTGCTGTCTTACAGAAAGCAGTTATATATGAGTGAGCCATACATGCTCAGAAAGTGATAAATAATTATGCTTTCAGCCAAAATAGCACCAGAAAATTATTAAACTGTGAACCCAGTGACACCGACTTTTCATCTGATTTGCAAAATAAAAAGATCTTTTAAAGACAGTTTGAGTAAGTACGCCATTAAAATGAGTGTAGTGCAACTGCTTTATCACTAGCATCATTGAGAGAGGCTGGTGCATAATTCAGCTGCTCTTTCCAGTTATTATTTGCTATGTCTAATAGCTCTTTCTTTGCAACAAATACAAAACTTCATTTTTAAAATCTCAGTTGATGCTTTAAGATCTGACTTGTCTTTTAACTCTATCTCAAGTTAGAAAGTCTTGTAAAATGTCTTATGAACAGTATGGGCAATCATTTCCTTCAGTCTTAAAGAAGCTGGAAGTGGGATAGCATGCCTTCAGGGAAATACCGAGAGTTTAAAATATGCCTGTGCAGCACATTCATAGATTTTATAATCCACTTAAAATACTTTCCACATTGTAAAACAGGCTTTGAAAACTATCATCTCAGATGAAAGTGGGTGAAGAAAGAATAATAAAAATACCACAGAAATATGAGGAAAAAATGGTGGCTGCTTCTTCTGAGCTCCCCATGATTTGATTTTTCCTGCATAAGAATAAAAATTGAATGATCACACTAATTTCCCCATTTACTGTGGTTCAGTGTCAGCTGAGGGTGCACCTGTGCCTACCTCCAGTCCTCTACCCCCCCATCTGCAGCCTAGAGCAACCCAAGCTGAAACACTTCAGATAAAATTAATTACCCAGCACTAATACTGCATACCAGACCTTTCCAACTGGAAACCTTCCCATCAGTTTCTAAGGGCTCTCCCAGCTCACAATTCCTGCAGCAGAGAGCACCCAAAAGGTTCAGCATCATCTCCCCTCTCACTCAGAGCTCACAGAGGCACAGGAGTGGCTGCCTAGCATGAGGGTGGCACCTGCTTTCTGCTTGTACCAGCAGGGTACTCCTGTGCTCCAGGATTGCAAGATGCTCATTAGAAGCTGCATGGACCTACACTGCAGGGAAATGACATGCAGAGCTCAGATCTGAGGGGTGAACATTAAGCCTGAGCAGAGAGATGCTCTGGAACTCTGTCTGCAGCCAAATCCAAATCTCAAGGCCAACTGCACACAAACTTTTTGCTACAATGCCCCAAAAGGGCAGCATGTAATGTTACAATGGCTGTGGTACGCCTGTCTCTGTTCTTCATGGAGCTGTCCATAATTACCAAGAGGAATGTTATGTTTGCTGTGACAGTTGCAAAGCACTTGGGGCCAGGCTGTGAACTTCTGAGTCACATTGATGAGAAGCCCCTTGAACAAGCAGCTTTGCTGGAGTATGACTCCCTTAATAAATGAATCATCTATCATTGCGCCTACTCAAGCTTAAATCCTTCTCCCAGTTCTCCTGCTACTTCCACCATCTGCACATCCTTTCCCTGTGGTGGTGAGAACCAATTTGGCTGACAGGGTTTTGGGGAAAATATGGAGTTTTTCAGGGCCAGACCAGAAGTAAAGAACAGCTACTAATGTCCAAAGCTCCAGTCCTAAAGTCCCAGTGCCTGAACCTGCTTCCATTTATGATAAATTTTTTTCTGGGTACCTTTTGGTATGATGCTGCATGCATCCCAGTAACCTGTCGCTCTGAAATCCTAACCAGAAGATGTCTGACCCTGGGTCCCAAAGCATCACGAGGGACTTTGACCATAATTCTCAGCATGAAGTTTGACAAAAGGCTTCCATTAATCATACCAAATGACACTAAGGCCTCACACTCTTTTCAAGACATCCCTCTGGCAACAGCAATAAATCATTATCTACTTTTGACATAATCCCTGTTTCCATCACTGCTTCCTAGATGACGGCTTAATCCATTCTGAGAAGTCTGCAGGGAAGACAATGGATTCTGGGGGCAAAACGCTTTTTTGGGCAAGCATTACTCACTGGAAGTAACTATTCTTAGCCAGGGATCAAGACAGCCCTGTGAATTCAACCCTGATTTTGGCAAGCCATTATTCTCTGTGCTTGGTGATCCCAGCTCTTAGTCCAGTGCTTTCCTACAAAATTCAGTTCCCTTGTTTCATGCTGCTAAAACCACAAAAAGGAAAGACATAGGGAAGGACATCTCTTTTGTCTCTCCTCAATTCCGCTTATTTTCTCCTTCTCTCCCCCTGCATCACTGACATGTGGTGTTTCCAATTTTCTTGCTTCATTTTCTTGTTTCCTTTTTCTCTGGATTCTTTCAGCTCTTCAGAACAAACTATGCAATGCACTGCTATTTGTATTTCAGCGGCATCTGATGCACTCTCTCATTCAGTCAAACTGAGAAGACAACCCTTCCACTCTTGTAACAACCTTCAGTGAGGCCTACAGAAACATGGGTTTAAAGTCTGAATCTTTGTGTTTTTAAAAGAAATCATTTTTCCAGTTTTCTGCTGATTACAATAAATACATAAATTCTAGCTGTGTTATGCCTGGTTTTCTTTCACACTTAAAAATTAATTGGAAATTCAGAGAGAAAAATAATAGAACACAATATAAACATTTTATTTGAGGGCTTGAAACTGTAACTAGGTCAAGCAGAGCCTAAAGTCCTAACACTATATATTTTCAGTATTTCATGGATTTAAATAGTAAATAATTTATTAAATGTACCCTAAATGAGAACTTTTCTGAGTAGTATTTGAATTAAATCACAATAAATCAATTGAAATACACATTATAAGATCCCGTGTTGATTTCTAGTTTGTATAGCTCTACTTCCACTGGCTTTCATGGACAAATTCTTGGGAGAAATTATATTGAATACTCCAACTTCTTTTTCTTTGTTAACAATCTGTTCAGTACAGTAAGTTATGCACTCATATAGAATCTGACAACAGGTTGTCTTTAAATCTGTCTATTCTACGCAAAATTATAATTTTTACTTAGTGGATTAAGCCAAGTATTCTTTGATGCTTCTTCTGATAATGCCTGCCCTTCAGCAAAGTAATAATCAATGATTTAATGCTGTCATATTTTAATCACTCATCACTGACAGGAGTTTGTGCAGTGCATTATGAAAGACCTAGCAGCAAAGAAGACATTGTTTCGTGAACACCCAGAACCCATAAAAAAGAGCCAAACCCAAAATAAACATCTTGTATGGTACTGAATTTGATGTTAACTCAGCTTTACTGCATCCAAGAATCAGCACGGGATGAAGACTGAGAAAACCTTGTTAATGGCCAGCTCTGAATGAGTGCTATCCCAGCAGACTTCTGGCTCTTTCCATCTTCAAGGAACTTTAAAACTAAGGAACCAGAGGAGAGAACTAAGTAAAAACATTCTCACCACTGTACTGCATTCTGAAAATGGATTTTCTGTTACTGTAATTAAGTGGATATACCCTAAACTCTGTAATTAAAATAAAGAGACTAGTTTGGGGTGGTTTTCCCCTTTCTTTGTTCCATGCAAAGATTTTTGATAGAGGAGATATCACTAAGGTCTCTGACTGAAAGAAAAGAAAATGGGCATTTGTTTGCACATCCTCTCAGTTTCTGTCCTTGATTCCTCTCAAGTCCCCTCTCATAAACCCTCCAGAAGTACACAAAAGGCAAGTGCCACCACACTATTTACTCAGTGTGAGGTGAGAAGGGTTGCGGGCTACAGGGAAATACTGAATACATATTCTTCATCTACACAGAAACTAGTACAAGCTTCCAATATCTGGACAAATACAGACTAGCAGTGATAGTTTTA